>CM060875.1:29206383-29324383 GCA_030737845.1 Acorus calamus
CGAAATTAATCGTAGATGACAATTAATGCAAGTGTACGAAAAACATAGACCAAAATATGCAAGTGGACAAGAAAGTAGACTTACCAAGCGCCACCGGTACTACAGGAAATGAGGTTTTGCATTCATATTGCTTCGGATCATCGCTATGTTTTCCTTTGGGACACTCGCAGATGTAGTTTCCTGGTGTGTTTGTACAGATCCCTTGGCATGGATAAGAATGTTTGTCCATGCATTCATCAATATCTATGATATGAACAAAACTATCAGCTATACTTGCATCGATGCAGGAAAGGAAAATAACTTGTGTGTTTTAGAGAGAGAGATACCATGGCAACCTCCTTCTAGATAAGGGTTACCCAGATAACCTGTGCTGCAATTGCAACGGTAACCAGGGCCGTTGGTAGAGTTATAGCAGAAACTATTCTGGCTAACACAAGCATAGTCAGACTCCGATTTAGCTTCTTCGCACGTCTGGTTGCCGATCGCCCAATCCATCACCACAGGAACGCTTTGTTCGGTACTATTGTAGTTTGCGCCAGAGAGATCAGAAAGCCCATGAAAAGTAAACCAATTTTGATCAGCAAGGAAGGCATAGCTGCACGATTCGAAATCAAGCACCTCCTCGTAATTGTAGTGGTTAGATATTTGGATCTCAATGAGCTTAACACCTTTGGGGATGGACGTCTGGCAGCATCCTATCCCGTTGCACGACCCGTTGGTTACCATGTCGGAGCTGTTACATATGGAGATGCACCCGGTTGTGATGGCTTGGTCGCTGTATATGGTTTTCTGCTCTATGGTGGCGGAGGTGTCACAACCCAGGGCTGTGAACTTGTTCTGGGTGTCCGAGAAGGTATAGGGTGTGTCGTTTGCAAACCTGTAGCGGCGGTGTACGACTGGTTGTGGCAGTCCAGAGAAATGTACTGTGAGACGACCATCTCTCCCGTTATGAGAGATATACTGATTACATTGATGTTGGAATCGTTGATGTATGGAGTGGCCCCAAGATCGCTGTTGCTGCAATTGATTCCGAACCCTTCCCTGAAACAATTTTCACCGATGCCAAATGGGTAGGGGATGCTAACATTGCCACATTTATCTGGGCAGTGATCAGGTTTTAATTGGGAGGCCACTAATGTAAAATGAAGCAAGAGAAGCAACGACGCTCCGAAAAATCTCATCATGACAAAGGTGTATGTGCGCCCTGTGTTTGTTTGGGTGGATTATTGTGTTGGATGTTTATTAGCACGCCTTTCAAACAATGAACCTTCATATAGAGGTGGGGGAAGGTTCTCAACAAAGTTCTCCGTGTTGACTGACTGGCAAAGGTCAAATTTTCATACCTTCGCACATGGGTAGAAATTCAGGGGCGGGGTATAGAAAGATTAAATTGTCTTACGTCTAAAAAGGAAAAATTAAATTTTCTGTTAGCAATTTTTTATATATTTGGTAAATAAATATATACAAATCATTAAGCTATATATATATATATTAGATATTTCAATAGATAAGATATATTATTATTTAAAAAATTAAAAAGATACTGATCAACTAAGCTTGAGAGTGAAAACGGTGAGTATAACATTTTTATTTATATATATAACATAATATAAGTTTTTAATTAACATCAATATGAGTTGTGTTTTTTTCTTTCACTGAATCAAAATTCAAAATGGTCCATGTCTCCTAGAATTACTTCTAAAAGGATCCAAATATCCAATTTATATGACATTTAATGAGGTGCTATAAAATAAACATAAATTGATATTCTAGACATCACCTTTTTGTTTCAGAAATAAAATTAAGGCCACATCCCTATCTTCTATCAAAAAAATATAAATTTTTATGGGAAATTAATTAGGGGTCCCTCGGGACACCCTTGTATTAACATTTTTTTTACTTTTTTTTTAAATCCCTAAAGTTCCTGAGTTATTTTCTTTGGGTCCCTAGCCTTTTATTCTTTCACCATTACCCTTTGATAACAATGCACGCAGATGCTATAACAGTGTACTATATCTTTTAAAATTTGTGAGTAACAGTGTACACATTGTGTATAACGGTGTACACAGACAAGTTCATGTACCTGCTTAATTTGTAATTATGAGCAAGATTTCAGACATTTATGCTCCTCATTGATAGATAAAATATTTACATCTATTTTTTAATCATCACAAGTGATTTACAAAATAACCACATAGTTTAGTTACATCTGTTGTTTATATCTTTTACAGTCTTCTTGTAATTCCTTTATCCGAGTCTCACTCTCTTTCGCTCTTCGAATTATTTTGGTGCATACTCCCCTCAGGATCTTGGAATGTCCCTTTGCTCAATTTCCATGCTTGTTCATTTATTCGATGCTTATCGTATCTGATCATAAACATGTCACAATTAACCCTAAAAACACCATAAATTAATATCATGAGTATGATGTAGGTATATTAATCGTGACAATGTATACTATCAACACTTACACATTGGATTGTAGTTGACATTGATCATTCCTTGTGATTGGCTAGTCTTCAATGTCGAGCATGAAATGGGTCAATCTGAAATACTTTTTTAACTAATGAACATGCATATTGCAATGTCACATGCACTATCAATATAGGAGGTATACATCATTGCAAACAAAGAATTTAATAGTGTCTACAGATAGATAACAGTGTATAACAATGTGCACAAAGAAATTAACAGTGTGCGTAGACAATATACTAATGTATTTATTTATACATAGGCTGGAATGACATGGTACATTCATCAATTGATCTATCATTTCTGCAAACCTAGACACATTTTTCATGGTACATTTTTTTATATAATTGTACTCTATGAATTGATTATGTAGGATTAAAGCTACACAATTAAAATAATATTTAAGAGTGTACATTTGAAGAATATCAGTGTACATACAATAGTATTAACATAAAACCCAGATTGTATCACAAAAAAAATGAAACAAAAATCTAAAACACGCATCCCTTCTTCTTCTCATTGTTTCATGTTCCATTCATGCTTGGCAAGTAGGAGTGGGATATGTGTGAGGAAGAGGTGAAAGAAGTCTAACCAATTGAAGGACTTCATCATGGTGGCCTAATTTTTTTTTACTCTAACGGATATTAATAAGGACATTATTATAATTGAAGGACTTCATCATGTTATATTATCTTTATACACTGTTGAAATCTTTGTGTACATTGTTATGTTGTCTATATACGTTATTTAATTCCCAGTGTACACTGTTATAAGTCTATGTACATTGTTATCAATTTGTGTACACTATATATACACCCTTAGTCATATTTGAGAATATTGTTATTATGTTTGCAAATATTAATATATAAACATCATAAAACAAGACAACATAATCCATCACTTTCTACACCAAATAAAACCCAAAACCCCATTAATCCCCCATTCTAACCACATATACACATTAAAAACCCAATTTAAACATAATAAATCTAACTCACAATATGATCAATCAACGCAAGAAAGTCCTCATAGCTGCTGCTAAAGTCCCATTCATTACCCACTCTTCCACTTTCATCGTCGTCATTGGATCCAACATCACCTCTTCCACAACCGGCTTCTCCTCCACGACTAAACCCACATCGTCCATGTCCGCTTTGACGACCTCCCCTTGGACGCACCGCATCAGCGCCGCCTTCTCCTCCTCCTCACAATTCTTCCTCTCGACCCTCCCGAGCTGCTCCCTCAATCTCCCTCACATTGACGACGGCAGAGATGTCGCGAATCGGCATCCGTTCTTTTGCACTCACCGAAGGGGAAGGGGACCGGCTAAGTCTTCACCGGGGTGGTCAAGAATGAGAGATTGAGAGGGGGATTTGGGGGAGAGAAGGGGAGGTGATGGTTTTTCATTTTCCAGGGAAGAGAGGAGGCTCAATGGGTTTGATTGGGGGAGATTGTGTTTTAAAGAGGAGGGTATATTGGGTATTAAATGGGAGTATGTTAGTGAGAGGGACCCAAAAGATAATGGGTTTTGAGATTTAGCGATGTATTATTGAGCTAAAAAGTTTCAGGGACTAAAAAGTATTATGAAGGTATGCTGGGGGACCCCTAATTAATTTCTTTAATTTTTATTCATGTTGAAAATTTATTTATCTAATTATATGATGCGTATTTAAAATTTTCCTAAAATATATAAAGTATTTTTTCACTCCCTTTAAAAAAAATCCTGAATCCATTACTGATAGAATATAAATAAAACCAGTAGAAGCTTGTTTATACCATGTGTGAAAAGATGAACTGATGAAATAATTAGTGATGATGATGCTACATACAACTCCTTTTTCAACCTTATTTCTAATGCACACATTTTTTTTTTATAAATAGTATACCTTATCTGGTAAAGGATATGTTTTTGTAAAAATAAAATATATATTTTAATAAATTGAATGAATATATTTATAGAAAATGTGAAAAATTTATAAGGTGATATATACCTCATTAAGGTGAATATATAACACTAATAAAAATGTGAAAATTAAATTTGAATTGAAAAAAAATTTATGTAACATTACTCTTATTAATGATAATATCAAAAGATTAGGTCTGTTAACTTTTTACGATCTCACACCTGAAGCTGGAAACAGTGCATGACTTGTACAGCTAAGGGGACATCAAGACTTGGAACCACTCAAGGTCAAAGTCTTCTAGAGTGATGTCGCTCTCTAGGACCGGAACCAGTCCTGCTCTCTAGGAATCGGATCCAGTCAGGAATGGACCCGGTCAGTTTAGTTAGTACCGTACCGTACGTCATGAAAATCAAAATTGCCTTACTTATAAATCGAACTGCACAATCAATTGTTTGATATATATTTCACTTTTTTATTGGAGAAAATCAGCTATTGGAGAAAATATGAATTCTTAAGTATCATCAGTATCTAATAGGAGAGTGAAATATATACCCAACAATTAGTTGTGCAATTTGATTTTCACGTCGTCTAGTTTGGTACTGATCGAACTGATCGGATCCAGTCCTGACTAGATCCGGTCTCCGCTCTCTGTACCCTCACGCTCTGACTGAAGCAACGTGCGTGCAGATTGGTCCCAATTAATCTTGGGAAAAATTTGATATAACTCAATGTAAAACCCTTAAATCGCCATAGGTTCCTATATTCAGTTATAATTAATAATTTTAATTTCTGAATGAAAAGTTTGTTCAAAAGGAAAAAATATTATAGAAATATTTTGTCCAACTAACAAAATCATTATATTAGAAATTATATTTGAATAAGTACTTCAAAAAGTGTAAAAATAAAAATAAGTCTTTCCTATGATCAAAATACCTTTGAGGCTCTAAAATGTTGGGGCTTGTGAGAAAGACAATTATATAAATGTTAAATGAAGGGATGATACTTTATAATCTAACATGTCTAATTAAGGTTAACTATAAGTTTGATTAGTTGTGTGACGGCAAGGACTAAAACAACTCTATCTTAATAAGATAAAGAGATCACCTACGGTGATTTAAGAATTTTACAATGACTAAAATCAATTTAATTAAAATTACATGGAATTGTGTCAATTTTTCCATTAATTAATCGTAACCGTCATTTCAAAAGTCTTTCTCGATATCTAATTGGAAGGCACAGATTGGTCTGATTCAAAGAATTATTGAATAAAAATCAAGAATGCGAATAATTTTGACATCAATCAACCATGTTTTTTTAATGAAAGATGGTCTTCCAATAGTATGTTAATGAAAATTTTCAAGAATGCAAGGCAAAAATGTTTTATACTATAGCAAAGAAATTAAAACAAAATGTAAACAGAGAAGACCCAAGTCTTCACTTAAAAAAAGACAGAGCTCATTTTATGCTATCCACCCAGATGTCACTCATATATGAAAAGAGTGCTTCTACACATAATTCGTTTTACAGCTCAAATGCAATTTCATATATCTTTTTTAGTCATCCAGCAAGATATTATCTCTTTAGGTGAGGTATTTATCTCAATAATTTGTTTTGCATTTGTTAAAAAATGAGTTCATTCAATTCTAAATAAAACAATATATAATTTTCATCAGAATATATATTATAGTAGCTGCTATGTTTACTATTTTTAAAACATTATAACATGTGACCATTCGTGGGATTGTCTACAAGACTGTCATAACATTTTCCATGTAATAAATATAAATTGATGATGGTAAGTCTTAATCTAATCATTATTGGAAACAATAATATATGAACCTCTGTTTGGATGTGAGAATAGGGGAGAAACATAGAGAAATAGAGAAGAATAAGACCAAAGAGTTGTTTGTTTGCAAGGAATAAGGGAGTATAATTATGCCATAACATGTGAGAATAAGTAGATATATACTGATATTCTAGGCATTTCTCGAATTATGTTATTCCACCCAAACTATTCCACTGACATATCAAATCACATGTCATCATCTCATCTACGTACATCAGGGGACCCACATATCAAATTATTTTTTCATCTCTTATAAATCTTTATTTGTATCTTATTAACTTTTTTTTATTCACAACTTATTCATTATCAATAAACCAACAGAAACTTTATTATTACATTTTCAAATGAGAACAACTAAAAATATAACCAAACAAAATTTTTTTTATCTTTTACCTATAGTGGTATGGTTAGCTATCCCAAAATAACTTATTTCACTATCCAAACATATGCTTAAAATCGAACCATCAATATATGATGAAGTTAAAAAATAAAAATAGGATAAAATTAATGCTATTGTTAAAAATTGGGCGAAACCATAATAGCGTAGTTGAAGAACTTTGTTTTTGGAATAAGCCTGGGGCCGGGGGGGGGGGGGGGGGTTTGAAGATAATTACACGAAGTACAAAGGAATATATATATTCATATTTTTAATATAAAATTAATTTTAAACAGGTATATTTGTAAAAATCTATTATAATACTGAAAAAATTTGTGTTTGAAAACATCCGTTCATAGATTCATTCTTAGATATCTAAAATAAAATATTTAATTTATATATACATGCATTGGGATGTACATAACAACTAGTATATAATTTATATATTAAAAACTGCAATAAATATGAACCATGAAGCATATAATTCCGTAGATGTGATATCTATACAGCAAACTATCAGTTTTCTGTTCAATACAAAAAAATAAAAAATAAAAAAATTAGTCTTCTGTATTCACTGTCCACGTGAGTCTGAACCCTTATGTAATTTTTCTTTGGTAATGGAATCTAATTTAGAACATCTCCAGTGGATATGCTAACTAAACAAGATGTTAAAGTGTCATGTCAGCATTTTAACCCTCCATTAGACCCTCATTTACTACCCTCTCATTTAGTTGATTGTTGTTGTTCCAATAGACTAGCTAAATAGCTAGCCAAGATAATAGTGTGCCCACCTCTCCGCCCACTCAAATATCTCCATTCACTCAAAATAATATTCTTTTGAATATTTTAAATGGTGGGGTCCACATTTGGCTGGCTAAAACACTAGCTAAAGTTAACATGGAAGATAACATATGACAGGTGGGGCCCACATTTAACATTCCCTTAACATTTCCATTGGAGCACTATTTTTATATGTTTTGTAAACATATGACACTAACTAGTGAGTTAACATGTACATTGAAGATGCTCTTACTTACGTGTGGTTCACGAAGTCAATCCTTTGACTTTAAAATTTAATCATGGCCTTTCGTTTGCGAGCCTTCAATAAGTGTGGGCTTGTGATCGATGTGACTGGTGATGGGGGACTTTTTGGAAATATGTGAAAGATACACGAAGGGAGTGCTCGGTTGTTATTGATGGAAAGTCATCTCATCCTCAACCGTGCATTTTTCTACAAATGTACATATTACGAGAATATCATATATATTATTATTGAAAAATACATTAAAAAATGCAGGCTGAGTTTGGGAAGGAGGGAGTAATATTTTTTATTATTATTTAAATAATAAAAGTGTTTAATATCAAACCGAGCATATTTAAAATTTTTCTAATATATTTAAAGCAATTTTTTCATGCCCTCTTTCAAATTTTTTTGAATATTGATAGAATGGAAATAAAATCAGCAGAAGTTCGATGACACCTTGTGAAAGGACGAACTGATGAAATAATTATAATACACACGTACTTTGATTTTTTTAAAATAATATATCTTATTTAATGACATATATATTTTTATAAAAATAAAATATATATATTTAAATAAATTAAATGAATTCATTTATAAAACATGTAAATTATTTTTTAACATGATATGTGCCTTATTAAGATTAATGTGTGACACTAATATATAACATATATGATATTGGAATTTGAATCAGAAAATAAAAAATGTAACATTACTATTAATGATAATATCAAAGGACCGGGAGTTTATTTCGCTAACACAGCAGTACTTATCATAAAATGGGAGTGCTGATGTTTCCATCTCCAACTAAATACACCCACACCGTGAGATAACAAGAACTCGATGGAAGAAAAACAGTAATACAAACCCTATAAATAAGATCTTTATTATAAATTTTTATTTCTAAGACTATTTTTTGTCACACATACCTTATTAGAAATTTTTTATAAATAAAACTATACAATTAATTAGAATATACATTTCAACTTTTTATAAAAATATATATTTATATTATTTGATAAAGCATAATACTTTTATAAAACTCAAAACTAGTATGCACTTAAAATTTAACTGAAAAAAAAAAACATCATCTTACTCTTGAATTGAAAAAAAAACCTCATAATAAAAGTCAAAGTTTAAAATCATCTTAAAAAACAATTTTATTTCAAAAGCTACTTTTCAATTTGTGTTTCTAAACGTAGCCTAAATACAGGAAAATACATAAGAAATTTTTTAATCTGAGTTATCATTACTTCAAAGCACTCCGTCATTATTTAACTGTTTTAATTTTATCTTAACTTCATATATTTATAAATATTTTCTTTAAATCTAGATATTCTAGGTCTATCGGCCATTTGGCCTCCCTTTATACTCTGAACGCCCGTGTAAATGGATTGGGCTAAGTGTAACAACTCTCCTTTCCTTGATTAATCTTGGTTACCACACAAAGGCCCACCGACTTTTCATAAGATCTCTCTCGATCTAGTTCACAATGGGCCCATATTTTCGATCGTTTAGAACGTTGCATGGGCTGGGCTTATCAGATGAGCCCAAAGTAGAAGATGAAGAAAATCGAGTCCTATTGCGGGGTGTGGATCGTGATAGACGGTCAGGACGAAGGTCCGGTTTTTCGATCGTTTGGAGATGACACGTGTCAGTAGTATGTGATGGGAACGGGATTTCGATTGTTTGGATCGTTTTTTTGTTGTGGGCTTTTAGGCCTCAAAGCCCATTAATGATCAAAGCCCAAACAATCTCTCTGTGTCCCGTAAATGGAAAATGTTAAATTCAGTTATTTTTATCAGGGTTGTTGGGGACAATCCGTATTCATGTCATACAAAGAATTATTCTTGCATGCTTTAACTGTGTAATGCACAATAATGCAACCAAATAAATGCACAAGGAGTGTGTGTGTGTTTTGTTCCACTGTAACATTGCTTAATGTGTTATTCCATGTTAATGCCATGTAATGTCAACATCAAATTAGTTGGGTGCATTTGGTTATTTAATTATAATAAATTAATGTTATTCCTATTGAGTGTTGCTAGAGGAACTAGAACATTCCTACTAATATGATGTGGTAAAATCACCATTACCATACCACATGAACTAATTACCACACCAATTTACCCTTCTTTGAATGACAAAGCGATGATAAAGGTTAACATTTAACTAGTAATAAAAGAAGTTAATATAAATATGAAATGATTCAAAATTTGTCTAGTATAAATATTTCATGCATATACAATATCAGAAAAATTGCCACTTCTTATTTGTGTGCGATGGAATCAATCAGTCCACAGATGTATAAATACATTTTAAGTTAGAGACACATATATCTGCACATACTGTGCAAGTAGTCATGGATAGTCAAGTTGCTATAATTTGGGTCTCTGATAAGAAAGAATGGCTTCATCATAAATTCAGGTTGTCACAAGTAATTAACTCATGAAATGATTTTCAATTGTGGATCCAACCAATATATATGTAGAACTGAAGAGATTTGAAGAATGAAATCTCCTTCAAAAGTGAAAGCTTCTATGTGATTGCTACATCAAGAGAGATTGTCTTTTTTATGTACAAGTTGCTCTTTTTGTGGGGTGGAAGTCTGAGAGGGTGATGCATCTCTTTATAGAGTGCCCCATGATTGGAGAAGTGTGATCCCATCTTGGACGGGTGTGTGAATTCCACGATGATTAACTAAGGGTGCGTTTGGTTGCGCGATTGCGCTGCGATTGCGATTACAGGAAGCTGCGTTTACAATCGCGCAACCAAACAATTTTGTAATCGCAGTTTTAAACCCAGCGATTACAGGCAAATAGTGCCCAAAAGCTGCGATTTCAAAAAGCTGAGAAAGTGAGCTTCCTGCAGAATCAGGTTTGCAATCGCAGATTCCTGCAGAATCAATTTTGCAATCGCGCAACCAAACGCACCCTAAATGTGGGAAGTGTGCAAAAGACTTCACAAATTCGAAGATAAGAATTCAAAGATTGAGAAGTATAATCCCGTTTTTTTTTTAAGGACATGAGGTTCCATGGTGAATTCAAAAGCCTTCATCAAATGTATATAGTGTGCTAAAATTTTCACTATCTAATATGGATATAAGAGTTCGAAGACTCCCAAGGCGTTCTGGAAAATGTTACATTGAGCCCTGTTTGCAACCTGCTTATATTTTGATTTTCTCAAATATATATTCATAGCTAATGAAATTGATTGCATGTATGTAATTTTATGTTTTTTATATGTATCTCATTAAACAATTTCATTGAGGTAGTGATGTGCCAACTTATATTTTAAAATCAAAGTCAAAGCCCATAATAATTTGCTCATCAATGGAACCTTACATTTAAAAAAGTTTGATAATTGAGAAACTTGTACTATGTTTAATTATTGTGCAAACAAAAGTATTTAACTAATAATTATTGTGCAAACAAAATTATAAGATAAACCATCATAAGCTCATCAATTTATTATATTCAATCTCTACCAATAGATTGATTATTCCCGCGTTGTTGACGGAGTCAGCTCATTCATATTGGGCGAGACCTTGACTTTATTACATGTGTGTGATAAAGTAAATGAATAACGTGATTACAGTGATTACAGGAAGTCAATCTAAAAAAATTTCCTAGCTACTTAGGATACCTTAAATTGACTTGAATCTTTATCCCAGATTTTCATTTCATAGGTTTCCATCTCCATCCATGCTTCTAGCTTCTGTCATTTTACAATCGGGTAAGTGAAACACTATTGCCACCTGAATTTTTCAAGGGCGCTGGTACTCCCAGATCCATTTGTAGTCTCAATTACAGTCTTATATGCATCGATAGAAAATTAATGACGTATATGTTTCGATGAAATTTTTTTATATATTTTTTTTAATGGATTCATGCATTTTATTAAAATATATACTTCATTTTTTATAAAAATATATTTCTATTTAAATAAGATATATCATTTTTAAAAAATTCAAACACATTTAAACTATAATTGAAATTGAAAATGGGTCGATGTAGCATTATCCATTTTTTAATTAACATGACAAGCACAGGTTGTATGCATGGGAGGAAGGCTCATCTGGTTCAAATGTATCAGGTAATTTTGTCCTTTCAGCCTGTCAAGCCGAGCCATTGAGTAGATCTGACCTACAATATAATAATACTGACGTAACTCGGACACAATATTACTGGAAAACAGGCAATTGGCATGAGCACCATACTTTACATAATTATTAGTATGCTCACGCCAGTTCGTACAATGACAGGCCTGTGCATACTGGAATTAATTTGTAAATAATTGTGGTGGTATAATCATAACACTTGTGATTATTACAATAGTAGATATATCGCTTATACCGTTTTGTATGTTGAACACTATAATAAAATAATATAAACACATTATTATAATATATTAAATAAAATTTTTTAATATATATATATATAGTAAAGCGATAATATGCGATCGTGCGGTCGTGCGATCGCGATCGCAAGCCGTCTGATCGTAGGTCCATCGCATTCAACGGTCGACGTGATTCGCATCCGACCGTCCGATGCGATGGACCCGTGATCGACGACCGCACGACCGCAGGATATCACGAGTCTATATATATATATATATTTATTGTATTTTAATATATATTTTAACATGAGTATAATTTTAAACAAAATTAGCATACACTGTAATTAAAACTGCAACGGACCTGGATATCAATCATTTTATTTATTACTGGTGTGCTTACGCCGGACTTTGCACAAGTTGATGGGAGACTTCGCAAGTGATCCGCTCATTCCGACAAGGACAATTATACAGTCAACCATATTAGACATCAAGATTTGGAACCAGTCAAAGTCATTCCGACAAGGACAATTATACAGTCAACCACATCTTGCTATGTCAATGGCATTAATGATATAAAAAAAATTGATAAAAAAATGACATTTTTTTTTATAATTGGTAGCTATTATCAAATTAATTAAATTTTTAGTCATCATAGAGGACACTTTGCTTACAGTGTTGTTAACCAAATGAAAGGACATAATATAATTATTTGATTTAACTCTTACTTTTACCCCCATCTCTTTTTCTCCACAAATCAATTGAACATTGATAAAATTCACTGAGTCTATCCAACCCAAACTTTAATTTGTATAACGACAGACATGTGCATATTGGGCATGGTAAAAACAGCTCCGTTATTCTTTTTTTTGTTTATTTTTGAAATCTCAATTCTAGTCTCATATGTACCTCATTATCATCATATGCTAATATTAACTAGTTATACCTCATTAAAAAATTTTAAATTTTTTATAAATGAATCAATACAATTAATTGGAGTATATGTTTTATTTTTGATAAAAATATATATATTTCATTAGATTAGATATACTATTTTTAAAAAATTTAAAACATGTGTGGACTGCACACTTTGTTTTTAAATATTATGGTCACAAATGTGTCACCAAATTACAAAAAATATAGAAAATATAATGATGACAGATTTAGCTGTTCTCGTCACCTAACGCAGAATTTTCAAGTGTGATATTCAACATAAAAATATTAAATTTGATGAGTATGTTAGTGGAACAATAAAAAATTTTGAACGGATCCAAGTTTACAAATATAACTGAAATTAAAAATAATATTTTTTTGAGGATGATAGACATTGTCATTAAATACATGTAATCACAATGACTGACATTAAAAACAATATTACAATGTAAAAAGTCGCGCATGGACTGTGTCCGGATGATTGTAACACTTTCCCCATTGCGTAATTGATGATGTAAATAGCTTCATTAGATTAAGTTTTATATATGATAAACAAATGCATTAGTTAAAGTCTGTTTGGATAGATGAATCATGTTATTTTGGGATAGATAATTACACTAGTATGAATAAGGCATAAATTATTTTTTGTTTAATTGTATTTTTAGTTATTGTAATTGAAAAACTTAATAATAAGATTTAGATTTTTTGTTGAATTTAAATAAATTGTTGAATAAAATATGGAAAAACGATTAATTATAATTATGAATTGACATTTTTACCCCCACATAAAAATCCCTTCCATTCACTGTTCATCAGCACCATCACCTGTGACACACCACCCGCACCACTACCGCCACATGAACTGTCCACCAACACCAATTGAACCTCCTGTGCCTCCTCCTCCACCACAATTGCGACACGCCACCACCACTGCAACCGCACCACCACCATCACAGCAGCACGAACCACTAACAACACTGCGACTGCACGAACCACCACCACCGTGTCCGCACCACCACCACCGCAATCTCACAACCACCACCAATCACTGCGACCACACAAACCACGACCTCCAACACCTGCAATGCCACCTCCTTCACCAACATCAATAATCGACTGATACATGATTTATCACCTCCTTTCGCTCTGTTTGATGTCCCAGGTGCATTAAATGCAGGCCCAGACACGTAGGGGTAAATAAAAAAAATGTGGGACATGGAATCCGTATACTCATTTATACCCAATTATTCTAGCATTGGTATACCACGTTATTCGTATCAAACAAACACCTTTTTTCCCTTATTCCATGCTTATTCTTGCTTATCCACCCCTTATTCCTCCACCCAAACATAAGCACCATTGGAGAGCGCGTTGCACTTCATTTTTGTTGCGGTGGAGTCGGTAGACGTTGGGCGGACGTGACTGCTACACAAACGGGTTTTAAGTTTCTGCGTCGATTAGTGTTGCAACTCGGACTGGTTAGGTTCAGGTTGGGGTCAACCCAAATCTAACCCGATGTTCAAGGTGCTCAACCATAGCCCGCCCCAACCTAAATTTTAACCGGATGGTTCTAAGCTGAATCCAGCCCGTGGCAACCCGAATCAATTTGCGAAACCCGTAAAAACCCACATAATCTGATTTTTAAATTTAGCTCACAAAAATAAATAAATAAATAAACAAATAAATAAAATGATATAAATTTTAAAAAAAACACAAATTTAACAAATTGTGATCGCCTAGTTTCGATAACCCAAAGATCCTTTGTCGTCGTATATTGTGTTTCCTAACTCGACGAAAACAATGACCCCCCCCCCCCCCCCCCCACCCCCCAACCGCGCACACAAATGGAAAGAGTTCTGATGTCTCCATCTCAAACCACCCACACCCACACCCACACAATCACAAAACTTCCCTCCTTTTGTGACAAGCCCCATAAATATACTATAAAAAAAAAAGTTCACTTTCACTCACACCAACGTTCCTTGTTTAATGGGGTTTTCCTTATTTCATTGGACAACATATGTAGATAACACAATCACAAACCAACATATTTAAACAAAAATTAAAAACTGAAACAATACAAAATGGATACACCAACACAACTAAAATTAATGCAATTTGTTTTCATACTCTCATCGTAGGAATGCTCATCGCCCTGCATCTATAGATAACACAGCACGTTTTTCTAAACTATAAAAACCAGTGCTATCAACAACACAATTGCCTGAAGATTGTCCAAGTAGGCTCTCTATCTCTTCCGGATTATTTGGAACCCAGGGGTGTATCTCAAACATTTTCAACCCTTCTAGCTCCATTGCAACCTCCTTCATTGTGGGCCTATAATCTCCTATGATACTCAGGCATCGGGTTGTCAGCTTACAAACTTCGGTGATCAAATCCATCCTTCCTTCTTTCACTATATGAGGATCTAATAAATCCATAATTCGGTTTTCTTTCATGGAGGTCACAAAAATATTGGCTAAACTTCTATCCTTTACATTTCCTTCGATAGAAGAAACCGCCTTCCTCCTAGTTAGGAGTTCCGCGAGAACAACCCCAAAGCTATAAACATCGCTTTTGTCTGTCAATTGTCCTGTTTGCAAGCATTCTGGATCCAAATAACCCCATGTACCTTGCATAAACGTAGCAAATTGATCTTTCTCAATGGGAGTGAGCTTAGAAGCACCAAAGTCGGACACTTTGGCCATGTGGTTTTCATCTAAAAGGATGTTAGAAGACTTGATATCTCCATGGAGGATCGGAGGGGAAGCCGCCGAATGCAAATAAGCTATTGCGGATGCAGTTTCTGTGGCAAACTTCAATAGATCTTTAAAGCGTAGTAGTCTTCCACCATGTATAAAGTTGAATAGGGTGCCATTGGAGATGAATTCATAGACCAACATGGGAACCTCAACCTCTACACAACAACCCAGAAGCTTAACCACATTTTTGTGGTTGATTTGAGAAAGAATGATCATTTCATTTGCAAATTGTGTGTTTTGCATCTCATTGACTACCATCGACTTCTTCACGGCGACCACTTGATTGTTTGGTAAAACTCCTTTAAAAACCATGCCCTGTCCTCCCTGGCCAATGATGTTGTTCTGGTTGAATTTATCGGTTGCCCTTTCTAGACCCTCTTTACTAAACATCTTGAAGGCAATATTTGGATTTGAAGAAAGTAGTTTCTGAAGATGGAAGCCTCCATTTTGTTGAAAGAACATCTCTTTTAAATTGTTGAGCCTTCTTGTTTGGAGTCCCAAATAAATCCACGAAACGATAAGAATCAAGATGAAAGGGATGCCTATTCCTGCATGTCCAACATAATTGCTTAACTATTTGTATACGAAATCTTGAAATTGCAAAATTCAAATGTCCAAAATTTCATATAACAATTGAATAATGCTTGCTAATTAATAAATATTAAATATAGTTTTTTTTTTGTGATCATTTCCACTTCATAACATAGAATAATGAATTTACAAATTGTGCATTGATACAATAAGACATATTCACATGCGTTTTAATTTGTTGATTGAGTTGTTTTCTGACCACATCATGTCACATCTTGATCTACCAAATGAATAATTAGTTGTATGTTCAAAGCCTATAGGACGTTTGGGTAGAGGAATATGGTAGGAATAAATGGGAATAAAGGAGAATAAACAAAAAAGGTGGTTGGATAGAGAGAATAAGTGGGTATATTTATGTAGAATTATATGATAATAAGTTGATAATTGTATTTCAAGCCCTCCCTTAGATTTATGTTATTTCTCTATTCGTATAAGAGTACTCACTTATCAAATCATATGTCATCACATCAAATCACATGTCATCACCTCTTATACATCAATGGATCCACATATTAAATCAACTTTTTACACATTATTCACATTTTATTCTTTATCAATCAACCAACTCAACATTTATTATTACATTTTACAATAAGAATAACAAAAAGTACAATCAAACAGAAAATGACATATTCCATTGATAAAATTATCTATTCCTGGAATAGATATAAACCTCAGAATAGTTTATGTTTTTATCCAAACGAGCTCATGATGCCCAACTTTATCTGAATTTCTCTAGGACTAACATCTCGTAATTATGTCTCAAAAGCATGAATTTCGTGCAAATATATGGCAAATAAAAAACTCAAATGCTAAAATTTTCTTATATTGTTATGTTACTTTAATCAGCCAGTTAAGCTTCAAAATACCAAAAAAATATTCCTGAATTTTATGGAATATGATATTGGGCCACAGTGATAAAGCTAAGAATATAAAAAAATGCAAGTGGACGACAGACTTACCAAGAGTCATCAGCAATACAGAAACTGAAGCTTTGCGGCATTCATACAGGCTCAAATTCTCACTATGCTTTCCTTCGGGACATTGGCAAATGTAACGTCCTGGTGTATTTATGCAGTTTCCTTTGCAAGGATGGGCAACGGTATCCATGCATTCATCAATATCTGATATATATGACAATGACCCCATCAGTTATACAAAGAACCACATGAGAGAGAGAGAGAGAGAGAGAGAGATACCCTTGCATCCTCCATTATCTTCATCAAGATAAGGGTTTCCCTGATAACCTGCCTCGCAATCGCAACGGTAGCCGGGGCCGTTGGCAGAATTGTGGCATAAACTGTTATTCATACAAGCATATTCAGGTGATTTTTTAGCTTCTTCGCATGTCAGTTTCCCAACAACCCAATCTAGCACCACTGGAGCGACTTCCTTATGTTTCCGATGGAATTCAGTGGAAAGATCAGAAAGGCCACTGAAATTGAACCACTTCTGATCAGCAAGGAAGGCGTAGCTGCACGGGTTGAAATCAAGAACTCTTGTGTGGTTCTTGAAGCTGTTAATAATGACCTCAATTGACTTGACTCCCTTTGGCATGGACGTCTGGCAGCACCCGATCCCATCGCAAGACCCGTTGGTGACCCAGCCGGGGGTGTTACAGACGGAGGCACACCCGATTTGGAAATTTACAAAATCAATGTCCCCAAGGTAGGCGTAGGTGTCACAGCCCAGAACGGTGAACTTGTTCTGGGTGTCGGAGTAAGTGTAGGGTCGACCTTTGTGTAAGTCAGTCTTGACAAAGATGCTTGTCCGGTTCCCGTACTCGTCGTAGCAGTCGGAGGCCAAGAATTGGTTGACTTTCATCTCTCCGGTTAGGAGAGATAAGTCTGTTATGTTGAAGTTAAAGCCAGAGATGTATGGAACCCACCCTTCATCAGTATGGTTGCAACCGAGGCTGAAGCTCTCGTCTCTGGAGCACTTCTCTCCGATGCCGAATGGGTAGGGGATGCTAACGTTGCCACATGAATTTGGACAGCCAGGCAACGCTTGGGATATCACTGGAATTGGGCGTAGGAGCTGAAGAAACAACACTCCCAAGACTATCATCCTAGTAAAAAAAAATTTAGCGTGTATGATACTCTTTTAGCTCAGATGATGAGGCAGAGGAAAGCAGTGCGCCCTTTTAAAGTGGTCATTATGGTTAGATGTAGTGCCATAATGATAGAGGTGTACTATGATTTAGTAATTGGAAATAAGAGGAGAGTTAGTAACTCGATGACTTGTAGGTCGAATATCCACTCGGTCAAGGGCCATCCCTTTCTATTTTCCAAGCCCCACCAATAAAACAACATTTGATTTTACACGGAAATCATTGCTAACCCAAAATTGTTGTGGATGACAAATTATTCAATGAAACGTGGTTGGACAGAGTGGGGGAAGAAACAGATTCTATATACATTTAAAAGATCATTGTAATACTGTCCAATAGCCTTACATCATGGATAGATAAGATGTTAATGAAGATAACATGTTAATGAAGAGAATCAGTGTTATCTTTATTTATATTAAAATAGTAATAAATTTATAATAACTTAATTTTTTATTTAAATGAGGGTTTAGAGTTAAAACTTTTGAAACTTTTGAATAACTAGGAAACGCGTACTGCGTACACATCATTAAAAAATAATTTATTGGTAAAAACAAATGATATAAATCCACCGGTTAGATTAATTATTACCGTGTGGATGACGGAGTCAGCTGGCGGGACATTGATCTCGGGATGCCGTCTCCAAAACTTCATGGAACTTTCAAATATGATATTTTGTGTGTATTTTTTAAAACCACGAGGGAGTGACAAAATTGAGGAAATATGATATTTTTGTTTATAAAACAAATAATGGTTATGTTTACAAAACAATATAAAAACACAATATTGAAAACATAAAGAAGAACAACTTTACTGGATTGACGATTCTGTTTTTTTTTGATAAATGCTGAAGCTAGAGTTGGACTCTATGTCCTTAAGACAATTATCGCTCCGCACAAGTGCTTACTGTACCAGCGACTGTCTCCCAAGATACAACGGCGATCTCCTTACGGTAGCAGCACTTCACACTGTATGGACAGCAAACCAACTCTGTTTTCACTCTCTTTTTACTGACTTTATGTATGCACTCAAATGAACTGGACTCGAATGCACCATGTAAATGTCTATTGCAGTGAATGAATTCGATACCTAAAAATGCAAGAAATGGGTGGTATTTATATAGGGAAAAAATTGGTTGAAGAGACTTCATTCGATCGACGGTCCGGATTTTATTTGATCAGAATGATCTCCACCGTCCGATAAGACAAAATGTCCAAAATGAAAATGCTTCAGCTCCTAGCGACGGTGCGAAGTGTCAAGTGTGCCCTAAAACGCCCTCACGCGCGCACGCGCGCCGCGCATGGTAGTGCTACGCATCACCCCGCTTGAAAAGGTCCATCATAGGGTGTACACCAAAAGCAATACACTAGAATACAATGAGCCCACCTTATAAATCATCAATACTTTTTCTTTTTAACCGATATGGGATTATAGCTTTTTCTTTTTCTTCCTCAATCACCAACCACTTTCATCATGTTTTAAGGAGAACTTTGGATTCAATTTTCTCATTCACCCAAAATGAGTTTTGAGAATATAAATATACTACGTTCATCTACTCAACGAGAGAAACGTAAACCAATGAGTTTTCACTAAACATAATTAATAGAACTCAAACTCATTTTAATCAAAACATGGTCAAAACCCAAGTTTTTTCCAACAATTCCACATGGCCACCCAAGGATAAATTATTTTTATCCTCAATTATCCACACGCTTTGAATTTTCTAGATGAATGAGACCTTTAAATAACTGGAAAAATTTAAATAACACTTGTAAACTCTCTGAACTTCATATAATTCATAATTAAAAATATTTATGTAAATCCAAATAACTTTTTGAGTAAAACCACTATTGACATATTAGAAATATTTTGCAAATACTCAATTTTATTAAACCTTACTGAAAATACAATATATTAAAACCTTCCTATAATTTTTAAAAATGCGAAAAATCTTATATACATGACGATTTTATCCCCCCTAATAGATTATAAAACCTGATCCGGAATGGTAAAATCGCCATTCACAGAGGATTTTTCATATTTTTAACACATTATAAGGGGTTTTTTGTATATTATATTTTCAATCAGGCTTAATCATATATAATTTTCATTGAATAATCCTAATCTGTAAATGAAAATTTAATACAATAAGTTATTTGAATTTACATAAGTATTTTCATAGGGTTATATAGATTTTATTAAAAGCCAGGAGGTTTTATGGATTTGAAGCCGTTTAAAGGGGGTTATTTGGATTTTGCCTTAAATAATATGTCAAATATTATTTTGACTAAAATTAACATAAAGTACGTGGACCAATGCCGAAACCAGTCCCAAATAATGGCGATATTAATCGATTCTTACTGTATATTAATAAATCTAAATAATTAAGAAATTTAATTTATACATCTTTTAAATAAAAATGACTGGATAACCAAAATTATCATACAACCATCATAAGTTTATCAATTGATTAATTATAATCTCCACCGATTACATTGGTTATTCACATGTAACATGCATGTTGTGGACTGTTTTATGTGGACAAAAAAAAAAGATTCTATACATATTTGTTAAACCTTATTGCCATGTTTGGATCGGGGATAAGGCCCCGGATAACCCCGGATAAAAAATTTTACTCGTTTGTTTACCCCGGATAACCCCGGATAAATTATGCTAGAATAAACCCAGATAAAGTGGTATATGGATTCCAATCAACCCCTGGAATTAAAATTATCCATGGTTATTCCACCCAAAGAATATGTGGGCCCACTGTCAAATCAACTGTCATCACCTCTTATAAATCACCTATCAAATCAACTATCATTACTTTTTTACTTTTTATAAATTTTTATCCATACTTTATTCACATTTTACCCAAACAACAAAACATTTATTCTTACGTTTACCAACGAGAATAATTTAAAACATAACCAAACACAAAATCACTTTATCCTTATTTATACTCACTTATGCTTGGATAAATCTATACCCTAGAATAAAATCTATCCCCATTCCAAACGGGGGCTATGAGTTGGAGATTATAATGTTTATTGTATAATAAGCAGTTACAAACATGTTATTTAAACTTATTCGAATTTATTTTAAGCTAAAAACAATTTAAGGAGAACTACAAAAAAATAAAGAACAAATGTGCGTAAATGACGCTACAAAATACATATCCTCATTTTCAAAAGAACATCAGGACCATATGAAAAAGGGACTCCTGGAAACTATGAGCGCTCATATCTAATTACATCTACATTATTTCACAGCAATAGAATAGATTCTGTTAAAAAAAATGATATTGTTGATATTATAACTTATAGAATGCTTTAAATAATCTTTTGTTTGAACACTAATTCCATCAACTTTTTTACAAATGACAAATATTCATTCCTCTCCCAAACTCTTCCTCCACAACAGTTTAAAGGGTATTTTTAACATTTGCGCAACAAAAACGGTTTTACATAGAACTTGTTCTAAAAAACATTCTTATTATCTATTTTCTAATAGTTTCAATAAATATGTCTATTCTTAACAGGAAAATAAAAATTTATAATTTATAAATTATAATTTTGTAAGCTGAAACTGCAACAAATATGATATGTGAGCATATGATTCCATATATGTGATGTTTTTTTTTAAAAAAAATTCAGTTTTCTGTTTTGACTGTCATTGTATAGTATGAACCCTTGTATAATTCTTCTTTGGTAATGGAATCAAATTTACTTACGTGTGGTTGACGGAGTCAATCCTACACTCGGCGAGACCTTGACTTTGAAATTTAATCGTAGTATTCCGTTTGCGAACCTTAGCCCCCGTTTGAAACAGAGATATATTTTATTCTAGGGTATACATTATCCAAACATAAATGAGTATAAATAATGATAGAATGATTTTTTGTTTAATTGTGTTTTGAATTATTCTCGTTGATAAATGTAAGAATATATGTTTTGTTGTTTAGATAAAATGTGAATAAAGTATGTATAAAGATTTAAGAAGGTAAAAAAAATAATGATAGTTGATTTAACAAGTGATTTATAAGAGGTGATAATAGTTGATTTGACAGTGAGCCTATATATTCTTTGGATGGAATAACCTATGATAGCTTTAATTCCAGGGGTTGATTGGAATCCATAAACCACTTTATATCAACTTATTCTGACATATTTTATCAGGGGTTATCCGGAACAAACAAAAACACCAAAATTCTTATCCGAGGTTATTAGGGACTTATACCCACATAAACACCAAAATTCTTATCCGGAGTTATTTGGGCTTATATATATTTTGGACTAACGTAACTTTCTTTTTTAAGTTATAAAAGAAAGGGACCGGATGCTTAGAAAGGTCAAAATTTTCTTTAAAAGAAATAAAATTTCAAAAAATGATAAGTATTTGAGCTAACAAAACCTTGAAAAAAGTTATTAAATCAAACAATTAAAAAACCACTAGCTATTTACGGATGTTGGTGTCATCTCTGTCAGATAAAGGAGAGAGGGGGAATCACAGGGGATATAGGGATAAAATGATTGGCTGACTTGTTCAGCAGGTGACAGTTTTCTTTTTCAAAAAAACATCAAATGACCGTCCGCTTTAAACTCTATCCATCGGACGGTGTGGACTTCTCCCGCATGGACCAGCATGGTCCGCAGTGAATCACTTTCCATATATATATATTCTTCAAATTATATATGAATAGATAAAATAAATATATAATGAATCCATCAGGATTCGTTATATAGGTGCAGAGTCCATCAGAATGCGCAGGGGAGTACTGAACATTACATAGGCGCAGACTTGTTCGGTGGTGGGCTTGATTAAGTCTCATAATCGAGCTTGATTTGCTTTCTTTGTTTTTTCTCTTATTTTATTAGGCTGCATGGCATCTTAGCTACAAGCTTGTGGTTGTTTGGGCGTGTACTCCTTTTATTAATATTAAGAAGTAGCAGGTCTATCATTCTCATTTTAAAAAAAAAATATATATATATAATGAATCATAAACATATCAAGTAGAATTTTCAATATCTCACTTCTTTCCGTAAGACAAACTTTAAAAACATAGAAGGGCAAAATATTATAATCAATAAAATTGCTTAATTGGAAATTGGATTATTGAGTAGCGTTAATTAAGTGGATCATATAAGTTATTTTCACCCCCATCTATTCGAGTTTAATCGGCCATATATCCTGGTTGAAACTTATCGATCTACTCGATTTAATTCATTGGATTCATTAATTAGCCCTCGTTTGGATACAAAATATGACTTATTCTTAGATATACAATTATTCTAGCATAAGTAAGTATAAATAAATATAAAATGATTTTATATTTATTTGAATTTTGAATTATTCTTATTAAAAAATCTAATAATAAAGTTTTTGCTGTTCGGATAAAATACAAATAAAATGAGGCTAATGATTTATAAAAAGTAAAAAAATGATGATAGTTGATTTGACATGTAATTTATAAGAGGTATGATAAGGGTCTTCAATAGGCCCGAGGCCCAAAAGCCTGACCCGGGCCCGTTTTCAGGGCGGTCCGAGCTTGGGTCTGGTTCTGGGGCCCAGGCCCGGCCCGTAGGCCCGCCCAAACCCGGCCCGTTCCGGATGGCCCGTAGGCCAATGGGGGCAATCCAATAAACTAGTAACGTGTAATTTTTATTTGAATTGTGGTTAAGTTATAAAAATTATTAACATTTATGTAGGTGTCAACCTAGTTAGATACATGTAGTTATTCATTTTTTAAGTAATTAATTCATTTAATATTTTTATTTTGAAAATTCAATAAATATAAATATTTTTTTCAACATTATACTTTAAATTTTGTGTTATTTTAACATCATATACAAATAAAAAACGTAAAATAAAAAAATAAAATGCTTTGAATTTGGGCCCGTGGCCCGCCCGTGGGCCCAAACCCAGGGCTGGCCCGTGAGGCATGTTTAGGCCCGGGCCCGTGGGCAGGGTCTGAGCCCTGTTTTTTTGCCACGGGCCGGCCCGTCCCGGGCCCACGGCCGAGCTTAGGCCTTGTTTCAACGGAACGGGCCGGCCCAGATCGGCCCGTTGCCGACCCCTAAGTGATGATAGTTGATTTGACAATGGACCCACATATTTGTTTGGGTGTAATAACCTGACATAATTTTAATTCCATGGGGGTTGATTGAAATCCATATATCATTTTATACCAGTTTATCCAGACATACATTATCTTTCTGAGCATCCAAACACTTTATTTAACATATTTCACCTTATTCTAAAATTTATTCAGGGTTATACTACATCCAAATGGGGGCTAAGTTTACGTTTGTTTTGAGGTAAAACTTCATGCGATGATTTTCAGTAAAAATATTTACATACCTCGTGTTAATTTGGGAACATTGAAAAAGTACAGTTAAAGTAAAATCATTTTTATAAGTGACTTTAAATATGGAAAAGGGCAAGAGAAAATTGAGTAGGTAAGCTGTTTTTTGTTAACATCTAATTCAGAAGACTTTAATGGATATGACTAAAAGTTATGAAATCTCTTTAAATTTATTTAAATATTAATCGCTTATCCTTATCATATGGGGATCTTTCAGGAAATTGAAATAGTAAAATTGATGATTTGATTTTGATATATAGGGTTTAAATTTTAATATGATTTGATTCATAAATTGTTTTAGGATATATATAAAATATATGAAATCTATTTAAATTTTATCTTTAATTTGAATGTTAATTTGAATTTAGTCTATATATATTCAAATCACTTATGAAGATCACAAAAAGATTCTATTAGAAAAATTTACTATATCATGAAAATCCAATGATTTTATAACCTATTTATAAAAATATACGAAGTCTTTAAAATGGAATTTTTAAAAAAATCATTGAATCATGAAATATACTTTTCATTTACTCATATCATGGTATTATCATATACGTAATTTAATATTTTTTTTTGAAATTAAACATTGAAAAGTAATGTAAATATATTTAGAAAAAAAAACAATGAAAAATATTTTATGTACCAAACTTATGATTTAGGTTTCATTTTGCTGGAAAACCTAATCCACATAAACAAAATTTTCACAGGATTTTACAATACAGAAACCAAATGGATAAGAAATTTATTGAGACATCGAAGACAATTTAGTCAATCTGATAATTAAGGAAATCAACTGATTCGATCCACCTAGTTGGATGTGGGTTTTTAAATAGATGTTCCGTTTGGTTCGTGTTCTGGGATAGATTTTGATTCTATGTGAATTGATCAGAAAAATGTATAAAATCCAGAGTGTGTGTTTGGTTAGTGGTAATCTTGAATATTGTAATTGTGGACCCCACTGGATTTAGAATCAAAATTTGTGGAAAAATATGGTGAAATCAAATTCCCGCCATTTTTCATTGTATTCTCAAAATCTATCAGAATTTTAAAATTAGATGACTATTCTACTATTTATAAATTAATTAAATTATTGTCTTTTCCCTTCTAAAATAAAACGCACTCTCTTTTTTATTTTGAAAAAATTATTCAACTAATTTAGAAAGATTACTATTATTATGTGTTTAATTATATAATCCTTTGTTTTATTTATTTGCATTTATTAAATATTTATAAATAGATAACTCCTTTTTTATAATTGTGATATGGGTAATGAAATAAATTTTGTAAGTATATGTATAATAATAAGGGTATTTTAGACATTTAAACCAAATTACTTTATCATTTTCCATGTGTGAGCCAGAAAAATTATTATGTTTAGAAATCCACTAGTGAATCAAACAATCTAATGAAATTTGCATTCCTGATAAAATGGTTTTTGATAAAGTAAATCAATCTAAAAAAAGACACGCATGAACCAAATGGAGTTTTATAGATGCATTAGTGTTTTAAAATGCGATATGTTGTTTTTGTATAGTTAGGGTACCGCATAGAGTATATGCAGTATGCGGGAGTATATGCAGTTTTGTATTTTTTTTAATAATTAAAAAATATAATAACTTAACATATTAAGATAGATATTAAAGAAATATATACAAATAATATGTTAAAGAACTCCCAAGATGTTTCATATTAACCAAACTATCACAATATAAAGTGTTTTGATATGCGCTCTATGCGGCCGCATATCATACTATGCACATCGTGCGTGAATGAAGACTAATATTATACTATTTAAGATCATACTATGCCCCTACAGATTATAGATGTGTTACAGGATTAGAGCACCGCATAATTATCTAATGGAAATGTAAATCTGCTCTAAAACCTACTTACCATCTTAATTTGTTAAGTTGATCTTTATTCATATCAAAATTAGAAATATTCAACAAACCTTCAAGTTTTTATAATTTTCTTAAAATTTGATATGTAGAAGTTAGATTGATGTGAATGATTGGATGTAAATTCTGATTTCAATTTTACTAATATCAAATAAGTAAATGATATAGCTACTATTTAATTGGACTATAAGATGTGGACGCGGATCTTGGTGTAGACACTATCTGTATTAGCAACGTCCAAATCTAGTTAGAGCATCTTTAATCTTATATTCAAATGTGTATTTAAATTTAAATTTGAGTAGAAATTATTTAAAAATCTCTTTAACTATTTACCCATACAGATACCAAATCAAAGCTTTCACTCAAATTTTAATCAAAATGAATGAATGCTCAAATCCTTATTTAAATTTTCAATAGTTATTTTTATTTCCTCAACTTCTCGTTTTAAAAAAAAAAGAGTAAACCACGATGGTTGAAGAAATATTACATCAGATGAAACTTTTATTTAATTTTTTAGTAAATTTAGGTATAGATTTGATAAATATCAGAGAAAGCCTTGTATGGTCAAAAAAAAAAAAAAAAGCCACAAAAATTGTTGTGGTCCGCTGTGAGACATTCACCGAACTACAAATCATAGTGCACCTACTCAAATATGAGCTTTTTGTTGTTGAGACGATAAAAGTTTGCGTGTTGGAGTATGATTGAATCTAAACACTTACAAACCAAATCGTCATTTTTGAGTTTTTCCAGAAAAATAATAATAAATAGATCGTCATTTTTTAGGCATGACTGGTAAATTAATACTAAGGGTGCGTTTGGTTGCGCGATTGCACTGCGATTGCGATTACAGGAAGCTGCGTTTGCAATCGCGGAACCAAACAGTTTTATAATCGCAGTTTTAAACCCAGCAATTGCAGACAAATAGTGTCCAAAAGCTGCGATTTCAAAAAGCTGAGAAAGTGAGCTTCCTGCAGAATCAGGTTTGCAATCGCATATTCCTGCAGAATCAGTTTTGCAATCGCGCAACCAAACGCACCCTAAGATGGATGACTGAAGATAGAGAGACAAATGCCGGTTCACACACGTCATTGTTGAGGCATGACCAGTAAATTAATACTAGGAAGGCATGACCGACGATAGAGACAAATGCCGGTTCACATAGAGACGTGGACTGTTCGGCCCATCCAAAAGTTTACGCTAGCTATGGGAGTTGAATTTTATTTATGTCCCACATGGTTTTGTTAGAGCATATCCAACCATGCTCTATCAATGACTCCTTCATTTAATGGAGCACGACACATTTATCTAGATAAGAAACTAAAATCACATCTTCCACTGCAACCATACTCCTTGATGACTCATACAATAATATTTTATTATTATTTTTTTAAAAATAATTATATTTAAAAATTAAAGTTACAAAAAATAACTTAATGATAATATTTTATTTTCTATATCGTAACGGTCATATTTTAACGGTTCTTTTTTAATGGTTATATTTTAACATTTTGTTTTAAACGGTCATATTTAAACAGTTATATTGTAACGGTCATATTGTAACGGCTATATTGTAACGGTCTTGTTTTAATGACTATATCTTAACGGTCACATTTTAACGGCTATATTTTAATGTTAGATTATAAACAAATTCATATCATCTTTCATTCATCCATCAAATTCAATTATTTCTCTACATTCTCCAAATAGTATCTATGGCTCGCAACCATTTTCTCCATATGGTTCTTAAAGATGAACAAGATGCTGACGAGTATGGAATGTTATTAGCAATGGCGGCAGTTGAAGAACAACAACAGGCTAACGAAAGGCGTACATCACGTCGTCTTGGTTCTGTTCCGGGCCATGCCGTCATTCAACGTGGTAGAGTTCAAGGTCATGAAAGACTTTATCGCGACTATTTTGCTGAAACGCCTGTATATCCTCCACATCTATTCCGGAGGAGGTTTCGAATGAATCAATCTCTTTTTTATCGGATTCAATATGCGGTGGAAAACCACGATCCTTATTTTGTTAAAAAAAGGGATGCTTGTGGAGTTGTCGGTTTATCTTCACTTCAAAAGATTACTGTCGCTCTGAGGATGCTTGCTTATGGAGTATCAGCAGATTCTATGGATGACTACGTGAGGATCGGTGAAAGCACCTCCATAGAGAGTCTTAAAAGGTTTGTTAAAGCAATTGTTGCAATGTTTGGTGATGAGTATTTGAGGCCACCAAATAATGCCGATATTATTAGATTGTTAGCGCTTGGCGAACAACGTGGCTTTCCTGGGATGTTGGAGAGCATTGATTGTATGCATTGGAAATGGAAAAATTGTCCAACTGCGTGGCATGGGATGTATACTGGTCATGTTCATGAACCAACGATTATTCTGGAAGCGGTAGCTTCATATGATCTCTGGATATGGCATGCCTTCTTTGGGTTACCTGGATCTCTTAACGACATTAACGTGTTAGACCAATCTTCTGTTTTTGCTGAACTAATTGAAGGGCGTGCTCCTCCCGTCAGGTATTCAATTAATGGTCACGAATACATAATGGGTTATTATCTCGCTGATGGTATATACCCCTCATGGTCAACATTTGTAAAAACAATTCCATCTCCACAAGGAAATAAGAGAAAGCATTTTGCTGCAGCTCAAGAGTCGGTTCGGAAGGATGTCGAGCGAGCATTTGGGGTGCTTCAAGCACATTTTGCGATCATACGTGGTCCAGCACGTTTTTGGGATCAAGAAACACTCAAAGATATTATGACAGCGTGTATAATAATGCATAATATGATCATGGAGAATGAGCGACATGCGAACCAATTCGACTTCAACTATGATTCAATTGATGAAATTCCATCTGTGTCAGTGTCTCATGAGCGTACACCTGAATTACTTGAATTTATTCAAACGCATCATCGCATCAGAGACAGACAAACTCATTCTCAACTTTAATCAGATCTTGTTGAGCACATGTGGAATTTACATGGTAGAGATTAGAAAGTATTTTGTATTTTGTTGTATTTAATAAGTATTTCTTAAGATATGTATTGCCTTTGTAATTTATTTTTTCAATTGTTGTATTTGCATTTGAAGGGCCTTGTAATAATAAGATAGATTGTCATTTTTTTCAAATACAATACAACATAATTAAAACAACAACATAATTAAAATTATAACATAATTAAAACTACAACATAATTAAAATTACAACATAATATACACACAGCAAAAAAAAAAATGTGGGACCCACCAAAATTCAAATGAAAAAAATATATATTTTGATTTTTTTATGTGGTGGGGGCCACTGTGGGAGCTCCTTGACCCTCCTCTGTTTGTTGAGGCAAAATCATGTGTGCCCAATTTGTTGATCCACGAGGAGGCCCGTTGGAGCATGGTTAACAAGAGGTGCTCTTCAATTTGGCCGAAGGAGGGGTCCCGTTGGAGTTGCTCTTAGTCCTTCTCAAGGGCCATTGTTCAAGAAAGAAAATCCTCATTTTTCATCCTCATTTTTCTTTCTTCAATGTTAGTTGGGATGCTGACCAAGTCTTCATTGTGCCTGGGATTGGTATTTGCCAGTTTGGTAGTTCCCTCATCAAAATTCATGCTTCTCTGATTTTCTGTTAATTGATAATGCCCAGCCATCGGTAACAAAACTTCTTAGAGTAAAAGCTCCCGTTGATATTTAATATGTTTATTAAGAGGAATCATGGTGTTCTCGGATGCTCTAGTAGTCAATTGTAAGTCTCAAGCAAACTGAGCTTTGATTAAATCGATAAACACCTTTCACCCCTGCAAAAAAGATCAAAGAATCAAATCTTGCAACATGTGGAGTATCATTCTTTTAAAAAAAAATGCACTCAATTATACAAATATATCTCCATTTTCATAGAAATATTATTTTTCATTAATTAAAGTTTATCTATTTTCAAAAAATCTATTTTGAGGATTGCGAAACTATCCCTAACATTATCCGTATATCATATCCATGAATTCTCGACTAAGTTGACCGATTATAATAACCGAACAACAGGGAAAACCACGTTTATTTTTGTCGCTAATTCTCATGCTGAAACAAGGGAAGAGTGGAAATTAAACTTTCTATGTTAAATGAGTGGCCGACTTGTTTATGAATAAAATTTGATCACGAAACTCGACATACGGGGGTCTATTTCGTGGAGGAGATCATGATTTCTGGCTATTGTTGCAAAATTTAATCGAATTTTATTATTAAGAACATTAAATAAATAAACTTATTTTTTATATTAATTATTCGCATTGGCTATTTTTCTTTCCTTGAAAGTCATAATTGAATGCCACTAGTGATCAACTTCTAGGGACTCAAATAAATAAATTATATTGTTTAAATATAATTTTTGTTTTCATAACTTATGGATTTTGGTCTAATTATATTATAGTATGACTGAGCAATCATTTGAAGGAGAGATGATATTGTCTATAGCATACTACATACTCTTTTTTGTAGTAACCAATATATTGTCGCCACGTGTACATACTCTTATCAGTAAGAGATTCTGTCATCCACTCACCTATTCCGAAAACAAAGTTTACACGTTATATAGTTCAAAAAGTCTTCTCATCCTTTTTCTTCATCATCAAAGGAGCAAGATGTTAAGAAGATGGCATCTCATGGTACAAAGGATGATACCATCCAATGCGCTGGTGTCATAAACCCTACGTCTGAATCCACCAGTGTAAATATATTAAATATACCACTACGACATTGACGAGTACGGGGGTAGTATATTTTTTTATTATTTTTGCTTGATAAATAAATTTATTTGATATAAGCAATGTACAAATTTATATAATTGTATAGCTATTCGCTCATTGTAAATGTACAAATTTCTTTACTTCGACGAGTATGAGGGTAGTAGATAGAATAAAATGGTATAATTATTTGCTCATTGTATGGGCGTGGCTGCATAAAAATGTGGCTTGGGTGGACCCTTAAAAGCAGTGGAGGCATGCCCATGCACAAAAGCATAGAAGGCTTGTGTCTTTGTACGGGGGTGTGGCCCCGCTTGGAAATTTGATTACTAGTCACATCTTTTATGGTGGAGGCGTGCAAAAATATGGCTCCCCATGCACAAAGGCAAAGAAGGCATGTGCCTATGTGCGGGGGTGTGGCCCCGGTCGAAAATTTGATTATGATCACGTATCCAGCATTAAAAAGTGGTAATAAAAAAACAAAAAAATTATTAGTTTCAAACTGGAATGTCACAAAAACATTATTGTTATTCTTTATATATATCATATATCTAATATAAAATTAATTTTAAATAAAGATTTATAAAAATCTAATATAACACTGAGGAAAATTGTGTTTAAAATAATCCATTTATATGTTCATTTTTTTAAATTTTAATTAAAAATTTTCATTCCACAAAATCTATATGAACGGTAGATTATTGAAAAAGAGAGGGTCGTGGAAAATATTTATGATGGGTTGTGGAAAAATTGACGATCGAGATGGATGATGGATTGAATATTGAAGAAAGAAAAATATGAATGATGGATGAGGAGATTCAATATTGTTGAAAGAAAAATATGGATGATGGATCGTGGAAAATATGGAGATGGTTTTGGAATTATTGAAGAAAGAAAAGGAAACAAATTAAACAAACAAACAATGAGATAAAAAAATTCTAATACAATGAGATTTATAAAAATATAACATAACACTGAGGAAAATTATGTTTAAAATCATCTATTTATATGTTCATTCTTGAACATTTTAATTAAAAATTTTATTCCACAAAATCCATATGAATTGTAGATTATTGAGAAAGAGAAATGTTCGTGGAAAATATTTATGATGGGTTGTGGAAAAAATTGAGATCGAGATGGATGATGGATTGAATATTGAAGAAAGAAAAATATGAATGATGGATGACGAGATTCAATATTGTTGAAAGAAAAATACGGATGATGGATGATGGATCGTGGAAAATATGGAGATGGTTGTGGAATTATTGAAGAAGAAAAGGAAACAAATTAAACAAACAAACAATGAGATAAAAAAAAATTTCTTTTTTGAAAGGGGATGTGACATCTCAAAGAAGCGCATAACATATTATAATCAGATAAAGAAAGAATAATGAGATATATTTATATTATAAATGGACTCAAACCCTTTTTATAATAGTACATGACAATGTTTCACATGTAATACGATAATACAGTACATGAATCAGAGTTGTCAAACTGACTCTTAATAGTATATATATGATGCATAATAAATATTGATATAATAAAATATAGTGAATGAATAACAGTGTAGAGTGAATAACACATACATAGTGTAAAATCATGTGTAAAAAGTATTTCACGGGTAAGCGATGAAAAATGAGATGAAAGAACTTAGAAAAAAATCTAATGCCTGCTTAAGGGCGTTTTGATATAAAAACAGTAATATAAACCCTATAAATACGAACTTTATTACACAATTTTATTTCTAGCTAACGCTATTTTTAGTCACACACAACTTAGAAATTTTTGATAGATAAATCTATACAATTAATTAGAATATACGTTTCATTTTTTTTATAAAAATATATATACATTATTTGATAAAGCATAATGTTTAAAAAAAATTCAAAACTAGTATGCAATGAAATTTTGGCTAAAAAAGGAATTGGATGTAGCATTTTCCCATAAATAAATATACTCGGTCATTTTTTTTTTAATAATAGCAACTTCTTTGTCTAATTCGATTTTCCTTTTTTGGTTCGGCTACAATACAAATACAATCCAACAGACTTAAAAAAAAATAAAACACTAAAAAATTACAAAATGAACATACTGGTCCAACTAAAATGAAATTTATTTTCATGTTCTCATCACAGGAATAATCAGCGCCCCGCCTCTAGTGATAACGCAGGACGTTTTTCCAAACTATAATAGTTAGTGCTATCACCAACACATATTGTTTGAAGATTGTCCTGGTAAGCTCTCCATATCTTACAGATTATTTGGAACCCACCAGTGAATTTCAAACATTGCAAACTTCGATGATCAAATCTATCTTACCCTTTCAAAATCTGAGGGTCTAATACATCCAAAATTCGGCTCTCTTTCATGGATGTCACAAAAATATTAGCTAAGATTTTCTCCTTTACAATTCTTTTGACGGAAGAAACTGCCTTCTTTCTCATAAAGAACCCTGCAAGAACAATCCCAATGCTACAAACATGGCTTTTATATGTTAATTGCCGTGTTTGCACTGCCTTGCATAAACATAGCGGATTGGTCCTTGTCTAAAGGGGGTCAGCTTTGAAGCTTCAAAGACTGACACTTTAGCCATGTGGTTAGCATTTAAAAGGACGTTAGATGACTTGATATCTCCATGGAGGAACTTGATATGCTGCAAAACACCTGTTATTTTATCGAAATTTAATTATGATCACCTCTACTTGTTGCTTACCAGAAAGACCACTTGGAGGCTCTTGAAAAATGGTATGACAGTTAAAAAAAGTGGATGGTGAACCTCTATTAAAACTGATAAATTTGAACTCTACAATTGTAGGTTTTGAGAGTTATCAGTGCGTTAAACTTTATGTCCAGGCATTTATCTGGCATAGAATTTATGAGGTGGTGTGCATTTAAAAAAAAAAAAAGTCGTATCATGAATTTTTAGAGGAGCACATTATTTTACTAAGTTGTCCAATAACTCTCATATTTTTTGGTCTTATTGAAGATGAATTCATAAATCAACATGGAAATCCCGACCTCTACACAACAACCCAAAAGATCCCACTTAACATAGTAAAATCGCAAAATATACATTTATTTAATGTGAGCGTGTATATCAATTTTTTATAAAAAAATTATATTTAATTAGATAAGTATAAAATCTAAAAAAAATTGAAAATGTGTGTAAGCTACTGATGAGATTAATTAGATATATGAGACTGTAAGCCCCTATTTCGAACGGGAATAACAGCTTGGATAACCTGGTATAAAGGAGAATAAGAGATTTTGGGTGTTTGGAAACACATAATAAATAGGGATAAAGTATGCCAAAATAAAATGGTATATGAATTCTCACCAATTTCTGGAATTAAAGTTATTCCAGGTTATTCCACCCAAAAAATATATAGGTCCATTATCAAATCAACTGTCATCACTTCTTATAAATCACATATCAAATCAATTATCTTCATTAAATCATTATCCATACTCTATTCACATTTTATCCAAACAAAAAAAATTATTATTACGTTTACCAACAAGAAAAATTCAAAACACAACAAAAAACAAAATCACTTTATCATCACTTATGTCAGAATAAATGTATATTCAAGAATAAATCTATCTGGTTAAATGGGATGGGTTGAATGTAACAACTCTCCTTTCCTTGATTAATGTTGGTTACCTCACAAAGGCTCATCGACTTTTGATAAGATCTATCTCTATCTGGTTCACAATGGGCTTATTTTTTTATACTTTCGATCGTTGCATGGGCTGGGCCTATCAGATGTGCCTAAATACAAGATGAAGAGATGCGACTTGCGAGTCCTCTTGCGGGGTGTGGATCGTGATGGACGGTCAGGACGAAGATCCGGTTTTTCGATCGTTTGGAGATGACACATGTCAGTTTCTGTGATGTGAATGGATTGGATTGTTTGGATCGTTTTTGTTGTGGGCTTTTAAGCCTCAAAGCCCATTAATGATCAAAACGTGCACATTCCCTCCCCGCTCCATCTGATTTAGGCCCGTAAATGGATCGCGGGTCAATTCTAACTTGATCCGGACCCGATCCGATGATCTTGTATGCACATGCGGGATCGGATCGCATATGCGGCTTCAATCCGCATATGGGCGCTTTTTGTCCGAGACGATCCGATCGCATAAGCAGTTGCACATGGCGCATATCAGAACTTTGCTGAGATACATTAGTATATTTTTTTTATAGTGAAAAAAAAGTTATATACTATGATAGGATTCATACACTATGATAGTGCAGTATATACTACGTTATCATAATATATAAAGCTACAAAACAGATTGCAAAAAAGACTGCGTAACGCTCAATTAATTAGGCTGGTTCACCTGCTCAAGTTGAGACATTTAGCAGATCTGACAGATAATATATATATAATTATAATGTATAGCTTAGACATAATATTGTTACCCTAACAATATTTTGCATGAACACCAGACTTTACATAATTAATTAATTACTGGTATGCTCACACCAGACTTCATACAATGACAGGCTCGTGCACGCTGGACATTAATTTGTAAATATTGTGGTGTTATCATGTTACGTACATTTTATTCCTAGTATGGTCACGCTAACGCCAGACTTCGCACAAGTTGATGGGAGACTTCGCAAGTTCGGCTCATTACGACAAGCGGCTAATCATACGTAATTAGACATAATGACTTTGGAACCTGATGCAGACATCATAGCCGTACAATACATGGACGGCCGAGATCAAATGGAACACAAGAAGAAGGGGCATCGTGATGAATCGAGAGCACCGTGACTTCAAATAGCCATAACTTTTGAACCGTAGATCAGAATCGCTATTATAATATGTCCACGTGTTCGTATCGACGAGCCCTACAAGAGTAGTGGCTATGCCACTACGCCATTTTTCGGAGCGTTCTGAGATCGTCTTGGGGGTCAAATCGACGGTTCAAAGTTATTTTTACTAGTTTTGGGTTGTTTTGAGGTTGTTTTGATTTTATTTATTTGTTAGGATTTACTATATTTAGATTTGAATTTCAAATCATTATTTGAATTCAAATTTGAATTTTAGTTAGGATTAGATAAAGATCTATTAGATTTGTTTGTTAGATTTAGATAATTAGTTGAGATCCTAGTTTGTTGGAATTCTCTTCTATAAATAAGCTTGTGAACCATTTGATTATTTAGTTTATGAATATTTGAAGTTTAGTTATTCTATCTCTTGTATTTTGTTAGGAGTATTAACAATTGCAAAGACCTCCAAATTCTCTATTATTTCATCCGAAGTAGTAGATTATTGAAGTCCAACCCCCTGGCATTCTTTTGAAGAATCAACAGCGACGTTGAAGTCTACCGATTTCGTTCTTTTGAACGAATCCATAGAAGAGCGTGGTTGCACGCTGCATCAGAACCTGTCAAAGTCAAAGTTTTGACCAAAGAGAGGATGTCGTTGTCCTACCTCTGGCAGTATCGCTATATATGTCGATGACATTAATTAATGATATAAAATTGATGTGGGTGTTATTAATTTTCAGTACGTCAGCATAAACCTCACTCTTTTTTTTTTGATAGAATTACACGTTCTTTTATAATGGATAAGCCCCTGTTATCAAGTTAATTAATTTTTTAGTCATTATACAGGAGACTTACAATGTTGTTTACCAAATGAAAGGACATACTCTAATTGTTCAATTTAACTCTTATTCTAAACCCCCCCCCCCCCCCCCCCCCCATCTCTTTTCCTCGACAAATCAATTGAATATCGATCAAGTTCGGTGAGAGGATCTGTCCAACCAAGACTTAATAATAACAAACCTGTGTATTCTGGAAATTGTAAAAAGAGTTCCATTATAATTTTTTCTTTTAATCTCAATTATAATCCTCTATATTTCATTATCGTCATATACTCACATTAATTAATTATATTATGTTAAAAATTTATCATATTATCTATAAATAAATTTATGTAATTCATTAGAATATCTGTTTCGTTTTTTATATATAAAAACATGTTTTTATTAAGAGTCTTGTTACATGGGTCCTAAAATTTAAACCCCATTGAGAATCTCCAACATGTGTCATTACCTTATTAGTTTCCGGTTTCAAGTTTTTAAAAAGGTAAAAAGATCAAAGACAATACTACAATTTCTTAATATTTGAGTTTTTTACTCCCCTAAAAACAAATCTCATTAATCAGGACTGTATGGTTCCTTATAGCCTTCCCTCCGAAATATTTCTTTTTTATAGGCATCTGCCACTTCAAAAATTATTCCGACTGCCACCTCATCTCCGCCGATCGGCATCACTACCATTGGATTCCTCTCATCGCCCTCTATCATATGAGAGGTGAACCGGCTATCTTTTGAGCCCTCCTCCGACCTCTACATCCATTTTTTTCAGATACAGCTACAAATACAGATAAATATATTAGAATTTTTAATACAAATGAGTATATTAATTTTTTCAGATAGATATACAGATTTGAATACAATCATATATTAGTTTTTTCAGATACACATGTATCTAAAAAATTTCAAATATAGATTTCAGATACAATATTAAGATACAATTATATTTGAAATTCATATGAAACAATTATGGTGTATATGCTCATGAAGCATTTCTTAGATGATTAATAAAAATATTTAAATATACATGACAAAAACAATTAAATATTATTCAGATACACATTAATCAAATTAATCGGAACAAACATAACAAACAACAAATTAGGCTGAATAAATTATTCAGATACATCATTAACAACTTTACATCAGACAAATGTAAATGAGTTAAAAAATGATTATACAATACTAAAATATTTTGAACGACTCAATATGCATAATTATACACATACACAACAACAAAAACAATTATATAAATCGTACCTACACACAAAGTGCATATAAAATCCAGATACAATGGCCCACCATCTGAATTTAAATTAAAGAATTTAATCTCAAAAATGTATATGAGGAGTTAAAAATGAATGTAAAAGATAAAACATTCACGATTCAGATCAATATATTTTATTTAGATCGAAATAGCCTAACCTAAAAGGATCGCTATTGATTGCATCAGAAACAGGTCGCAAATAAAAAAAATAAATCGAGTAATTGTTTTCTTCTCCTCTAATCCCCCTGCACAAAACTGAAATATGAGTTTTTGTTTTCTTTTCCACTGATCAATCTGAATCAAAATTTGTAATTCATGTAAACAATAACATTCAATTGAATTGATTGCTTTTAAAAGAAGAAAGTATAAACCAAATCCTAACCACCTCGTGATTTAATGGATCTGTTAGGGTAAAAACTGCTCGAATTAGATGAGAATAGTAAAGTGGAAAATTCATTTTTGTCACTTCATGAGCTTTGGGATGAGGTCTATCAAATGAGACTCAAAATTTATTATTGCTTTATTAATTAGAATAGGTATTTAAATTTTTGTAAAATTTAAAACATGTGTGAAATTGAATTAGAATTGAAAAAAAAAATTGCACTCAACTTTTCTATTTAAATATTATGGTCACAAACGTGTGTGACCAACTTACAAAATATATAAAAAAATGTAATGATGACAGACTAACGCAAAATTTTCAAGCGGGATATTCCGCATAAAAAATTAAATCTGATGAGATACCCATAGTTTCATTTTGTTAGTGGAACAATAAAAAATTTTGAACGGATCCAAAGCTTAAAAATAAAAATGATATTAAAAATAATATTATATTGTAAAAAGGTGCGCATGCTTGTAAAAATAACCGGACTCCGGATGCTTGTAACGCACACTTTGTCACCAGTGCGTACTTGATGTAAATACCATGTTATATCTTGTTAGAGTAGGTCTTAAATATGATAAACACATGCATGCATCAATAATTGAGAGTGCCGATGTTTCCATCTCAAACCACGGCTACATCAAGAAGAAAAACAGAAAGGTCACTCGCCCCATAAATATACACTATAAAAAAAAAAAAGTTCACTCGCACCAACTTTCCTCTTTTTATTATTGTTGTACAGAAAGGTCCGCATGGACGATACAGACTTGTGACAAACACATATAGGTAACACAGTCACAAACCAACCGATTTAAACAAAAACCGAAATAATACAAAATGAATACACCGATACAACTAAAATTAATGCAATTTGTTTTCATATTCTCATCGTAGGAATGCTCAGCGCCCTGCATCTATAGAGAACACAACACGTTTTTCCAAACTATAAAAACCAGTGCTATCAGCAGCACAATTATCTGAAGATTGTCCAAGCAGGCTCTCCATTTCTTCTGGATTATTCGGAACCCAGGGGTGTATCTCAAACATTGCCAATCCTTCTAGCTCCATTGCAACCTCCTTCATTGTGGGCCTACATTCTCCTGTGATACTCAGGCACCGGGTTGTCAGCTTACAAACTTCGGTGATCAAATCCATCTTTCCTTCTTTCACTATATGAGGATCTAATAAATCCATAATTCGGCTTTCTTTCATGGAGGTCACAAAAATATTGGCTAAATTTCTATCATTTACATTTTCTTCGATGGAAGAAACCGCCTTCCTCCTAGTTAGGAGTTCTGCTAGAACAACCCCAAAGCTATAAACATCGCTTTTGTCTGTTAATTGTCCTGTTTGCAGGCATTCTGGATCCAAATAACCCCATGTACCTTGCATAAACGTAGCGAATTGATCTTTGTCTATGGGAGTGAGCTTAGAAGCACCAAAGTCGGATACTTTAGCCATGTGATTTTCATCTAAAAGGATGTTAGAGGACTTGATATCTCCATGGAGGATGGGAGGGGAAGCCGCCGAATGCAAATAGGCTATTGCGGATGCAGTTTCTGTGGCGATATTCAACAAATCTTTAAAGCGTAGTTGTCTTCCACCATGTATAAAATTGAACAGGGTGCCATTGCAGATGAATTCATAAACCAACATGGGAACCTCAACTTCTACACAACAACCGAGAAGCTTAACCACATTTTTGTGGTTGATTTGAGAAAGAATAATCATTTCATTTGCAAATTGTGTGTTTTGCATCTCATTGACTACCATCGACTTCTTCACGGCGACTACTTCATTGTTTGGTAAAACTCTTTTAAAAACCATTCCCTGTCCTCCCTGGCCAAGGATGTTGTGCTGGTTGAATTTGTCGGTTGCCCTTTCTAGATCTTCTTTAGTAAATATCTTGAAGGCAATATTAGGATTTGAAGAAAGTAGTTGCTGAAGATGGAAGCCGCCGTTTTGTTGAAAGAATTTCTCTTTTAAATTGTTGAGCCTTTTTGTTTGGAGTCCCAAATAAATCCACGAGGCGATGAGAATGAAAATGAAAGGGATGCCAATTCCTGAATGTCCAAACAACATAATTATTTAGTTACTTGTTCACAAAATCTTGAAATGGTAAATTCAGGTGTCTAAAATTTCATATAACAATTGAATAAAGCTTGCTAATTAATAATGAGATTAGATACAAAAATTGTGCATTGATACATTAAGATATATTCAGATGCATTTTATGCATTTTATACATACCAAAAGAATAGTTGGCTGCATATTCAAAGCCTATAATTGGTCTGAATTTCTGCAGACTCACATCTCGTAAATATGTCTCACAAGCATAAAATTCGAGCAAATATCTGGCAAATAGAAAACTGAGGACGCTAAAATTTTCAGACAATGTACTGTTACTTTAATAAACCAAGCCTCAAAATAACAAAAAAATATTGCTGAATTTTTTATGGAATTTAATGTTGGGTAAGAAAAATAATTATTAAAAAAGGCATGTCGACGATAAACTAATCCCATATACTTTGATAACGCAGCACATTTTATACTATCATAGTGTATGAGACTACATGGCTCAAAAAATAAAAAATAACCAAAATATGCAATTGGACACACGAGAAAGCAAGACTTACCAAGCGACACCGGCAATAAAGGAAATGAGGCTTTGCATTCATACTTCTTCGGATCATCGCTTTGTTTTCCTTTGGGACACTTGCAATTGTAGGTTCCCGGTGTGTTTGTGCAAATCCCTTTGCAAGGGTAAGAACGGTTGTCCTTGCATTCATCAATATCTGTTATGAAAACAACTAATAATTAGCTATACAAGAACCACTAGAGAGAGAGAGAGAGAGAGAGAGAGAGAGAGACCTTTGCATCCACCATGTTCTTCATCATCAATATAAGGGTTTCCCAGATAACCTTCTTTGCAATTGCAAAGGTAGCCCGGGACATTGTTGGAGTTATGGCAGTAGCTGTTCTGCCTACAAGCATAATCAGATGCATTTTGAGCCTCTTCGCATGTCTGGTTCCCAATCACCCAGTCTAGCACCAGTGGAGCGATTTGGTTATTTTTCCCATAGAACTCGATGGAGAGATCAGAAAGGCCACTGAGGTTGAACCACTCTTGATCAGCGAGGAAGGCGTAGCCGCACGGGTTGAAAGCATGGACTTTTGTGTGGTTGTTGAAGCTACCAATTTGGATATTGATGTACTTTACCCCCTTGGGAATGGACGTCTGGCAGCACCCGATCCCACTGCATGACCCGTTCGTGACCAAGCTGGGGTTGGTACAGACAGCGGCACACCCGGTTGTGAAGTTGCCGTTCCTAAGGTAGGCGCAGGTGTCACAGCCCAGCACAGTGAACTTGTTCTCGGTGTTGGAGAAGGTGTAGGGTCTACCTTCGCCTAAATACATATAGGGCGAGTTGTGGGTCAAGTTGTTCCCATGCTCGTCATAGCAGTCGAGAGCCACGAATTGAGTGACTTTCATCTTCCCCTCATGGAGAGATAAATCTGTTATGTTGAGGTTGCCGCCAGAGATGTATGGAATCGACCCTTCATCAGTACTGTTGCAACCGATGCTGAAGCTCCCATCTCTGTAGCACTTCTCTCCGATGCCGAATGGGTAAGGGATGCTAACGTTGCCACATGAATTTGGACAGCCGGGCAACGCTTGGGATGTCACTAGAGTTGGGCGTAGGAGCTGAAGGAACAACACTCCGAAGACTATCATTCTTAGTTCTTTTTCTTTTTTTTTGGCTCACGATGACGAGGTAGAAGCAGGCAGTGACCCCCTTTTAAAGTAGTCATTATGGTTAGATATAGTGCCATAATTACAGGGGTGCACTAAGATTTTGGGGGTCCGATCATCTGTTTCCACTAGAAATAGGAAACACGAAACCCAATTATATGTCACCACGTAGTATATCAAACGGGACACCAAATGACATCTAAAAAGAGATATATAAAAAGTGCCGTAAAACCTTTGCATAATAAAACCATCACAAATGAGATCTTCAATTGACTTAAGCATGATGAAATACTCAATCTGATTTAAAAAAAAAAACAAACAAACACAAAAATACAATCACCGACACAATGAAATGAAAAAAAAAACTATTAATAAAAAATAATTTTATGAGCATTGATAACTAGATTTGATATTTAGACCTCGTCTGCCTCCTCATTTACTATGATAATGGGGTTGCAATTTTTTTAATTTTTTACATAAAAAAAATTGATGTATCTCAGTGAATACACTGCATTCTCTATCTCAATGTATGTGGTTGTAATTTTTTTTCTTTTAATAAAACAGTACACTGTTGTATCTCAATGTATATATCAATTCATATAATAGTATGTACGGCAATAAGCGAATGTATATTAAAAAAAAAAACTAGTGTAGCGTATAAGACTGGACATATCATTTTTCAATTTTTATTATTGGAGATGTGCATCCACCAACCACACCATTGAATAAAAAATGCATATGAGTTTCAAACAACTTCCACATAGTTATGATTATAAATCCAATTAAATTGTAAAATGACCATCAAATTTAATTAATAACATCCAAGTCAGTCATTTCATAACAAATATATGAAAATGACAACAAAAAAAATTAACATTTTTCACTCTAGTGTTGTTACACACAATTTTTTTTCCACTCCAATTTCAGTCTCATATGCGTTGATAGAAAATCATCGAAATATTTACTCAGATTAATGAGGTATATGTTTCGATATAAATTTTTCACATTTTATATAATGCATCTATATGCAATTCAATGAGATACATGCTTCTTTTTTTTATATAAAAACACGTATCTCATCCGATGAGGTATATATACTGTTTTTTTTTTTTAAATCCAAAGCACGTGTAGACTAGAATTGGGGTTAAAATAAGGGTTGTACATAACATTATACTTTTCACTTACATATATCCAATAAAGACTACAAAATCTTGACGTTGTTAATAACTTTAGAAAATATCTCATAAATAAGTCTTGAAAAAATAATATTATAAACAAAAAAATATTTGCCTTCTTACTTTTATTTTTGCTGGTTGTTTCTCCAAATAGAATAAATGGTTATGGCAGGACTTAATGCTCCTCATTTGGGATTGTTTTATTCCTTTGAGGGTCTCATTTGTAATTATTTCATTATGCAAGGACTTTATCGTACATTTTACATCTCTTTTTAGACTCCGTTCAGTGCCCGTTTGCGATCCTAAGTGGTGACATATAATTGGTTGGGTTTTGTGTTTCTGTTTCCAGTGAAAATAAGAGGAGAGTTGACAACTGTTAAGAAACAAATAAGAGGAAGCATTCAATAAAATAAAATATGAGAACGATCGCAAGAACGGAACACAATCACAAGAATAACATTAAAATATATGGTTCGGTGATTAGGCATACATCCACAGGACAAAAACAAAGAATCAATTATAATGGTTGAGATACAAAAAGACTTTACAAATTCTTTAATGGAGTTATCCTCTCTTGAACTTTCTCAACCTCTCTCATACGGATCTTTACATTTTATCTATTTAAAAGCCAAGTTTCACCACACACACACACATAACTTTCTCTCCAAGTAATCTCTTAACAAACAAATTAGTTTCCACATGTTAGGAGATTAATTTTATATCTTAATTAAGATCAAATATTAATTAATATATTAATTAGGTGTCCACCTTAAATTGATTTAATCATGTCATCCGATGTTGATACACCAGATCAAAATATAATTCTAACAATAACTCAGATCACTTGGTCGAATACCCACTCCGTCAAGGGCGTCAAGGGCTACCCCATTTATTTTCCATGCCCCACTTGAAACAACATTTGGTTTTACACGGAAATCATTGCTAAACCAAAATTGTTGTGGATGAAAAATTGTTCGATAAACGTGGTAGGACATGAGTCAGGCATAGACAAATTGTAAGCCATTTAAAATATCATAATCATGGAATTAGTGGAAACAATAAATCACATGTTCACTGAATGTTATTCCTGGGTATCCTCTGATACCCTTGGTGTTTCTCAAATATATCACATCTCTCTCACCACAAGACCCAAAAGAAAGAACACACAAACTTTTGAGAACTTCTCATTTTATTGATTTGCTTGAATTGAAAATAATATAATTCCTTCACATTTTTTATAGGTTTTTGTGAGAAAGAAACATTTTTAAAAGTGGCCTATATATATTCATATATATGTTAAATTACTCACCAATTAATATAAAGTCATTTATTGACTTTACAAATAAAAAGAAAATCAATATGATTTATTCTACTAATTATTTGATATTAAATAAAATATTTAGTCTTTATTACCTTTCTTATTTGATAGAAGTGAGATCTTTCACTTTTTTTTATTTGATATTTCCAATAATTCTACGGCCGTGGTTTGGAGCCTAGTGCGGACAGCCAATAGACCTCCCCTAACAGTGTGGAGTAGCAGGTCATGGGCGGAACAACATGTATTGTTATTACACAGTGCGGCGGACATGTGCCCTTATCAACTGAAGGAGTAAACTTCGCTGGGTTAGAAATCTTATCTCTGAAGGAGGGAAGATGCAGGTAAGCAAGGTGGATCGTTATGAAGTCTGAGGACCCGAAGCCCTTGCTAGAAGAGGACGTGGTGCACAGACTACACAAATCATGGCCTTTTTAGTAGATGGTTTCGTCGAACTCCATGGTCTACCCTGTAGGTCAGGTAGGCAGCCGCCTAGGGCTTCCTCTTCAAAGATAGCTCTCAAATCTAATAATTTTCTTTTTTATGTTAAGCTTTTGATATTAAAATTAAAATTTTATATTTTTCAAAACTTGAATATGTCTTCTATTTTAAATTTTAAATTTACATTTTTTTTTGAAAATGTAATCTTTGTTGACATCATTATACAAATATTTTTTTTCATTTTTAAAATTATCATCCATATTCTTTTTATATTTGTTATATTTTTAATTTATCCCTATTTTATAGGGATTTATTTATTTTCTACACAGGAAATGATCTTATATTTGTGATTTTTATTTCTTTTTAAAAGAAAAAGTCCATTAGTATTTTTTGTTACATTTTATTTTATAATTATTATTATCATTTTTTTAGTATTGATTTTTTATCACTAATATGATAAAAAAAATTAACTCAATTTTTTTAATATACAATTATATAGGACCCCATTTTATAAGTTAACCCTGTTGAACTCTTACCCCTTATGTAAGTGAGATATTTGCTGAGTCTCCAAGATTTTTTTGGTGGGACATTTGGTATTTTTTTTGGCCAGGTAAACGCCTGGTGTTTGATGTACATCCACATGACTCAGTGACTTGTACAGCTAAGGGGACATCAAGACTTGGAACCTGTCAAGGTCAAAGTCTTCTAAGAATGATGTTGCTGTCCCTAGTCCCTACCCGCTCGCTCTTGACGGAAGCAACATTGCGGTGTGGACGGGTTCAGAGAGCCTGTGATGAGCTACAGCGAAGTTTTCTGTAGCAACCAATAGATTTGTGCCACGTAAGGGAAAAAATGTGAGTGAAACTGTGCCGTCCACGTCTTCTCAAAGTAACCCTTTGTACTCTCTAACTCAAAAGTAAAAAAATAAAACCCTTTATTTTTTCACTGTTTCTTCTCTCATTCCTCTCCCTCTCGTTAGATACTGGACAAATTATTTGACGATTTTAATTTCCAAACTTTGTGTAGTTAAGATTTTGATACTATGTCCCATGCATATCAAATTTGTGTAAAAAAATGTTTAACACGATTGTTATTTAAAAAAAGAGTAAAATTTATAAACCCCGTGCACCAAGATAGAATTTCATACAATTTATATATAAAAAAGCAATGATGAGAAAGACTTGTGCTCTTCATTGAGGACCCTGAAGCCTTGGATCGTGCACGTCCCGTCTGTCTCGGGATCGAGTGTCGGGTAATGCCCGTTCCCCATCGGAGGGGCTGGAGCGGACCCGGTCTGGTATGCTGCACCACCGGTGTAGGTGGTGGTCGCGTGTCGGATAAAGCGTTGAAGAATGACTTGGGCCACTGGCCCACCAGTTCATAGCCTCCCAGTTGGAACCACTCGTCTCTGATTTTCTTGTCCTGCGAAAAAGGAAATGCATGTTTAAAAGTATAATTCAATTCATTAGAGTATATATTTAACATTTTATAAAAAATATATAACTCATTAGATAGACGAATTGTGTTTGAGGCTGAAAAAAATTTACTTTTTTTTTTTTTACAAAACAATTGTGTTAAGGCATTTTTTCCCACAAATCTGATATGCATGGGACATAATATCAAAATTTTAACTATATATTAAAACACAGTTTGAAAATTAAAATTGTCAAATAATTTGTCCTGTATCTAACAAGAGGGAGGGAAATGAGAGAAGAAACTGTGAAAAAATAGAGGGTTGCTTTGGGAAAACGTGGACGATAGCACAGTTTCACTTTCAAAATTTTTTCTTTCTACGCGGCATAAATCTATTGGTTGCTACAGGGAACTTCTCTGTAGCTTATCACAGGAGATCCAAACCCCGGTGTAAACTGATCCAAATTAATTATTTAATCATATAACCATCGTTCTTTTTTGAGTAATTAACACTTTTAACCCCGAAAAAAAGAATATTAACAAAAATAGCCCCACCCCTCGAATATTAGCAAAAACTAGCCCCGGTGAAAGATTACACTGAAGACGGATTATATATAATCCGTCTCCAATGGTTAATTTTTTTAAACAAACGAGGCCGGGCAGTGAAAAAATACACAGGAGACAGCATGTATACATACCGTGCCGTTCCCTGGAGACGGAATGTATATATGCCGTTTCCAGGGCATCCCGTGCCCTCTTTCATCCCGCAAGAACCCCATATTCACCCCTTTTTTTCCCTTTTTCATCCACTCACTCCTTGCTAAGCCCGAAAAATCAGATTTTTACTTGAAGAACTTTTAATTCAAAGGTAAACATAAAAAACCCTAAATGTTCTTGAATTTATTTATTTATTTATTTATCAATTGTTTTGATTTTATTGATAAATTTTTTATTTTTTTATCAAAACCATAAATGTTAAATGTTGAATATATTTATTATTGGCATAGGTAATATATGATGTTTTGTTAAGTTAAATGTAAATTTTTTTTTGTTTTTAATTTATTTAAAATTTTCTACTTGTGAAAAAAAAACTTTTATATCTTAAAAATTTTGATTGTCATATAAAAACTTTTTAAAAAATTCATGGACCTTCGGAGAAAATAAGATGGCCGCTTAGAAAACATTTTAAAAAATTCGAAGGCAATTTAGGAAATATACTTTGTATGTGTTGCATGAATGTTATAGTGGCATGGATGTAGGGGTTGGATGATTTTTTTTTTATCAATTTAGAAATATATTTACTAAGTTGAATAGTTTATGGTTTAGATGGTGAAGAAATCCGATATTCCGTTGATGTACTATTTTAACGGGAGGATTGTTCAACTTGAAGATACTTCATTTTATGAAGGTGGGGTACCAGAAAAACCACCATCATAAATAAGAGGATCTCTTATGTCGATTTACTCCAAATGATGTACCATTTGACGGAGACCGATCCAAGTCGTTACAAATTGTCCATGAGTGCTGTGCATCCCACTCACGATGAAAAGAGTTTAGGTGCCCCTCTCAAAGATGATATGGGTGTGAAAGTGATGATAATGTTGTATCCAAAACAAGTGCATGTCATTCAAATATGGTTAGAGAAGGAAGAGATCATACAAAGAGGTCGTGGTGCAATGAATTATGATGCAGAAGATTCATATCCGTCCATTGTTCGTGATCCATATCAACCTTCAGGGTCGTCGTTCGTTCCGTGTACCTAAGAAGATTTGATTGATGCAACACCGACCAATGCCCATGGGAGTGTCAATATACCACATGTGTAAGTATTGTGTATTTATAGAATATTTTTGGTGGGGGTATTTATATGTGTAAGTATAGTCTATTTGTGTTTATAGGTTCCCATTTCATGACATGGGTTGGAATGACATTCCTGAGGGAATTCAAGTAAACTATGAAACACATCAAGAAGTTCAAGAAGGGAGGAGAAGAAGATCCTGAAGTGCAACTGACGTACCCTCTTCATCAGCACCTACTGCTCCGAGAAAAGCTAAAAAGAAAGGATTTATGAGAATATTTGGATGATTGTATTTATGGGACGACATACATGTTTGGAGTATTTATGCATTACAAATGCGTGTTTATATTTATGCATTTTCATTTGTGTTCGGAAACATTAGTCAATTAATTATTAGAACTTATGTTTTATTTCTTCAAAGTTACTTTATATATGTTGAAGCAGGATTTTTCATACAGGTGAAACAAAAAAAATTTGGCAGTGCAAAGGTCTGGAGCCCGTGCCCTGGAAACGGCATGTATACATGCCATTTCTAGGTGACGGCATGTATACATGTCGTTGTATACATGCCGTTTCCACGGCACGGCATGTATACATGCCGTCCCCAGGCATGTATACATGTCGTGCCCTGGAAACGGCATGTATACATGCTGTTTCTAGGTGACGGCAGGAAATGGCATATATACATGCTGTTTCTAGGTGACGGCAGGAAACGACATGTATACATGCTGTCTCTTGTGTATTTTTCACTGTCCGGGTCTCATTTGTTTAAAAAAATTAACCACTGAAGACGGATTTTATATAATCCGTCTCCAGTGTACTCTTTCACGAGGGCTAATTTTTGCTAATATTCGAGGGGTGGGGCTATTTTTGCAAATATTCATTTTTTCAGGGTTAAAAGTGCTAATTACCCTTCTTTTTTTAGTAAAAAGATTCGACCAAGATGACACAATCCCAACATACATACATAAACAATGCTATTTATGCCTAATACAGGGCTCAAAGGTCTAAAGAAGATATTGTGGTTCAAGTCTACTACACCAACTAACTAGAGCTGCAACAACCATATTGTTTTATATAAATTGTATACCTTATTTTGTAAAATATAAGATCACGGATTTTATAAAACTGTGATCTTTATAGTTACAAAGATCACGGTTTATCAAAAATTGTGATTGTTTATCACCTATTTGATCACGGTAAACACAAAACCGTGATCTTTTCATAATTAAAAGATCACATTTTTAAATGAAAGCGTGATCTTTTCGTATTAAAAAAAACCTAATTTGGTCCCCTAATCTCGACCCCGCATCTTCCTCTCTCACGACCCCACCCCTTCTCCTCTCGTGACCTGACCTCTCTCACTGCCCCTTCCGCGTCCGCCAACCCAGCCGCCGCCGCCGCCTCCCATTCCTCCGTCAAAGCAGCTGCTGCCACCACCTCTTCCCCCTCCTCCATAAGTTTCTCTCTCTCTCTCTGCCTCTCTCCGTCTCCTCCTCTCTTTCCATCTCATTCTCTACGAGATACCTCTTCTTCCATCTCCTCCTCTGCCGTCGCCGCCAATGGGATCATCTCTCTCTCTCTCCCTCTCTCAATCTCGATTTCATCTTGCCATGGTCTATTTGGGGGATTTCATTTTATTTTGTAGGTTTGAATCTCAATCTCCCTCTTTCTCTCAATCTCGATTTCATCTTGCCATGGATAGACATTTGGGGGATTTCATTTTATTTTGTAGGTTTGAATGGAGAAATATATCTTATTGTTAGGTTTGTGAAAATTACTAATTTGTGAAATTGGTTAATTTGTGTGTGTTTATGTGTATTTTTTCATTCTATACAATTTATTCATGCTTCAAACAATTAAAAAAAAAAGCAAAGAAAAAGGAGAGACACGGCCTTCCTTTGTTCTTATCTCTATATAACCACAACATATAATCTCTTTTAAATAACAATAATAATATAAATAAAGCTCCACAAATAATGGATTTGAGGGGGGTGGGTCCACTTTTTCAAAAATTTACAATCAAGAAAACATTGATCTCACACACGCCCCTTATGTTTCCTTGCATGTACTCTGTCTGTCTGTCTCTCCATCTCTCACATTTCATTGTTCATTTGAATTCTAGCTTTTCTTTTGTTTAATTTTTGTTAAATCTGTTGAAAACTCTTTTTGTAGGGGTTGATTGATGGAAGAGAAGACTCTCCTTCTCATTCTGAATAACAAAAAAGTAAGCATTTTTTTTTGTTTTTTGTTTGTTCTGCATCCGTGAAATTAATTTCTGATTTTATGCCAAATTTTGGTTGTGTGATTGACGTTAAACAAATGTTGGCTGTGTGGGGCTTCAATGCATGTTCTTTTGAGTGTATTTATACTTTTATATTGAATTATATATTTTCCTTGATTTAAAGGGGGGTGTTTCTTCGAAGAAAAATTCACAGTGTGATTATTCAAGGGGGAGGTTCCGTTATGGAGTAACATTATTATTTATTTTAAAAAGGACTAATATTATATTATGGTTTTTTATCCAAGGAAACCCCTTGCTTAACTTTTGTTTTTTTCTAGTCAATATATATAAGTATGCTGCTTTGGTCATTGCATATGTGATGTCACCTTGGAAAAAACTAGCTTAGCCTCATGGGGTTTGTTTACTCTTCATCTTCCTGTAGACTCTGTGATCAAGACATCATATCGTGATAGGTACATTACCTTAGCCTCATGGGGTTTGTTTACTCATCATTGATAATATAACATTTGCATTGGACAGAGATGCAAGAGCACAGCATAAATAAGTTCTACATCTATGATATCAGTCATGTTTTTCTTATATTTCTAAATTTTCTTTGTGGAATGTATCAAGCTAGCTATATTAACATAAAAAGGAAAAATCACTCCTATTCCACTCTATTTTCCACCTATTTCGCTGCCAGACAGGGGCTTAGAGATTTGCCAAGAAAGGAGAAGGTGGAAACCTACGAAACCTTACTTTGCATCTGCTAATCATGCATTGTATTCCAATATGCCAAGGTATCATCCTCTCTTATTATATTTTTAATTGAGTGGTTGTTTGAGAGTGGAAGACCAAAATGTTTAATGGAAATGTAGTCAAGAGATATAACAGTCCGTGCTTTTTATATGCTTTCTTTTCCTTGTCTTGTTTTTTTGAGGTTACTGGTTTATAATAATTTATAAAAGCTAAAATAAACGTTAAACATGCATTTTATTATCACATCCATCATTTAATCTTTGGTTATCTTTATTTATATTCATGATTTGATTTAATCCAACTGGTTAAATCAAATGAAGTTGCACTAGCTTTGGCTGCCTATTGTTAACTTAGGATCCATGTATGAGCTTGATTTTCTTTTTCAAGACCCCAAGTGTTGTGTTTCAGTTTAGACTACTGGATTCTTTTGAAGATAAAGCCTGATGAAGTGATGCAACAGAGGGATCTGGAACTTCAACAACTGCAACCCACATACTTCACTAACAGCAAGGTATATGATTTTTTTCCCATTTGGAAATATAGTTCATTAAATGATTATATTGCTTTATTTGTTGAATTTCATTTCTGATTATATTGCTTTATTTGTGAGATGCAATTTTTTGTTAGTTTATGACATTGTAGTCATGGAGGAGATGGCTGCTGAAGGTTCTCAATTAGCTCAGTCAATTTCATGCATTGAATTTTATGTCTTGAAGCACAGAAATATCTTATATATGCTCAACATTTTTTGTTTTTATTCACAGAGTATCATTATTGTAAATTGAGCTATTGTTTTGTGTTATTGCTATAGACTCACGGCTGATCGATGGACAAGATTTTTTCACATCCTATGATGAAGTATACGACAGTTTTGACTCCATGAGTTTGCAAGAGAATCTGTTGAGGGACATTTATGTATACGGTAGACCAATATGGATTTTCATTATTAATCCTGCATGTTTTTTGAATTACATTATAATCTCCAATGCTTATATTCTGCAGTAATGTTTTTTGAATTACATTGTGAGGATCCATTTGATTCCGTTAATTATGTTTGTCATTTCACTTGGCTCTAAAATTTATCTACTTTGTAGCTGGTTCAAGGGTAATCTCATTTTTACATATATACAGCATTGCAAGGTGAAGGTCAGAAGTATTTCTTTTCTATTTTTTATATATGTTGTGATAGGAACAACAAATTTCACTTGTAAAGTTAGTTATTTTTTTTATACTTATATATATAATGCAATTCTCTGTGTGAAGAAAACAGTTGTATGAAGGTTGATCCATTTGAGAGGAATGAAAGTTATTTTTAATGAGCAGCTCATTTTGTAGTTCAATTGTGGCTTGACTGGATCAGTGTAATTCAAAAATACATGTAGTTGATGCTTACATTCAAATTTTGAGGTATTACAGTCTCCTTTTGACTTCAACAACAATTTACTCTTTATTTAATTATTATTGAATCTCATAAGTCAATTATCTAATTTTGGTAATCATGTTTGTCATTTCAGGTGGTTCTAAATTTTATCTATTTTGCGGCTCGATCGGGTAATCTCTTTTTGTATGCAGAACATTGCAAGGCAAAGGTCATTGGTCGAAGTGTGTGTGTGTGTGTGTGTTTTTTTTTTTTTGTGATAGGAAGAATAGGTTATACTTATTTGTTTTCTTTGACTTATAGTTATATATAAAATAATTGTATGTGTGAAACAGTTGTATGAATTTGATCTATATTAGAGGAATGAAAAGTTATTTTTAATGAGCATCTCTCTTTTGTTGTATGAATTGAATTGCAAGCAGGTACAATCAATATATGAAATTGTATAATAATTCAGTGAATTGTAATTTTTTAATAATTTAAAGATAATAGATTGTTTATAAAGCGTGATCTTAAATAATGTAAAGATCACAGATTTTTTTATAAAATGTGATCTTACATAATATAAAGATCACAGTTTTTCTTATACAACTGTGATCTTTTGGATACTAAATATCACGTTTTATCATATAAGCGTGATCGATTCTTATACAACAATCACGGTTTATTAGAAAACTGTGATCATTTATCACTTTTGATCACGCTTTAAAACCGTGATGAAAAATATGATATAAACAATCACACCCTCGTAGATCACAGTTCAAAACTGTGATCAAAAGTCTTTAATCACGGTTTTAAACCGTGATCAATGTCAAAAATTGTAGTAGTGAAATTGGACATAAATTCATTTATAGAATGTGTAAAAAAAAATTTTAACGATATATGCTTTATTACGGTTAATATTACATATGATAACAAGATATATGAAAGACTAGTATAAAATGGGCCTAAAAGAGCTCTCATTGAGTATTACTACGCAAAAATTGAGGGAAGATGAGAGAATTACCTAGTGCCACTGGGACCACAGGGAATGAGCTTTTTGATAGGATGTTGCATTTATACGACTTGGGATCATCACTGTGCATTCCTTTTGGACACTCGCAAGTGTAGTTTCCAGGTGTGTTGTTGCAAATCCCATTGCCGCAAGGGTAAGAAAGTAGCAGTTGCATCCTCCAACATCTTTAAGATAAGGGTTTCCTCGATAACCTGCGTTGCAGTTGCAACGATAACCGATTCCGTTGGTTGCGTCATAGCAGTCACTGTTCTAGCTAACACAGGCATAATCAGATGTCATTGTAGCTTCTTTGCATGTCTGGTTCCGAATCACCCAATCCAGGACCAGAGGAGCCATTCCGTCAGTCCTTTCGTAGAAGTTGCTGGAGAGATCCTTAACTCCATTGAAAGTGAACGCTTCCTGATCAACAAGCATGGCGTAGCTGCACGGGTTGTTAGAATAATTGGCTCTTGAGTTGTTGCCAAATATATAAACTTGGACTTTGATGTTCTTCACCCCCTTTGGGATGGACGTCTGGCAGCACCCGATCCCATTGCACGAGCCGTTGGTGACCATGCTGGGGTTGTTAATGCACACGGACATACACCCGGTTTTGAAGCCTAAGTCATCGTCAGTAAGGTAGGCGTAGGTGTCACATCCCAGCACGGTGAACTTGTTCCGGGAGTCGGAGAAGGAGTAGGTTCTGTCGCTCCATAAGCTAGTGGCCCAGTTCTTCATCGTCTGGTTCCCATAATCGTCATAGCAGTCAAGGGCCACAAATTGAGAAATAGTCACCTCTCCAGTTAGGAGAGAGATGTTTGTAATGTGGAGATTGCCGCCAGAGAGGTATGGAACCGACCCATGATCAGTACTGTTTCAATCGATGCTGAACCCTTCCCTATAGCAATTCTCTCCGATGCCGAAAGGGTAAGGGATATTGGAAAGGTTACCACATTTAACTGGACAACCGGGCTTTGCTTGGGAGGCCACTGGGGTTGGGTGTAGGAACTGAAGCAACAACACTCCCAAGATCATCATCCTAATTATAATAGAGTTTTTTGTGTATGCTTTTGGGTGTGAGTTGCATATTGATATGTAGAGCCCCTTTTAAATTAGCCATTCTGGTTAGATGTAGGAGAGGAGACTTGTCTAGTCCATGACTTTTGTCTCTATTATTGACTTCGTCAAGAGGCCCCTTTCCCTCAATAGTATCTCAGTTATCCACACACACGCTTTGAATCTTCTAGGTGAATGAGACCTTCAATTAAATAATATGTCAAATAATTTTTTTTGACTAAAATTAACATAACGTACGTTGCGGACTGAGGGACTCCTGGAGAAAACCACTGCCAAAACCAGTCCCAAACAAAGGCGATATCAATCGATTATTATTATATATTAATAAATCTAAATATCTAAGAAATTTTATTTATACATCTTTTAAATAAAAATTACCGTGTAACCAAAAGTATCATATAAACCATCATAAGTTTATCAATTGATTAATTTTTAATCTCTACCTATTAGGTTGGTTATTCACATGTAATATGCATGTCGTTGACTGTTTTGTGTGGACACAGAAGAGAGACTATATACATATTTGTTAAACCTTATAAGTTGAATATTATAGTTTTTATCATGTAATAATCCATTACAACATGTTTGTTTAAATTTATTAGAATTTATTTAAATTAAAAAAAATTTAAGGAGAACTATAAAAAAGAGACAGAAATTAATGACATTACTACAAAATACAGAGCCTCATTTTCAAAGAACATCAGGACCATCTGAAAAAAGGGAGTTATGGAAGGAGAACTAAGAGAGCTCATATCAAATTACATGTACATTTCACAGTAATAGAATATAATCTGTTACCAAAAATAAAAAAAATAATGAAAGTGTGTAAATGATGTTTTTGAAATTATAGCTTAGAAAATGCTTTAAATAATCTTTTGTTTAAACACTAATGCCCTCAACTCTTTTACAAATGATACATATTCATTCATCTCTTCACAAACTCCTCTGCTACACTTGAAAGGGTATTTTTGATATTTACATATCAAAAATTGTTTTACATATAATTTATTCCAACAAACATTCACATTCTTTTTATCCATTTTTTAATAGTTTTAACAAACATGTATATTTTACTTATCAGAAAAAATAAAATTTATGTATGAGTTATAATATATAATCTATAAATTAAAAATGTATGCATAAAATTCTACATGTCACCTATACAGTCAAATACTAGTTTTTGGTTTAATGCCAAAAAAAAAATTTTAATAATAAAAAACACTTTTTTGTTTTGACTGTCCTTGTTAGTCTATACTTTATACCCTTGCATAATTCTTCTTTGATAATGGAATCTAATTTGCTCTAAATGCGTGGTTGACGGAGTCAATCCTACACTAGGAGAGACCTTGACTTTGAAATTTAATAATAAAATTCCGTTTGCGAGCCTTCAAAGAAATTAATTTACAACATGATTATTGATTATTCGTTGTGCATAACTGTAGAAGCATTTTTTTTTTTAAATAAATAAGTTGTGCAATCATGCAACCAAGCCCTCATTTTTACATCTCAATATTTGTTTATCCCACCATCCTTATTTTTTATTTTTATTAAACCCACTATATATTTTATATATATACACACGAATGGGACAATTATTTAAACCCTCATTAAATGGAAAAGTACCCTGATAGAACAGCTATCGAATCAATTTTTTAAAACCTATCAAACCATCCTTATAGAAAAACCACCTCTAATTTTTGTTTATTTATTTTTGTCTATATCAAAGCAAGCTCACAATGTATGCTAACAAATTGTCTATATTGTTTTATCCAAATATATGATTGATGTTAGTTTGAAAAGCACAACTCTTTTATTTTGTGTGTATATGATTCTGCTGGTTATTCAAACATGTGAGACGCTGACTTACCCACCTGGCGATTATTCGAAAGAATTTTTCATGGAACCAGGACAAACAGGCGAAGGTAGTCTTGCCAGCTCGACCGTAAGGTCACTTATGAGGGGTCCCTCCGATGTCACCAAAAAAATGTGAATATTAAAAAACACACCCTTATATTGTTTAAACAAATTATTTTAAAACTTCAATGTATAGGTTTCTATGGGTGTATATGTTTAAAATCACAAAACCAAGTTTATTTTGTTGTTTCAAAAACAAATATTATCTCACATTAATTTTATTATTAATCTCCTATAAGATGTGATTATATAGTCTTAGGTGTTTTCCCTGTCGGTACACTGTTCTCGATATTTCATTTGTCGACCGAAACTTATCATTTTATTTTTTAATAATTTGTTAGTATCTAGTAGATACCAAATTTTTTGGTTTATTTTTTATTTTTAATAGCTTGTGAACTATAAAATATAAACATATTTTTGTCACTTTGGGAATGCAACTCTCCACCGTTAAATGCTTGAGTGTTTGACAAGTGACAACAGTGTGTTATTTTTATTTTTTTTTGTGAAATATGACTCTCTAGAACGAAATGTCTGTAAGTCACATGCATGCGTATTGATAATTTCAAATTTTTATATTATTATTTATTTTATATAGATGTTGACATAATGACATATATTATATTTAAATTTAATTTTTTATTATTTTTTAGAATTCAAAATACATTGTTGGATTCGGTTCCAGTCAAAATTCAATATATTAATAATTTTTAATATTATTTCCTTCGATTCGGTTCCAGTCAAAATTTGTATTCTGGTCCAATTCTCTTTCAGCGGTTGTCATCTCAGTCTGTATATTTGAAGTAATTCTGATCCAATTCTCTTTCAACGAGAATATCATATATATTATTATTGAAAAATATATTAAAAAATGCAGACTGAGTTTGGAAAGGAAAACGGGAGTCATATTTTTTATTATTATTAACATAATAAAAGTTTTTAATATCAAACCGAGCACATTTAAAGTTTTTCTAATATATTTAAAGTATTTTTTTCAAGCCCTCTTTCAAAAATTCTTGAATCCATCACTGATAGAATGGAAATAAAACCAGCAGAAACTCGATGACATCGTGTGAAAGGATGCATGTAATTAATAATACGTATAACTCTTTATTCAACTCTAATTCTAACACACGCACGTTTTTTATTTTTTTTAAAATAGTATATTTCATATAATAAAATATATGTTTTTATAAAAATAAAATATATATATTTAAATAAATTTAATGAATTTATTTATAGAAAATGTAAATATTTTTAACATGATATATGCCTTATTAAGATTAATGTATAACATTAATAACATATATGATATTGGAATTTGAAATCGAAAAAGAAAACTATGTTACATTACTATTAATGATAATATCAAAGGACTGGAGTTCCTTTACTGCCTTAACGGGGGAACTTTTTACTATCTCATATGAGAAGCCGGAAACAATTCATGATTGGGTGTGGTTATTATCACCCCATTAGGTATTTATCTCACCCCTTAAAATATTCATTTTTAATGTTTAATAAGAAACCAACACCACCCCATCCCATCCCACCTCAGAAAAATCTCACCCACCCCTACCCTTTCCCACCCTCAAAATATGTTATTAATCAAAACCCACCATCTCTCAAATACATTTCTCCTATCATTCTTATCTCTCTTCCCGCGGTCATCTCCTCCATTGGCGGACACTCTCTCCGGCTAGACTCTCCTTCCTCTCCTTCACCTCTCATCACCGACATCTCCTCTGGCTACTGTGCAGTTCACATGGAAAAATGATGCTCTAGATCGAATTGAATGCTGCCCCCCCCCCCCCCCCTAACCTAGAAGAGGTATTAGTTGTTCTTTGTTCTTAAGTTTTTTTTGTTTATTTTTTGGTGGTCATGGATGTTGTGGTGATGGTCATGGTGATTGTGTTGTTGTAGTGATTGTGGAGGTTAGGGTTTGTTGTTGTAGTGATTATTTGTGGTGGTGTTTGAAGTTTTTTTGTAGTGATTATTTTCATTGTATGGTGATGGTGGAGGTGGTCATTGTAATGATGGTGCTGATGTTTGTTTTGTCTTGAGTTTCAGTGCTTTTGGGTTTTGGTGTTGTTTCTAATTGGGTACATTAATTTGGAATTTTAACCATGGGCTTTGTCTTGAACTTGGATAAGTTGACACTACTAGTGTCAAAGTTGTTGTATAATATCGACATTACTATTGTCGATGTATGTGTTGGACCTACTGTCATGAACCTGGATAAGTCGACACTACATGTGTCGAAGTTTTTGTATAATATCAACATTACTATTGTCAATGTATGTGTTGGACTTACTGTCTTCAACCTGTATAAGTCGACACTACTAGTGTCAAAGTTTTTGTATAATATCAACATTACTATTGTCGATGTATGTGTTGGACCTACTGTCTTGAACCTGGATAAGTCAACACTACTAGTGTCGAAGTTGTTGTATAATATCGACATTACTATTGTCAATATATGTGTTAGACCTACTGTCTTGAACCTGAATAAGTCGATACTACTAGTGTCGAAGTTTTTGTATAATATCGACATTACTATTGTCGATGTATGTGTTGGACCTACTATCCTGAACCTAGATATGTCAACACTGCTTGAGTCGACACTATTAATGTCGACAGAAATGATTAGATCGACAATGATAGTGTCGATCCAAACAGAACCAAAACAGTTAGCTCATTCAACCCTTGGGCCAATGATCGCTTAAAACATCTCATTCAACCGATACATTTCAAACTCATTTTTGGTAAATTTGCATGGTTCTAAATAAGCACTACATTGACCAACATTCAACAAGATTCAAAACAGCCAAGGGAATCACATTGCAACCTGGGGATTTAAAATTCATACCCAGAATTTATTAAGTTCGAACCTGAAAGCCATCATATGAAAAAAAGAGTATACGCTACATTTGAATCAATAGTTTGAAAAAAATAGTTTAAGAAACTTCAAACCACAGACTATACAAACCACGTCAAAATATTATATACAACATACGATTGGCCCATTTGATTCAGATGTTCGAACAAAAAAAAAACATTCTACATAAATTGACAACACAATGGGCTTAGTCTTGTGAAGAACGATCATTCTCTCTCTTACTGCGACGTAACCCAATCCCAATTTTTGTGTCTGAAGTGATCGTAGCAGGAAGATGCGTGTTATCTTGACAGTAGTCAATTATATTTTGCATGTGCCTCTGTAAAATACCCAAAGCATACCTCCTTTGTACCAGTGGTTGCAAATATTCTGCTATCGCAAAACGCTACAACAATAAGAAATCGACCATATTAATAATCACATTGCGATAAAATGATTGAACAATATTATGTGTATGTTGTCGGGGTTTTGAACAATATGTGGCTGACCCTACCAAACCACCCCATGTACTCTGGAACAGTGTCCCATGGCCTTTGTGTTTGGGAGCCAAACAAGCAAAATCATCACCATGGGAGGGGGAAAAAAGGTGAAAGATGGAAATAAGCATTGCCTCTACATCCATCCAACTTAATTCAACTAGCAAAACCATGAAAAGAAAAAATTTAACCATTTTAATGAACCATGAAAAAGGGAGCAACAAGATCAATACTTGAGTTACCAAAAAAGAAAGCATATCTTTTCTATACCTAAATATGACACAGGGTTTTTCATTGAACATCAATGATACGCAGATTATATACAACACAGAGAGAATGAAAATACTTGAAGTCTTGTACAAAAGAAATAAGAGTTTACTTATGTATCACAAAACTATCATAATCTTTTACCAATTCAGTATCTAAACACCACCAGCACGTAGAAATTTATAGATAAATAATGGATCCTCACTGCATTCATATTTACATCACACAATGCAACTGAACCACTACATGAAAATATAACATAGGTTATGTTTTTCACTTCCGATATTTTCCATAATATACAACCTAAAAAATAAATAACATACTATTACATTGACTAAAATGGAATAGAGTGCAATAAAGCACAATCCACACCAAACAAGTAAGAAAAAACTTGAGTCCAGTAGTAGCCTTATATTCAGATATTCTTCACATTATAGCAATAAAAAAAGCATTATCTAAAATTTCATGATCCTAACATTCTCAGTATATTTTGATAACCCTATCCATGCTAGTCTGACATTAGATTTCTACCATTTCACACAAAAGACATAGTTATGAAGGGAAAAAATTGAGGTATGACATAAAGCATCAAAGACCCACTGATTGCAATAGTTGAAAGTTGGCAATTCCACATTGATCAATGTATATGACTATATATCCACAGACTTCCTATCATACACAAGGATCACTTTCTTATGTACAAAGTTTAATAACGCAAGCATTGCTACCCATTTTTCAACTTGAAGAATCTTTCATAACCTAAGAATTGGATAGGTGTTGATATCATTAAATTCCAAATTTCATTCAAAATCTACTAACTTCATCAATTTACACATTGCATTGTTTACCTAAGATAATTTACTACTAATAAAATAATTAAACAAACTCAAAATAAAACAAACATGTTAAATAAAGATGGGATTAATAACAACTGAACAATCATAAGAATCCATAAATGTAAAATGAGAGTCCCAAAATATAAAGTAAACTACCAATCCATCAATTTCTATACAATATACTAGTGTTTTATGTCTCCCAACAAATGTAGAAGCCATTTTCCATCAAACAATGCATATTAATCATAATACATACAACTTACTATCAAATAATCTCATTTTAACATGAACAAAATAGGGTTTATAAGGAAATTTAGGGTTTCTCATACCTAGGGTTTTGATGAAGGTTGCTAACGTTAGAGGATGATGATCGGATGAACGGGGACGCTTAACGCTTCATGATCGGGACGGGCCATTAATGAGGCGAGCTGGCGGAGGGAGGATGGAGGAGGAGTATCGGTGATGGAGGTAAAAATAAAATGAAAATGGAAAGAGGAGGAACAAGGGAAAGTGAAAGGGGTGTGATCACATTGAATATGAGTAAATATATACAGTGGGGTTGGTTTGAAAAAATAACAAAAGTTGTTAGGTGGGTTTGAAAATGGGGTGGGCTACGTAAGTTATAGGGTGGTAATAACCGCACCCTTCATGATTTCCAAATTAAAAGAATCAAGTTCACGTAACACAGCGACTTGTAGGGGACATCAACAGTGACTTGTAGCCTTGTAGGGGACCATCAAGACTCTTCTCGCTCGCTCTCACTGAATTAAGCAACATTAATTGCCTCGTGCGGATTGGTTCAAATTAATTAATCATAACCATCATTTTAAATTTTTAAAAAAATATAAAATACTTCATTTAATGAGATACATATCATAAAAAAATAAAACATATGTTCAAATGAATTGTATGGATACATTTATTGAAAATGTAAAAAAATTTGATCGATGTATATACCATGTTAGTGTGAGTATATGTTTCAATGATCTTTTATCAATGCGTATGAGATTAAAATTGTGGTTAAAAAAAAAAACTTTGCCTAATAGCACTCCATTTCAAAAGTCCTCTATATCTATCTAATTGGAGGCCCAGCAGGTTGGTCTTATTCAATCAAAATCACGAGTGCGAATAATTTGGATATCAATTTTCCAATAGCATGTTAATGAAAATTTTCAAGAATCCAAGGCAAATAAGTTTTATACTAAAATTAAAACAAAATGTAAAGAAAGAAGACCCGAGTCTTCAGTTAAAAAGAAAAAACAGAGAGTTTATTTCGCTAACACAGCCGTACTTATCATAAAATGGGAATGCTGATGTTTCCATCTCCTACCAACCACACCCACACCTCCAGAGAACAAGAACTCAATCGAAGAAAAACAGTAATACAAACCCTATAAATAAGATTTTTACTATAAATTTTTATTTCTAACACTATTTTTAGTCACACATTCCTTATTAGAAATTTTTATATATTTTATACATGATTCTATACAATTAATTAGAGGATACACCTCACTTTTTTTTATAACACTATATATTTATATTATTTGATAAAGCATAATATTTTTATAAAACTCAAAACTAGTATGCACTGAAAATTTGACTGAATAAAAAATTTGATGTAATATTTTCAATAAATAAATATACTTGATCATATTTTTTAATGGCAGCGACTTCTTTGTCTAACGCGATTTTTCTTATTTCGTTCGACTACAATACAATTATACAATTACATAACTCTATCACAATCCAACATATTTTTCAAAAAAAAAAACACTAACACAATTTTCCTTATTTCGTTTGACTATAATACAAATACATAACACGATTTCCCATAAGTATATATGATCGATCGATCATATTTTTTTAATAGCACCAACTTTGTCTATCTTGATTTGCTTTATTTCATTCAGCTACAATACAAATACATAACATAATCGCAATCCATCAGATTCAAAAAATATAAATAAAACACTAAAAAATTACAAAATGAACATACCGATACAACTAAAATGCAATTTGTTTTCACTTCCTCGTCACAGGATTGCTCAACGCCCTGCCTCTATAGATAATGCAACACGTTTTTCCAAACTATAAATACCAGTGCTATCACCCACACAAATGTCTGATGATTGTCCGAGTAAGCTCTCCATCTCTTCCGGATTATTTGGAACCCATTGATGAATTTCAAGCGTTGCAAGCCCATCAAGCTCCATCGCAACCTCCTTCATCGTGGGTCTCTCTTCTCCGGCCATCCTAAGGCATCTTGTGGCAAGCTTGCAAACTTCAATGATCAAATCCGTGTTCCCCTCTTTCAAAATTTGAGGATCCAATACTTCCAAAATTCGGCTCTCTTTCATGGATGTCACAAAAATATTAGCTAAGCTTTTCTCTTTTACAATTCCTTCAACGGAAGAAACCGCCTTTTTTCTTGTCAGGATCTCCGCGAGAACAACCCCAAAACTATAAACATCACTTTTATCTGTTAATTGCCCTGTTTGTAGGCACTCTGGGTCTAAGTAACCCCATGTGCCTTGCATAAACGTAGCAAATTGGTCCTTGTCCAAGGGGGTCAGCTTTGAAGCTCCAAAGTCTGACACTTTAGCCACGTGGTTAGCATCTAAAAGGATGTTAGATGACTTGATATCTCCATGGAGGATTGGAGGGGAAGCCGCCGAATGTAGATAGGCTATTGCTGAAGCCGTTTCTGTTACTATTTTCAATCTATCTTTGAAACAAATTAGTCCTCTGCCATGTATATGATGGAAGAGTGTCCCATTGGCGACGAATTCATATACCAACATGGGAATCTCAACCTCTACACAACAACCCAAAAGTTTAACCACATTTCTGTGGTTGATTTGTGAAAGAATAATCATCTCATTTGCAAATTGCATGTTTTGCATCTCATTGACTACCATCGACTTCTTTATCGCAACCACTTTGTTGTTTGATACAACTCCTTTAAAAACCATGCCCTGTCCTCCCTGGCCAAGGATGTTGTTCTGACTGAATTTGTCAGTTGCCCTTTCGAGATCCTCTTTACTAAACATCTTGAATGCAATATTTGGGTTTGAAGAAAGTAGTTGCTGAAGATGAAATCCACCATTTTGTTCAAAGAATTTGTCTTTGAGATTGTTGAGCTTTCTTGTTTGAAGTCCCAGAAAAATCCATGAACCAATGAGAATCGCAATAAAAGGGATACCCGTTCCTGCATGTCCAATGAAAATTATACATCAAGATTTTCTCAATTATTATAGCACAAAATTTAAAAGTGAATTTTTTGGTATTTATGAGAAATAGACGCAGTGTTAATTTATGCCAAATCGAGATTCGCACCCCCCCCCCCCTTTATAATAGGTCCCACACAGGATAACCTTCATGAATTTATTTTAGGTGGAAAATACCAATTGACTTAAGTTAAATTAAATCTTTATTAGCTATATATGTGACTAGACTGTATGCATCTATTTAAGCAGATGAAACTTTTAAAAATGGATGTAGAAGAGGAGAAAATTTTACCGAGAGCTACTGGCACTACAGGAAATGAGCTTCTGCAGTCATACTTCGTGGGATCATCACTATGCTTTCCTTTTGGACACTTGCAACTGTAGTTTCCTATTGTGTTTCTGCAAATCCCTTTGCAAGGGTATAAAGTCTCATTCTTGTCCTTGCCGCACTCATCAATATCTAATGAACCAATAAAAGATCTTTTTTATATGCAAAAGTAGTTGTAAGGGAAAATTTGTGATTTCACTGACACAGAGACGAGAGAGATATATATATATACCTTGGCATCCACCATGAAGATAAGGGTTTCCCTGATAACCTTTGCTGCAATTGCAACGATAACCGACGCCGTTGGTTGCGTCATAGCAGCTACTGTTCTGGCTAACACAAGCATAGTCAGATGCATTATTTTTCGCTTCTTGGCATGTCTGGTTGCTAATCACCCAATCTAGCACGACAGGAGCCAGTTTGTTCCTGTTATAATAGTCTTGGGAGAGATCAGAAACCCCATTGAATTTGAACCATTCCTGATCAACAAGGAGGGCGGTGCTGCAGGGGTTAAAATCAAGAACAGCTTGGTGGTTGTTGTAGCTCTTAAGTTCGAGGGTGATGTGCTTGACCCCCTTGGGAATGGACGTCTGGCAGCATCCGATCCCGCTGCACGACCCGTTGGTGACCAAGGTGGAGCTGTTGCAGACGGAGATGCAACCGGTACTGAAACCCAACCTACTGTCAGTGAGGAAGGCGGAGGAGTCACAGCCCAGCACGGTGAACTTGTTCCGGGAGTCGGAGAAGGTGAAGGGTCTGCGACGCGATATATTCGCTAAAGGCGACTTGGAGCGATCACTATCTCTCCCTGATTTGTTATAGCAGTCGACAGCTATGAATTGAGTGATTGTGAATTCTCCCGTTAGGAGAGAGATATCTTTTATGGGGAAGACGTTGCGACTGAGGTATGGAGCCGGCCCTTCATCAGTATGGGTGCAACTGATGTTGAAGCCCTCTCGGAAACAATTTTTGTTTTCTCCATAGCCGAATGGATAAGGGATGCTGATGTTCCCACATTTATTTGGACAACCGGGTTTTGTTTGGGAGGCTACTGAGGTTGGGTGTAGGAGCTGAAGCAACAGCACTGCCAAGATCATCATCTTTGGTGTGCTTTTGGGTGAGTAAATATTGGTATGCATAGCCTCCCTTTTAAAGTAGTGGTTAGGAGAGGAGATTCTCCACTCCATGACTTGTTGGTCTCTGTTTATTGGGACTTTTCTTCTTTTTTTTCTTAAAGCCGCCAACCGTAAGGACTTTGTTCTTGCCGCGAAAGTTCACACAATAAAATAATATAACTTTAACTCTAGGCGAAACCAGTCCGAAATTAGTCACACTTAATTAATGGATAATATCAGGGACAACCAAATGCATGAAGTTCCATGCACGCCGCACGTTAGTACATGTTTTAATTTTTTAAAAATAGTAAATATTATCTAATAAAGTTTACCTATTTCGAATTGAATAGATCTACTTTTAACAAATGTAAAAAAAATTTAATAAAATATATAACTCATCTAAAGAGGAATATATCTTGCTAGATGATCAATGAAATATATAAGACTATAGATTTAAAACCGTAACAGAAGGCTATATATAACAATGCCCTTAATTAATCATAATCATCGTTCAAAAAATAAATTCAAATTGACCATTAAGTTAAATTTCTGTTAACAAATTAGGGTTATTCTATTTGGTTAACCCTGACTGAAAATATAGGATATCAAAAATCTCCTACAATATGTTATAGATGCGTTAAACCTTTTATAAAGGATAATTTTAATTACTTCTCCAGATAAAGGTTGTATAACCTATTCGGAGGGGTAAAATTATCATTTACATAAGGTTTACAACATTTTTATCACATTGTAGGAGATTTTTGGTATAATGTGTTTTCAATCAAGGTTAATCAAATAGAATATTCATAAATCATCATCTGTCAATGAAAGTTTAACTCATTGGATATTTGAATTTGAATAGATATTTTCAGGGGGTTATATGAATTTCAAGAAAAGTTGGGGGTTAATATGGATTTCAGATAGTTTTATAGGGGGCTATTTGAATTTTTCCTTAAAAATAACAAAAAATAAAAAAAATCAATGCCTACGTCAAATTGACCCATAATCAATTTTTCAATATAAATTTTTATAATAAAAAAATCATTTTTTATGAGGAAAAAAACCTTCTAATAACCATGTCACTAGGTGCACTCATTTTTATTTCCTAGCTTCTTATCTTACCTTATAGCCTTAATTATGTTAACTATGTTGAGGGGCATCTTCATGTCATATTTAAGTCTGAATGTCTCTATCCTCATCTATGATTTCAACAAACAAACTGTTATGGTTTGAGGATCTTGGATAAATACGAAGAAAGACACAAATAATTAATGTGGTTATGCAAATCTTATCTAGATTCATGGAGCACAATTAGAAGCTCGACTCTGCGAAGCGTGAACAACACTTTGCGCACAAGAATCATGCTCCATATTATAACACCAACGTTATATTATTATTGGGATCCAAGTCCTCCGCGTGCTCATAAGCTGGTTCTTCGTCCTCATCAAATTCCATGTGCCTATGATATCATATGATAATTAGATATGACGAATCAGCCATTGATCCTGCAGTTGCTCATTTATTCTATTTGCAAGAATTTATTTTGCACTATAAAATGCTTGTTACGATTTTGAGGATCTTGGAAGCAATAGATCTAACGAATAATTACACAAGCACAAAGAATTAACGTTGTTTAGAAAGCCTAGGTCCACGGAACACAGCAGATATCAATTCACAATAAAACAAGAGATTTTTACAATGACCACACAGTAAAATAAAAATGCTAGAGCCTGACAAAAATATGAAATGTTCTTTTATAATAGCATAACATTAAGGGTAAATTACTCTATGCATATTAATTAGGCTCCATAATATAACAATGCTTTCAAGAGAAAGTCAGCATGTTGGTGTTCGGATGAGTGTATCCTAATGTCGTCCAGAGCTCATGCAACGAATGCCATAGGATGAGATGGTAGGGCAATTAAGAAGAAGAATATGAAGAATAAGAACTAAGAACATATACCTTAGTTATAGGATATGTTAAGCGACATGTTAACAAACAACATGTCACCCCGACTATAAATGTGTTTTTACTTTTTGAAAATTACAATTTCAGACCTCCAAAAAAAACCCAAAAAAAAAAAAAACAATCAACAAACATGTGATTGTTTGTTACGTGCCAAATGTGTGGGGGAGGACTGGAGACAACAGATCATCTAATGCTCATGCTCAGTGGCTATTCTGATCTGGCGTCGGTTGATGGACGCCACTGATTTCGTGGCTAACTTATCAACCATGGAGGCCTTGTGGACGGCGGTAGAAGGCTATGTTCTCGGAGGGACAAGAGCGTGAAAGCAAAGGTTTCTCAAATCCTTATATCTGCGGTAACTTGGATAATTTGGCTCTCCCGCGACCATTTATTATTCAAAGGAACTCCGGTGTATGTGGAGAATATTTGAGACTCCGTTGTTAATTTTATTACTTTTTGGGGCATCTCTTGCACTGATGAGAAAATGGTGTATTTTATTAGGAATAGATTATCTGTTGAGGAGTAGAGTGATGTGATTTCTTGTATGATCAGAAGATAAAGTAGATATTTCTTCTACCTTTATTTTCTAGTGGGTTGTCATGTTTTATTTCTATTTTTATTTTGAACATCTTCTTTCTTTGAAATGTAATTAAAGATGCTTACCGTTTCGTTAAAAACAAACATGTGATTGGGGATTTGGAAAGCTCAACAATTTTTAGCATGACAATGACTTGTGTACAGTTTCATAGCTGGACATTAGGACTTGGAACCAATAAAGGTCAAAGTCTTCTAAAACAGTGGATGTCGCTAGCTCTCTCTGCCCGTTCGCCGAACAGGGTGGATCCAGTGGATTTGCAACACTTGTTTATTTTTTTAATCTTTTTTGAGAGAACACTTGTTTATTTTTTGTCATTATATTTTCTTTTTCTGATTAAATATATATTTATCATTTCTGGGATGCAGAGATAGGTCAAACCTTGTCACCTTGACTTGATATTAATCTCAAGATCACGTCTCCAAGAACCTTCATGCAAGGAAATTAGGTACTTAAACACACAAGTGGATTGGTCCTTACCAAAAAACACACAAGTGGATTGGTCATGGGGAATTTCAAAAACACATGATAGAAGCGTGAGTACACGAACTCATTTTCTATCTTCCTATCTACCTGTTAATCCTTATTAACGTAGCATGACGACCAAAAAAGATCCGATCTGTTTTAAGATTCCATGATAAATCTTGAATTGTAGGTCACAAATAACAAATACTTATTTCCTAAGACATTTTTAATGGTATAATTATTAAAATATAATATAGGTCATTAAATACATACCGCTAAATAATAAAACATACTTTTCATAACAATTATTGAAACTACTAAAAATAAGCAAATAACATAATAAAAGTCCTAACAATACTAATAAGATCCTAAAAATGTTAAAGACGTTGTTACACTTTTTTTTTGCAGTCCAAAATACAGTCCATATACCTCGTTAGGAGTGGCGGAGCCAGAATTTTATAAAAAGGGGCTTAATGTGACTTAGAGCATCTCGAATAAAGATCTCTAAAATAAATGCTCCAAAAATATTTAAAAAATCAAAAAGTGAGTTTAGAGTCACTATTCATTTATCAACTCCATCCACAATCTTTATTTTCATTTCTATTCTAATTTATATATTATTTTTCATAAAACTTTAATTTGTAATATCCCAATTATTTTTTTATATAGTATACATAATTGAGAAATATTAAAAAATTAAAAATATATTTAAGTTAACATTATTAGTTCCGAACAATGTAATCAACTTATTTTAAAAAAAAAAATTGAAATCTATATCCGAAAAAACTGTATTTGGATATAGAATAAATGATATTTTAGTATATAAGTAATAAATGCAAATAATAATTAATAAGAATAAAATCAATATTGATGTTAATGAAAAAAAAAAATTTAAAAGGAAAAATCCATATAACCCTTTGTAAATTGTTTGAAATCCATATAACCTCCTAACTTTTTCTGAAGGTCATATATCCCCTAAAAACACCTATGTAAATCTAAATAGCCCCCCGAGTTAAATTTTAGTTGATAAATATGGACTTTAAGAAAAGCCAAATACTTAGATGGATTTTAGATAGTTTACAAGGGGTTATTTGAATTTTTTTTCTTTTTTTAAAACATATCTTAAACATATTCAATACTAGACTAATTTGAATCGCATCAAGGATATCTATCCAATGATACTAATTTTATAAAAATTAAAATTGTGTAGAAGAAGTTACACACTTTTTTAAAAAGAAAAATGATTCATAAGCCCCATCTTATAAGCTCTATGTAAGCCCCATGAGGTGGCATGTGTGGTAATACCAAATTTGCCCTTTAAGCCACTTATGGTAACTTCTCACCATAATTATAGGATGATTAGGATTTCCTCATATGAAACCGTGCGTGGACTACATGCAATTGACTTTTTTTTATTTTACTTATCACAGTTGAATTATTTATTGATAATTGAATCAACTCCTCAATTATTATTGTTTTTAGGAATACATTGAAGCAGCACATCCAAAGTTTGTTTTAGATGTTTTTCAACCACAATTTTGATTTTTGGAGGACTTTTGCAATCTCTCATCCAATTGAAAATCACAATTGAATAATTTGGTTATGCTTCAATGTTAGACGATTCAGATGTAGCATTTGTTTATTGTTTGTTTTTGAAATTGATACAATCTTTATTTATTTTTTTTATTCTGGTGACATGCTAATCTACTTTTGTTTTGTTTTCTTAGCATTGTAAATTTGACATTTACATGTCCCACTCTCTTCCCATGTTTCTTTCGGAAAAGAAGCCATGCTCTCTTTTTTGAAAAAGAAGCCACGAAAGAAAAAAAAATGTTTGGGTAAGATTTTTTTGTTGTGATTTTTGCTTATTTGATTTCAAAAAAAAAAAAAATTGTTGGGATAAGATTTTGGTTGTGATTTTGGGTAAGATTTTTGCTTATTTGATTTTAAAAAAAATTGTTGTAATAAGATTTTGGTTGTGATTTTGCTTATTTGATTTTAAGTCCGCCAGTATCTGATATAGCATTTTGAATATGAATTTTGAATTCAAATATGAAAGTATTTGATCTAGCATTTTGAATATGGTATTTGATGTCAAAACTTTTTATATATTATGACAGATGGTTGTGTAACGGTTGAATGTCAATTGCACTTTCATACCTTTTTTGGAGTTATATGCATCTTTTTCAAAAGTAAGTTACATTTGTAACTAATATAAACAATTATGACTTTTATTTGTAAAATTTGGTTACATTTATGCAATATAATTAATTTATTTATATGGATTTATAATAAATGTCGGTTATATTCACAAATGTTGTTAATGTTTATATGGCTTATATAATAAAAATCAGTTACATTCATAAATGTATAACTAAATTTTTTGTGTAATATATTTTAAAACCAAGTTATATTTACAAATGTAACAGACTTTTTATTTGATTTTAACGATTTTCATCTAAAATCAGTTACATTCATTAAAAGATTGATGTGAAGGTCGAAAACGATGGAGTCCAGAGAAAGACTGGGAAGGTAGCTGAATCACTTCTCATATGATAGAGGGTAGCGAGAGGAATCCAGTGATGGTGATGCCGGTCAGGGGAGATGAGCAAGTCGGCTGGAATGATTTTTTTAAAGTGGTGGATGTGTATAAAAAACGATTAGAAATTTTTGGGATGTGTTTTGAGAGTCAAAAAATTTTTTTGGATATGTTTCGAGAGTAAGAACAGGTACACGAGGGTTTTGGCATAGAAACCTTGTGAGTTAAATAAGGGTAGTTTTGTATTTTATTTTTCTGCCTTTTTATAAAAGTCAATTAGAAAACCAATAGTCTATTGACATCTAATGGGGCTTGTAATTGGGGCCTATATAGTAGGGCATGTGTAGCAGGACTCTTTTAAAAAACAAAGAAAAAAAATAAATCAAGCCTCCGCATATTTAATTGGAGGCATTTTGGTGGACAATTGGAGCCTAACTGTGCTCCTTTTTAAAGAAATTGAGCATGGTTGGAGGTGCTCTTATGTAAATATTTCTAGGCAAAAACCATATAACCCCCTGTAAACTAACTGAAATTTATATAACCCCCTGACTTTTCTTAAAATTCATATAACCCCTTGAAAATACCGAGTAAATCCAAATAACCCAATGAATAAAATTTGCATTCATAGATGATGAATATTTTGTAAATATTATGTTTCATTAACTCTAATAGAAAACATAATATATCAAAAAATCCTAAAATGTGTTAAAAATGCGAAAAATCTTATATAATGACAATTTTACATTTCTGAATAGGGTTTTATAAGATATCCAGAGAAGATAAAATCGTTATTTTTATAAAAAAAATTTACATTTTTAACACATTATAGTGGTTTATTAGTATATTGTTTTTCAGTCAAAGTTAACCAAATAAAATATTCACAAAATATTCATCATCTATGAACGAAAATTTTATTCGGGGATTATGTGAATTTACCAGGTGTTTTCAAGAGATTATATGGATTTTAAGAAAAGTCAAGGGGTTATATAGATTTCAGTCAGTGTAAATATTTTTAATGTTATATATATATAGCATAGTTTAAAAAATCAATATGTATAAAATGAAATAAAGATATTCACATATATATATATATATATATATATATATATATATATATATATTTCCGATAATATGCGGTCGGTGCGGTCGTGCGGATTCGACGTGCGTCGTCCGATCGCGGGTCCATCGCATCCAACGGTCGACGTGAATCGCACCCGACCGTCCGATGCGATGGACCCGTGATCGACGGCCCGTGAATCGCGACCGCACGACCGTATAATATCACGACTCTATATATATATATATATATATATATATATATATACGGGGGCGATTAGGTGCGGCGGCGACATGGGCCGTTCGATCGCGGGTCCATCGCATCCAACGGTCGACGTGAATCGCACCCGACCGTCCGATGCGATGGACCCGTGATCGACGGCCCACGATCGACGCGCACCTGCCGTTCGCCGTACCTAATCGGCCCCCTATATATATATATATATGTGGGGGGGGGGACAAAATTGTCAAGGTGTTTTAGTCCCTGACCAGCCCATTGTTCTACTGATCCGTGCCTTTCATATAAAAAAATTAAATAATTTACGGATAAATCCGACAAAAAAAAATTATCTTTTAAATCTATGGATTAAAACTCTAATATGAAGAAGTGAGAAATCGATCACCACTAAATATGATGTAAATATGATGATCGTGAAAAATTAAAAAAAAAATGACATGATCGGCAAGAAATCTCCGAATTACAATTTAAAATGAATTAAATAAATGCTTCTTATCAATTATTTGAAACAGGTTAACTTGGTCGACAAGAAAGTTTCTATCAACGGTAAAAAGAAAAAACGCTCCTTATATAATTAAAATATCGTACAAAACCATCGCTCACCCTCTCTTTCGATATCTAGATCTCTTTCGATATCTGGATCCCTCTCTCAAAAATTAACAAAACCCTAATTTTAGGTTTCTTTTCGCATCCTCTCCAACGACCAAAACTCAAGCCGCGGTGCAGATGGTGAGAGTGGGAGACGGACGGACCAGAGTGAGGTCGACATGTTATTCCTAGACAAGCGCGCCTGGGAGACGAAGATCGCCGTCGCAGGGGTTCCCACGTTCCAGGAGGACGCGACGGTGGAGCCTCTGGACGCCGGAGCTCCTCGGGGACCGTGCGCCACCGGCATCTGGACGCTCGTCTCCCCGCCTTGGGATCCGCGCCTGGAGAAGGAGGAGGAGGCGGCGGAAGGGGTTCGACTCGTTCTTTGACGAGAAGATCTGCGAGAACTTCAACGTGTTCATGTCAGGGTGAGGGTGTTCTATCTCCGTTTTTTATTCTTTATGTCTTGATTTAATCCATTAATGTTGGAGGGATGATATGCATTGGGGAAATTATTTTGTCAAATTTTGATTCTGTTTTGGTTTTCCTTTTTATAGTTTCTGGTATGCTTTTTTTATTTAGAAATTAATCGGATTTGATATTCATTCTGTTCATGTTGGGGTGAGGGTTTTCTATCTCTGATTTTTTTTCTTCATGTCTTGATTTTATCCAATAATGTGGAAGGGGTGATGTGCATTGGGTAAATTATTTTATCAAATTTTGATTCTATTTTGGTTTTCTGTTTATTAGTTTCTGGTATGCTTTTTTTATTTAGAAATTAATCGGATTTGACAATCATTCCTTTGTAGTCTGTGTTGTTTTTGGGAAGGTAGATTACTCTAGAAATTAATCCCAATTGTGGCGCTTAGGGAAGGATAATTTAGGGGAAATCAGATTATAGTCATCGACTTTCATCCTTAAGTGTGCTACTGAGGATGACGGCCATGGATCGTATTTGTCTTCCACATTTCAAGTGATTTAAGATTTTATTTTTCGTCACTCATCACCTTTATTTTATAAATAACATCGTTTCTCCTTCACTTCTCATTCTAAGTAACTTTGATTTTAATCCTTAGAATTCAAGTGATTTAAAACTTTATTTTTTACAGCACATTACATTTGATTCCTAAAGAGTATTACTTTCTCATTCATTTCTCATTCTACATTGCATTGGTTTTTAAAGCAACTTATAGGTCTGTGGCTTGAATCCCGAATGTGGTGGCTTAAGGAAGAAAACTTGGTGGAAACCAGACTATGGCCATCAACTTTTCTCCTTAAGTGCACGGGTGCGCCACTGAAGACGATGGCCATGGATCACATTTGTTTGCTACATTTCAAGTTATTTAAAATTTTATTTTTCGTTGCTCATCACCTTTATTTTTTAAATAACGTTGTTTTTCCTTCACTTCTCATTCTAAATAACATTGATTTTAATTGCTACATTTCAAATGATTTAAAACTCTATTTTTCACAGCACATCACATTTGATTTCTAAATCATTTTCTCTTTCATTTTCTCATTCTGCATTGCATTGGTTTTTAAGACAACTTATAGGTATGTGGCTTGAATACTGAACGTGGTGGCTTAGGGAAGAAAACTTGGTGGAAACCAGACCATGGCCATCAACTTTTCTCCTTAAGTGCACGGGTGCACCACTCAGGATGATGGCCATGGATCGCATTTGTCTGTCACATTTCAAGTGATTTAAGATTTTATTTTTTGTCGCTCATCACCTTTGTTTTATAAATAACATCATTTCTCCTTCACTTCTCATTTTAAATAATATTGATTTTAATCCTTACAATTCAATTGATTTAAAACTTTATTTTTTTACAGCACATTACATTTGATTTCTAAAGAGCATCGTTTTCATATTCATTTCTTATTTTGCATTGCATTGGTTTTTAAGGCAACTTATAGGTCTGTGGCTTGAATCCCGAATGTCGTGACTTAAGAAAGAAAACTTGGTGGAAATCGAAATATGACCATCAACTTTTTTTTCTTAAGTGCACGGGTGCACCACTGAAGACGACGGCCATAGATCGTATTTGTTTGCCACATTTCAATTGATTTAAGATTTTATTTTTCGTCGTTCATCACATTTTTTTTTTCAAATAACGTTGTCTCTTTCACTTCTTATTCTAAACAACATTGATTTTAACCGCTACTATTCAAGTGATTTAAACTTTCTTCTTAGCAACACATCAAAAGAATATCGCTTTCTCTTTCATTTTCTCATTCTGCATTGCATTGATTTTTAAGGCAACTTATAGGTCTGTGGCTTGAATCCTGAATGTGGTTGCTTAGGGAAGAAAACTTGATGGAAACCAGACTATGGCCATCAACTTTTTTTCTTAAGTGCATGGGTGTGCCACTGAAGATGACAACCATGGATTGTATTTGTTTGCCACATTTCAAGCGATTTAAGTCACCTTTATTTTCTAAATAACGTTGTTTATCATTCACTTCTCATTCTAATAACATTGATTTTAATAGGTACAATTCAAGTGATTTAAAACTTTATTTTTCACAGCACATCACATTTGATTTCTAAAGAACATCACTTTCTCTTTCATTTTCTCATTTTGCATAGCATTAGTTTTTATGGCAACTTATTGGTCTGTAGCTTGAATCCCGAATGTGGTTGGCTTAGGAAAGAAAACTTGGTGGTAACCAAACTATGACCATCAACTTTTCTCCTTAAGTGCACGGGCGCCATTGAAGATGACGGCCATGGATCATATTTGTCTGTCACATTTCAAATGATTTAAGATTTTATTTTTCATCGCTCATTACCTTTATTTTTTAAATAACGTCGTTTCTCCTTCACTTTTCATTCTAAATAACATTGATTTTAGTCGCTAAAATTCAAGAGATTTAAAACTTTTCTCATTCTAAATAACAATTCAAGTGATTTAAACCTCTGCACATTACATTTGATTTCTAAAGAGCATTGCTTTCTCATTCATTTCTCATTCTGCATAATATTGGTTTTTAAGGCAACTTATAAGTCTATGGCTTGAATCCCGAATGTGGTGGCTTAGGGAAGAAAACTTTGTGGAAACTAGATTATGGCCATCAACTTTCCTCACTCAAGGAGATTTGGAAAGCATGTAGAAGGCTCCGCCGGCAGCGGATCGAAGTCCTTATGGCAAGGTGACACAACTTTTCGTCCTTGCAGTGGTATGGGCGCCATCTGGCTGACAATGAACCATGCAATTTTCGAGGCGGTCGCCCTTATGTTGAGAATATTAGGGACTCGGTGATTCGCTTTGTTCTAGATTGGGAAAGATGTTGCGGGGGGTGACCTCCTTGGGTTTTTTGGGTGGTAATTTTGTAATGCATGATTAACTAATGTTTTGTGGGGTACATCATAGTTTGTGACCTCCACTACTTAAGATGTAATTGCATATTTCCTTCGGGTTTTCACACTTTTATTTATGAGTATGGAACCTACCATTTATCATTAAAACTTTTCTCTTTAAGTGCACGGGTGCGCCTCTGAAGACGACAACCATGGATCGTATTTGTTTGTCACATTTCAAGTGATTTAAATTTTATTTTTCATCGCAACACCTTTATTTTTTAAATAACGTTGTTTCTCCTTCACTTCTCATTCTACATAACATTGATTTTAATAGCTACAATTTAAGTGATTTAAAACTTTCTTTTTGCAGCACATCATATTTGATTTCTAAAGAGCATTGCTTTCTCTTTCATTTTCTCATTTTGTATAGCATTGGTTTTTAATACAATTTATATGTTTGTGGCTTGAATCCAAAATGTGGTGGCTTAGTGAAGAAAACTTGGTGGTAACCAAACTATGGCCATCAACTTTTCTCCTTAAGTGCACGGGTGTGCCACTGAAAGATGACGGCTATGGATCATATTTGCCCGTCACATTTCAAGTGATTTAAGATTTTATTTTTTGTCATTCATCACCTTTATTTTTTAAATAACGTCTTTTCTTGTTCATTTCTCATTCTAAATAACACTTATTGTAACATCTACAATTCAAGTGATCTAAAACTTTATTTTTTGCAGCACATCACATTTGGTTTCTAAAGAATATCGTTTTCTCTTTCATTTTCTCATTCTGCATAGCATGGATTTTTATTGCAACTTATTGGTCTATGGCTTGAATCCCAAATGTGGTGGCTTAGGGAGGAAAACTTGGTGGAAACTAGACTATGATCATCAACTTTTCTCTTTAAGTGTACGGGTGCGCCGTTGAGGATGACGGCCATGGATCGTATTTGTCTGCCATATTTCAAGTGATTTAAGATCTTATTTTTCATCACTCATGACCTTTATTTTTTAAATAACATTGTTTGTACTTCACTTCTCTTTCTAGATAACATTGATTTTAATAGCTACAATTTTCTTTAATTCTAAATAACATTGATTTTACTCGCTACAATTCAAGTGATTTAAAACTTTATGTTTCAGTGGACATCACATTTGATTTTATAAAGAGCAACGCTTTTTTTTTCATTTATCATTCTGCATAGCATTGGTTTTTAAGGCAACTTATAGGTCTGTGGCGTGAATCATGAATGTGATGGCTTAGGGAAGAAAATTTGGTGGAAACCATACTATGGCCAACAACTTTTCTCTTTAAGTGCATGGGTGCGCTGCTGAGGATGATGGCCATGGATCGTATTTTCTTGTCACATTTCAAGTGATTTAAGATTTTATTTTTTGTTGCTCGTCACATTTGTTTTATAAATAACATCGTTTGTCTTTTACTTCTCATTCTAAATAACATATGTTTTAATCCTTACAATTCAAGTGATTTAAAACTTTATTTTTTTACAGATGATTTCTAAAGAGCATCGCTTTGACATTCATTTTTCATTCTGAATCGCATTGGTTTTTAAGGCAACTTATAGGTTTGTGGCTTGAATCCCGAATGTGGTGGCTTAAGAAAAAAAACTTGGTGGAAACTAGATTATGGCCATTGACTTTTTTCCTTAAGTGCACGGGTGCACCACTGAAGATGGACGGCCATGGATCGTATTTGTTTGTCACATTTCAACTGATTTAAGATTTTATTTTTCGTCGCTCATCACCTTTTTTTAAAAAATAACATCACTCCTTCATGTCACATTCTAAATAACATTGATATTAATCGCTACAATTCAAGTGATTTAATACTTTTTTTTTCGCAGCACATCACATTTGATTTCAAAGAGCATCACTTTCTCCTTCATTTCTCATTTTGTATAGCATTTGTTTTTAAGGCAACTTATTATTCCATAGCTTGAATCCCGAATGTGGTGGGTTAGGGAAGAAAAGTTGGTGGAAACTATAGTATGATCATCTCTTTTCTCCTTAAGTGCATGGGTGCACCGCTGAGGACGACGGACATGGATCGTTTTTATCTGCCACATTTCAAGTGCATTAAGATTTTATTATATGTCACTTGCATCATTTGATTTTTTTATAGTCTTGTTTTTTTCTTGCTTTTTAAATAGCATTGATTTATAGTTGCAACATTCCATGTGAATTAATACTTTATTTTTTGCAACTCATGACATTTGATTTTTAAAGAGTATCATTCTCTCTTTCATTTCTTATTTACATAGCCTTTGTTTTTTAAAACAAGGTATGTGGCTTGAATCGCGAATGTGACAACTTAGAGAAGGAAAACTTTTGGGAAATTTGAAATAATATCCTATAATGAGGCATGATAACGATAATTTTTCCAACCGGACAATCTGATAGTTATTCCAAATGGAGGGGATGTCCTTGTAATGCCTAGTTGACTGGACTGAAGTTCTCTGTCAACGTGTCTTTTTATGAGGTGATATTTCACTTTCCCCTCTCTTCTTGTCTCCTAGTTGGGTTTCCACCGCCACGTGTGCATTATTTTCTTAGCTCTTTTCTTTTCTTTTCTTTTCCTTTCTTTCTTTCTGAGATCTACTTGAAGCATTGAATGAGATTGTTGTAGTGGTGAAAGATGAAGATGAAATCTAACGGAGTATATTTTTCTCGTGGGATAGTTCGTCTGCCTCCTTGGTGACCCCGACCCCTCTCGTAACCCAAAATACGTCCCTTCCCTGTGTATCTCTTTGTTTCTTCTTCCTCAAGCTTTACTTTTATCACATGTTTTTTGGGAAAAATTGCTGGGCAAGTATTGAAGAACAACCATTCAAGTCGGTGAAGTTGTTCTCAGGTCATTAGGTTAATCTAAAAAGAAATTGTTTTTTGTGACACCCAAAAAGAAATAAAACTCATTGATTTTCTCATTTACAACCAAGGGAAAAATTTATAACCAAGGGAAAAATTTATATTTGCTAATGCCATCCTCATCTCCATCAGGATTTGGACATTGACCGAGAAATTGGGACGTTTGAAGGTGATTTTCCCTAGATATTTGAGTTTTTTTTTTTAGATTTCTAATAATTACTTGAGTGGTTGGGGTTTGAACTTTTTATTTGACTCTCTCCCATCTGCAGCCTCTGGTAACATTTGCATATTTCATTTCAAAAGTCCTTGATTACTTTATGAGTTCTTTATTTAATTATTTATTTTTTAATCGAAGCAGCATAAGTATATATGTCTACTCATATTGCTGCGTCTAGATCTCAGGTGTTGCACATTATCCAACTACATTTGTAATGAAAAACAATTTTTGTTGATTTCATATAAATATTTGTGCAATGTTATATGTTTGGTGCAATTAGTTGATATATTTGGAAAGCCATTTGACAAGTAATCTGTTGCAGTGGATGTCATTAACTTCATGTTTGTTTTCATTCTTATGTGAAAAGAATAATTGGAACATGTACTGATCTTGTTTCTAGCATGATGTCTAAAACTAAGATATATACCATGATCACCTTAAATTTGAATCTTGGACCGTCTGCCTTTATTTCTTTTAGTTAGGCATTAGTGGATAAATATATAATATTGTTAAATTCTTAATATAGTCAGATCATACCAAGCCTTTGTTATTTAAAAATATTGATGATACATGACAAGCTCCTCAATAGTTTTGTTTTGTTTTGTTTTGTTTTTTTTTTTTTGCATTGTTCATCTGCTATCTGTGAAAAATCCTATTTGGTTTTCTCAAGTTACAATGATGCTTATGATTGCTGCAATGGACAATGATTCAAGTTAACATCTCCTTCCAAGTGCTGACATGTTTACACTTTTGTGTCGAGTATTTTTTTCATTTATTTATTGGCCTATGTTGAAATATCAACCAAAGAGGGGGAAAAATCAATGGGTGTGTCTAAAAAATAGGATTATATAAGACATGAATTCTTTTAATAAATTTGTATATTTGAATCGGTTGTTTTATACCAATAAATGGTTGCTTATGATTTTGATCATTCATCTTTTTAATTATGTGCCCTTCCTTATTAGGTGGTAGTTTTTTTTTCTTTATGGAAACGGTAGACAAATCACTTTTGTATTAATAAAAGGCCAAAGCCCAAAAGAAAATTACAAACAAAGAAAAGATAATTTAGAGAAAACAAGACAGAAAATAAAGGCCCATGGAATGGAGAAAAACAGAGAACATCTCCCCCTAATAGTAGAAGAGACGTCTACTCATGGTTCACACCGAATGTCCTCCCCATTCCCTCCCAAAAGAGAGGCCAATCAAGGGATTATCACACCTCCCACCAACACCCTCACGCCCCCATGCCCACAAAATCTTTCCCACTCCTGAATAAAATTGACCACCATCTCCCATATGTTTTCAGCATAAGGAGTTTGCCCCCTAAAAATAGTCAAGTTCCGGGACAACCACACTGCTCACATCACCGCTGGAATATACAATCGTGAAATCGTGGCTCTCAAAGAACAATCCTCTACTGTCTGTAGACTCCTGCCCACCTCCCACATCCCCTCCACATCATGGAATCCCTCTTCCAAACCCATAGCCACCTGCAACCTGCCCCACACCTGCCGAACCATGTGACACTCAACAAAGAGGTGATCCACTCTCTTCCTCCAATCGACACAACTCACACATCATTTCCACCCTTAGAGACCAGCGTGCAATACTAGATCTGGTGAGAACTTTGAGTTAGTAAACCATCTACTACATAAATGCTCTCACCTTTAGAGGGACCTTGCATCCCTAGATTTCCTTGTACTTGGACGTAGTTGCTTGGACCACTGCCTTTCCCTTCTCACCCACTCATAGCAACTCTTGACTGTGAAACCCGTCGATCTCCCCGAAATCCACACCGGAGTGTCCCCATGACCCGGACTCACCTCCACATATTGGAGCATCTCAACGAGTGAAAGATAGCTGTCCACTCAGAATCGTTAAGGATCCTTTGCACCTATACCTCCCAACATCCTCCATCTCCCCTGCCCCTCTAGAATTGACACACCATGCCACTGGCCTCCGTGGTGACCAATGGCCTCTTTTAGTCTGTTAGCCAAGACTGGTGATTATCTTGAAACATCCATTGAGAAGGCATATATGTCTGAAATCAGATATCTCCCTCGCCCTCACACTTCAGGATGAGGACCAAAAAATGGTGGAGTTTAAACACCCAATCCCCTTGGATGAATGATAGAACTCCTCAAACATTTCAAGAGATCCTCCTTAACCACCCCCCACAACTCCTGAAAGAAGCGCACCCCGAACCCACACCGAGCCTTGTCACCCTGCACACCAAAGACTGCAGCCTCACCTCTCTTCGCTGAACCGGACTTCCAGACTTTGCAGACACTCCATCAGCAGTCTCCTGAGATCTTCATCATACTAGGGGCCTTCAAGCACGACACCAGATGAATGCCTGTGTGAAGTGAGACACCAAAGCCTGTTGTATATCCTGTTCCCTTTCCACAATCTGCCCGTCCATGTGAAACTGTCGAATTCTGTTCATTTTCCTCCTAGCGTTTGCCACCTTTTGAAAGTATTTAGAATTGTTGTCTTCCTCCTTTAACCACACCTCCCGAGACCATTGCCTCCATGCCGCTTCCTCCATATTGGAGATCAGCAGCCATTCCTCCTACAAAGCATTCTAGGCCAATCTATCCTCCCCCAACAGATCCGCCTCTTCCCATCTCTCGTACCTGAAAATCTGATCAACCAGGCCTAGCTTCCTCTCCTTCCGCCCTCGGAGCATCTCTTCGTTCCACCTCTTCAAGGGCAACTTGAGTTGTTTCAGTTTGAAGGCAACTTTCTTCGCCCCCGAGAGTTCAGTTGAACCCAAATCCCATTTTTGTTCCACCACCTCACGAAATTCAGGAGAAAGTAATCACCAATTTTCAAACCGAAATAAATTATGCCTTTGATCCCCCACCCCTCCCTCCAGGACTAGGGGAGAATGATCAGACAACAATCAATATGGGTAGATCCCTCAAAGCACATAGAGGAATTACTCCCTCTCAGTTCGAGTCAATGAGGACCCTGTCTAGCCTAGCAATCAACAGGGACTCTCTCAAGCTACTCCATGTATAACATTGGTGCACAATGGGCAAATCATTCAAACCTTCATCTGCGATCCACAAAGAGAAGGAAGTCATCGCCGTTGAAATCGATTCATCCCGATTTTGATCCTCCACAAACCGGCTGACATTAAAAACACCTAGCGCACATGATGGAAAGCCCCATACCATTTTTCACTTGATTGAGCTCCTCTTATAAACCTAGCCTCCCCGTATCCTCATTTGAGTCATACACTATCGAACATATCCATTTCCCTTGGGACTCGCTTTCTTTGAACAAGATCGAGAGTGTAATCACCCCGTTTCTCCTCTACCATCTCCTTTTCCTCCCCATTCCAGCACACCAGAATTCTTCCTTAAGCTCCCAAAGATTGCTTGAAAGCAAAACTTTGAAGAAGACTACCTCCTATAACCCACAAGTCCGCCTGATTGAACGCTTGCATTTTTGTTTTCTGTAAGCAGCATACTGAACTCTTCTACTCGATATGATCCCTAACCACCGACTTTTTCCTCGGATCATTGAGTCCCCCTACATTCCAGCATAAGATACATTAACGGGATTTATCACCCCCCGATTCCCTAGACTACAAAACCACTAGGCTTCCCTGTCCTCCTCTTCGTCAACCTCCCTCGCCTCCTTGAACATGGTCTTTGTAATGACGTCCTTGAACCTCCCCTTAAAACGGCCAATAGAGCTATCCACCCCGACCTCCACAACCTTTGTACATGCTGGAGAGCTCATGTAAACCCCCCACGGGCAAAACACTGTTCCCCCACCAGGCCCGCCCCCCCCTATCCTGTGGTCGACCTCCCCCAACAACACTCCTTGGAGCACGCTCCACCACCCTCTCTAGCCCACCAACAACCTCATCACCGCAAGCCAAACTAGCACCACCTGACTCACACCTAGCAGGCAATGCCCAGTTGGACGACTGCCTAGAAGGAGAAACAACCCCCAGAGACTTAGGCCATCCAACCACCTCCATATTGTCCGTAACTGAAGAGTCACACATCGTCTGTGATACCCAATCCATTGAGGGGGTGGTGAGTCCAGATAGCCAAGAGGCTCATGGATCAAGAGAGGGTGAGGGTGATGTGTTTAGTCCCACATCATCTAATGGAAGGAGATAGTCTGTGCTTATATGTGAGTATAACTTTTACACACCAAGACGCTTTTTGAAGTCGTGAGTTCAATTAGAGGCAAAAATTACAATATCTTGCTATGTAAGCCTGGGGCATTACAATTGGCTTCAAAGGCAATAGTGGGCGTGACCCCACACGAGGACGTGTGGCTCATTAAGGGGGTAATTTTGACACCCAGCCCATTGAAAGGGGGGGGGGGTGTTCAAATAGCCAAGAGACCTAGCAGTTCCAAGAGGCCCATGGATAGGGTGAGGGTGAGATGTTTAGTCTCACATCATCTAATGGGAGGAGATAACTTGTGTTTATATATAAGTACAGTTCTTACACACCTAGACGTGTTTTAAAGTCATGAATACAATCATGGGCAAAATGGATAATATCTTGCTGTGTTAGCTTGGGGCGTTACAACATCAAAGCTCGCTCGAAAGCGCTTTGGATAAGGGGGCCAACGCCATCTAATCTTGCCCACCTCGTCCATGAAACTTGACCACGTACCACCACCGAATTTCTCCAATTCCAACCCCGTATCTAACGGCGTGCTAGAGCTCTATCGATTAGGGTCCCTAGGAGAACCCTCGAAGATCGACCCAATAAACAATGGTCGGCCCATCAAAGTAGACCTTGACGAGAGGACGCCCACACTTGAATTGCAACAACCCACGACCACCCCATCCAGGTTAGGTGAGAAGGAGACCCAACGCAAGCATTCCCAGACTCAACCGCTAGTTGTCCGTTAAGTCCCTCCACGTGTTGATCAACATCAACATTACCCACAATCCACTCATCTCCCATCAAAGCCCTAGCCACCCTATGTCCTGCCACACAAGGGACTATCTGTGCTGACAATTGAGGGTGGTCCAACAAGCCACCAACCTTCCCTTCCAGCCTAGACTCAACACATCCACCTCTCTGATACCCATCAGAATGGGAAACTGCTAAAATGACTCCTTGTCCACGATCAAGTACGACCTCTGAAACCCACCCCCTCGCTCCCCTCTGCATACACATTTTGACCATCCCGACGCACCCATCCACCTAACCCCCCTTGAAAGGCCGTTGTACCGACATCGATGATTCCACTCGGGTGAGACTCAGCTAAGCTCGCCGAACCGGCCGCCCGAGATGGACCTGCCCTTGACTCACCCATTATCACCGGCAAGGAGCCAACCACCACCAATTGAACAACCACCGTCCCCCTTTCCCCGCCCTCCACTGTCCGCCCCTACCCCTCCCCGCCTGCAGACTACACTTAAACACCCTGAGTAGTCGGGGCCTTCCCCTTACTGTCCACGCCTAAACTAACACCCACTCCCAACAAAACCATTGCCCCACACCCCACCCACACCGCCCTCCCTTCCCCTTCCTAGCTAGCCATCTCCGCTTTTGAACCCTCGGCCACCTCAGCGAACGAACAGCTCGGCCCAGAAACCACCGTTTCCACCATAACCCCCACATGCCTACCATCCAACGCCATCGCAAGCATGGACGGCACCACCCTCTCCTTACCCACCCACATGCCCACCCTGAGGTCCGGGAAACCACTAGCATTGGTGCCACCCTCTCTAACCTCCAAGAGATGACCAAAGGATGCCATAATCCCTGGAAAACCTCTATTGTCCTCCAAAGAAGCGGGAGGCCCTTGAGAACCAAGTCCACTCGACACCCATTATATCTTATACCTCCATGACCACAGTCACATTGCACTAGCCGCATGTCCCCTTTGCGACAAGGCAAACCCCGCTCCCCCAACATGACGTTCCTAACTGAAATGGAAGCACAATGCATCATGGCCCTAGTAAGGTTCAGGACCCACCATTGCAAAGGTGGAAGCCCCCTCCGTCGTCTTCCAATCACCACCTTCACCTCCTCCCAATCTCTCCCCCCCCCAACCACCCTATTCCAGAATAATGCTACGGCTGAACCTCTCCTCCCTGACCTCCATCTCCTTCGACCATGGAATGACAACCTCCCTCTTCAACCCCTATCCCCCTTACAACTGATGTCCCGCCCCACCCTATCCGCCCCAAGCTTCACATCCGGAGCCACCTCCCCTTCCACTCGCCCTAGACAAGCCCAGACACAGGGTACACTCTGATACCCAAGTCTACTGCATCTCTAGCATTTGGGGGGGGGGGGGTCCTGGTAAATTGAAGGCCCTATGACCCAACCCCAAGCACCAAAAACACCGAATTCCCCTGTCGCGACCTTGCTCGATTCGCCGGGAGACCATTTCTGCTTTCTACTGACCGAAGTCCAACCACCACCACTCCCATGCCCTCCACCTGATATCGCCCCAGGCCTCATCCTTCTTAAAGGTTGCAAGACAAACAAGGAACTGAGGAGGTTTTTGTAGTTACCGGCGGGGGCTCTTTTAACAAATATTTTGAGCCATAACATTTAAAGAGGAATAATAGGTGGTAGTTGTGGTTGAAGTGGGGTTGAGCATGCTGAGGAAATAAAAAAAAAGGTTTCTATTGAAATATAAGCAATGCAAGCAGAAACGTCAAATGGCTTACTATAGTTATCGTCGACTATCCCGTGTGTTATGGTTGATTAAATTTGCTGCTAGGTGCATTTTTATTCTGTTTTTGGAGATTGTTTTGGATGTTATTTTGGGTTTCTATATGATCTTCATTGTATAGAATTATATGACTGGTGGATTTGTGTAAAGAGGAACCCCTGTTTAGTGAGCATTGAAGGGGGGAGATGTAGACTTTCTTTATCGACAATTTAGAGAAGTAGTTTGCTAAGGAAAGGGCTTCAACTCTTATCTTTAGGTGGGTATGTTTGCCCCATCAATTCCTTTTTATGGCATCTTTGGGTTATCAGAGGATTTTGGGTTGTGTTTTTATTAGTTTTTCAATTTTGGAGTGTATGAAGTGATAAAAATGCTCAGTGCATCTGAGGGTCTGAATGTCACGTCATTAGTGACCATTCATACTCATGTTATAGAATAGATTAGATTTTGAGTTGATTTTCATTAAAAAAAATTACTTATCTTCTGTTTTCATCTGTATATGACTCGTGGATGTGGGATTTTTGGAAGAATATAGTTTTAATTTGTTCCAATATCCAAGTTTTACACTTTTGCTTTTCGGTTTGTTTTTTTGTTTCTTTTTAATATATGAAGAGACAGCAAAGTCATAGAAGAACCTGATCAATATTGCAATCTGAGGTGTAGTTCGATTGTATCCAGTCATCTACTTTTTCTGTGACCCTTAAGATTTGTAGATATTGCTTGAGTAAAAGATAATCCGTAGTTAAATTTTTTTGCTTTTTATATAATGATAATTTGTGTGTGCACGTCAATAATCTATACGAAGTCTTTGTTTTTTTTTAATATTGTTGATACATTACAAGCTCTGCTTATTTGATATATTTTGGTATAAGGTTGTTTATTTCTCTGTTTTTTAATATTGTTTATAAGCTCTGTTCATTTGATATGTTTCATAAATTTTTTTGCTATATTTTTTATAACTACAATTATTGGATTGAACTACGACATGTTTATATATAGGAATGAAAAGTCTTCTTTGAAAGAAAATTGATGTCAGCTACATGATTAATTCATGAACATTGATTTTTTGTCAGGATGGTCCAAGATGCAAGCAATTTCAATGTGTACTTTAGGCTTGCAAAGTAATCCCTGATACGTATTATCATATATGTGTGTATGTATAGAACGATTACTTCATTATAGAGGTTGTTCCATGTATTGTTACAAATTTCTTCTTTCTCTTACCATAATTATTTGTTAGATTGATGATAAGTTCAGAAAAGCTAATAAAATTTAAATTCAAATTCAAACATATTTTTAGCTTTTTAAACTACTGTATTCTCTTTTTAGGTTAAAAATTCTTGTAGTTGAAAATCGTAGTTTTTCAAAAGTAGAGTTTGAAATACAAGATTTTAATAATTTTAACGTTTCAATTTCACATCCAAATGTAGCCCTTAGTCTTATACTGGCTTTCTGTATTGATTCTTTGAGGTATATTTCTTGAAAACATGCATTTTCAATATCATCAATAACTTATTAAAAGAATTCTTACTATACCATATAATATAGTAATTTACATGTTGCTTCATCGTGTTGTATGATAGAATGAACATGAGGGCTACTACTGGTTGTATTATGCTTGCATGTTCTTTTTTTTTTTTTTTTTTTGGTAAATGCTTGCATGTTCATTGCTTATATTATGAATGCCATTGCATATATAAGTTGCTGATATAACATATTTGAACATCTGTTCTGATATGCATTTAATTTGGTATATTTTAGAAGAACTTGAAAATATATTTTATCTTATAAGTAATTCTCATTTTCAATGTACATGTTTTGATGTTCATATATATTGAAACAGTTTATTAACTCGCACAAATATGTCTACATTTTCACTATTGTTATAGATAACGTGCAACATGAGATAATAATCACATATCCATGAATGCTTAATAACTCAAAAAAAATTCTTGGTGAGTGGGTAAGAAACAGATCTTAGTAGTTGATTGATCTTATCTAGAAGAAATCTTATCTAGAAGAAAGTAGTACATTAATATTATCTAAAATTATAAAATATATAAAATAATATCAGTACATAACGATGAAATAAAAATATAATAGGAGTATAATATTTTACAACGATGATACGTATATAAGTTATTAAATATAATAATATTAAATTAAAATATACATATGTCACTACGTGAGATGAACTTCAAAAAATATATATATGTTCTTCAAATTTATATAGGAATGAATGAAGTGAATATTTAATGAATCATGACCATACATAGGTAGCGTTTGGTAATGCGATTGTAAAATTGATTTTTTACAATTGCTAGGTTTAAAACTGATTATGTAGGAAGATATCCCCCAGCTTTCTCAAATCGTAACTTTTAGGTACTATTTGTCTGAAATCTGTTTGCAGCGCTGCGATTGTAAAATTGTTTGGTTACACGATTGCATAATCAACTTCTTACAATCGTAAATACTGTACAATCGCGCAACCAAACGCTACCCAAACATAAGATTCCTTTTCATATTAATTCAAGACAAACTAAATAAAACCATAGTCATATCCAACTTTAAATAAATAAAAAACAAAGAAGATCAAAATGTTATAACTAACAAATTAAAATTGCATAATTGAACATTAGAATATTGATTTGAGTTGAATTGGCGATATATCTTGGTGAAAATCGATTGATCTACTCACTAACTCATAATTGAGTTGATTTGGGTCCGTTTGTTTAGAGGTAAAACTTCTTGCAATGATTTTTAGTAAAAATATTTACATAACTCATGTTAATTTTGAAACTTTGAAAAAGGACAGGTAAAGAAAAATCATTTATTCTTTAAAAAAAAAAAACATTTATATAACTACCTTTAAATATAGAAAATGGCAACAGAGAAATGAGTAGGTAAACATAAGACTTTTTTAGATATAACTAAAAGATATAACATCTATTTAAATTTTATCTTTAATTTAAATGTTAATTTGAATTTATTTTAATATTAATCAATTATCCATATCATATGGGGAATTTTCGTGAAATTGTAATAGTAATATTGATGATTCCATTATGATATTTTGTGGTTTAAATTTGAATATGATTTGATTCATAAGATTTTTAAGTATATAAATAAAATATATGAAATCTAATTCTATCTTTAATTTGAATGTTAATTTTATACTCTATATATATTGCAGTCTGTGTCGTCTATACGAACTGTATATATGCATCATCTATCGAGGCATATGCGTTAATAAAAAAAAACATATAAGTTCATTGAAACATATACATCACTAATATATATTATTTCTTTCATATACCTTGATAATATATATATGGGAGCCGATTAGGTGCGGTTTACGGTCGGTGCGGTGCGCGATCACGGGCCGTCGATCACGGGTCCATTGCATCGGACGGTCGGGTGCGATTCACGTCGACCGTTGGATGCGATGGACCCGCGATCGGACGGCCCACGTCGTAAACCGCACCGACCGCATACCGCACGTAATCGCGACCATATATATATATATATATATATATATATATATATATATATATATATATATAGTCGAGTGATAGCGTGCGGTCGGTGTGGTCGTGCGGATCCGACGTGCGTCGTCCGATCGCGGGTCCATCGCATCCAACGGTCGACGTGATTCGCACCCGACCGTCCGATGCGATGGACCCGTGATCGACGACCGTACGACCGCATATAATCACGAGTATATATATATATATATATATATATATATATATATATATATATATATATATATATATGCGCGCATATTATTATTTCACTCTACTCTCTCTATATATATACACACACACACCACACGCACACAGGGGTATTCAAATCAGCACTTATCCAGAATCACAAAAAGATTCTACAGAAAAATTTATTATATCTTGGATATCCAATGATTTTCTAACCTACTTACAAAATACACGTAGTCTTGAAAATGGAATTATTTAAAAAACAATAATAATTCACAGGCTCCATGCCCCATATAAGCCTCATGAAGTGGTATATGTGTTAATACCTATTTTAACCTTTCTACATTTTTTATAAAATTTTCCCATAATCAACGAGTTAGTTATAATAGTTGCTGATGTGGCATAATCTCCAAAAAAAAAAAAAAAATTGGATGATCAAATCCCATGATTTTTAAAAACTAATAATCTTCTTTTTTTTCTTTATAAGATAAAAAAATATACGATGATGGAATGAGATCCAAAGACGATGAGGGAAGCAATGTTGGGAAAATTGAAAACAATGCTGATCATGGTGGGGAAGTACACATATCTGGTGTCAAATTGGATGCGTGAGGAAAATTTGAGAGGCTGGTGTAACCTTTATAGATAATTATCAACTTTTGGATCGCAGGGAAGAACATGAATTGGAGGTGAGCGAACAGAAGGGAGTGATATTTACTTTTTGTTTTTGCAAAAAATTGTTTAACATTTTATAAATGGATTTTTTTACTAAATTCAATTTAAGAAAAAATTGATTTTTGGATCCATTTAATTTGCATTTTTTTAAGAATTTATTTTGTTATATTATGTACAGATATAATATTTTGTTACATAAAGTCACACATATTTCTGTTACATTTATGCAAAACTATTACAATTTGTTAGATATAATGTTATGTAAAACTACTACAATCTGTTAGATATAAAGTCATACATATTTTTGCTACATTTATGCAAAATTGTTACAATATGGTAGATATAATGATATGTAAAACTGTTACATTTTGTTAGATATAATGCTATGCAAAAATATTACGATATGTTAGATATAATATTTTGTTACATTTGTCATTTTAACATGTTACATTGATACAGTATTGTGACATAATCTCAAGACTGCTACATTCACAACTATAAGCATAATTTGGTTATGAATTTTTTGGCTTCTGAAAAAAATTTAAACATGAATGTCAACACTCATATTTCTACGCTCATGTTTTTGTTACATTTATGCAACACTATTACATTCTTTGTAATAAAAAAATAGAACATTTTTTTGTGTTATTTAGGTAATGTAGGTAAGTTTTGATATAATTTTGATGAAAAATAATTTAGGTAATTTTTGTTTAAATTTTGGTGTAACTGAAATAGAAAATTCATAAGAATTTCAAAATTCAAATTTTGAAATAGACAAATTTTAGAGTGGGATATATTTTTAAAATTAGACAAATTCAAATTGATGTGAAAGATTAGTAAGAGAAAAAATGGAGATTTGGGTTAATGAGATATATTTTTAATGAATGGCATATCTGTATTTTGTCATTTTATCCATTTTCAAAAGTCAACAAGTGAATCAATAAGGTGATGACACTTCATAGGGCCTGTTAGTGGGTTAGGGCCTAGGTATCATCACAGTTTAAAAAATGATTGAATCACTAAATATACTTTTCATGTACTCATATCATGGTACTATCATATGCCTATTTAATATGTTTTTTTGAAATTAAACATTGGGAAAATGATGCAAATATATTTCAAAAAACGGAAATTATTTTGTGTACCAAACGTATGATTTAAGTTTCGTTTTCCTAAAAAACCTAATCCACATCAAACAAAATTTTCACAGGATTTTATAATGCTTGAAACGAAACGAACCCTACATAAGATGTTTATTGTGTCATCCAAGCCAATTAGTCAAGCTACAAGGAAATCAATTGATTCGATCTAGATCGACTGATCCACCTAGTTGGATTGTGAGTTTTTAAATAGAGGTCAGTGTCATCTGATGCATATATATTGTACTATTTATGGTCATACTATAGCCCTACAGATTATAGATGTGTTACAAGATGAGAGCATGGCATAATTAGCTAATGCAGATGTAAAATCTACCCTAAAACCTACTTACCATCTTAATTTGTTTAAGTTGCAGATCTCTATTCATCATCATATCAAAATGAGAAATATTCAACAAATTTTCAAGTTTTTATGATTTTCTTAAGTTGCTCAAAATTTCATCACGATATGCAGAAGTTGATTGATGTGTAAATGATTGGTTGGAAATTCCGTTTTCAGTTTTAGTAATATCAAATTAGTTAAGGATATAGCTATCAAATTGTCGTAACGGAACAACAAAAATTTACCCTAGCTATGAGAGTTGATTTTTTTTTCCCTATCCTACATGGCTTTGGTAGCCTGGTATTGTGGCCCCACAGGGTCAGGGGCCATTAAACAAGTAAGAAAATGCTCTTTTTTCTTTCTTCAATGCTTACACGTGACAAAGCCTACCAAATTATGTTAGGTGCCAAATCCTGCGTTTGTCAGACACAGCAGTTGAAGGGAACACCAAAGTCAGGGCATGTCAATGAAGCTTTTGAACACTGTTTAATGGTTGTTTGGCGACCTTTGTCGTGCTCCCGACCCTACCAGTCCTTTTTATCATAACACCTCTCATTATATGCCCCACCCATTATACTCGATGAAAACTCATGGATAAAGTAGTCATTTCCTGCCTATTCAAACGAAAATATGTATTGTGTTGTCGTAAGTTATGTTTTGGGGGCGATGGGGAGAAGCCAGTCATTTACACTGTCATGTGATGCCCTCAACGCCAAATGTTATTTGAATCTGGATCTCGGCATTTGCATACGTCCATGTCACATACGCAATTAATTTGTCCATTTAAACGGACCCTTAGTGGGGATGCTGACCAATTCCTCATTGTGCTTGGGGTTGGTAGTTCCCTCATCAAAATTCATGCGCCTTTGAATTTCTTAGTTGATAATGACCAGCCATCGATGGCAAAACTTCTCAGAGTGAAAGCTCCGATTGAAAATAAATATGTTTATAAGAAGAATCATGGTGTTGTCGGATGCTCCGGGAATCAATGGAGTCGTCTCAGCGGGCCACAACTGCCTGTTCTTCTGGATCGTGACATTTCAACGCACTTTGCTAAATTATGTGCTGATAAGTTTCATTCCAATAATAATAGACATTGTACAATTAAAAATTATGCACTCAGTTATACAAATACTACATCTCCATGTTCAGAGAAAAATTATATTTCATTATGACCCTGCTTGGGACTGCATTGGGCAGATTAAGCGCTGGTGAACGCGGAGGAATGTTACCCCCAAATCCAAACAAAAAAATCATGTTGGCATTGGGACATAAAAAATGGCATTCAAAGACCATTCATCTCCACGGTAGATAAGCTGCGGAAATAACGTTTCTCTACAGCGACTCGTGCTGACAAACACGAGTGTCCCTGCCTCGGTCCCAAACGGGGCTAAAATTTATATTTTCAAAAAAGCCAATGTTGGGGACTGACTCAGTATGATAAATTCTCGACCAAGTTGATCGATTATAATAACCGAAACCACTAGGAAAACCACATTTATTTTTATCGTTAATTCTCATGCTGAGACAAGGGAAGAGAGAAAATTAAATTCTGTGTTAAATGAGTAGCTGACTTGTTCAAGAATAACATTTGATGATCTTGAAATCCCACCAAACTCAATGTGTGGTGGTGCATTTAGTGGAGAACTTGAAGCACCCCTACTTTGGTCGCCTTCAACCACTTAATTTTTATTGTTTGGTTGATCATTAATAAATTATTGAAAAAACATGAATAAAGTGTGAATAATGATTTATAATAAATGAAAAAAAGATTGAACATATAAGCCTCTGATTTATAAGACTAAAAAAGCTGCTGACAGTTGATTTGATAGTGAGTCATTATATATACATTGGATTTTGTGGAATAACACAATTTTTTATATGGGACATGTAATACAAATAATAATTTATTCACACTTATTCTGACATAGCTATACTCATTTATTCTTTTCACCCACACAGGTTTTTAGGTCCAACCTCCCCTTATTTTCTTTTAGTCTCTCCCTATTTCACTATCCAAACTACATCCCCGTATCTATCATTCACAATTAGAAGTATCTTAAAAATTAAAGCATACCGAACATTTAAGGTGAAACACTATCACGGTGAATGCACTCAATTATTGATACTCTCGTCATAAGAATGCTCAACGCCCAGCTAATTATTGGTAGTAGCCAATTGGATCAATTTTTTGTTTTTTTTGTATGGTTATTGAATCAATTATTCTACCAGTTAAACATATGGATATATATTAAACGACTTCTTCATGTAAGCTACAAATAACAATATAATAGATAGGGAGAGCAATACATTCGGCTCTCTTTACACAAAAAGATTAGCAATTTTTCTCTCCTCTACATGCATTTACTTGGAGAGAAACTACCTATGTCTCCATAGAAGTTCCGCAAGAACAACCCCAAAACTACAAATATAATTTTAAGTAAAAAGATGTTTTTAACTCATTTCCAAATGCTCCACGTGAGCATATCTGAGAAAGATAAAACTTCAGCTTTGTCACTCGTCCCATAAATAAATACACGAAACCTCACAAAACATTCATTCCTTAGCGGGTTTTCTTTATTTCATATGGTAACAACATACATACATAACACTCACACTCGCTCTCGTACCCACCAAAAAAAAACACTCACACTCGCATTCCAACGAAGTATTAAAAAAACAACTGAAAATATCACAAACTGATAATTGATAAACTAATACAATTAATTAAGATGCACTATCTTTTGTAACTCTCATGATAGGAATGCTCAGCGCCCTGCCTCTATAGATAAAACAGCACGTTTTTCCAAACTGTAAAAGCCACTGGTATCACCAGCACAATTCTCCGAAGATTGTCCAAGTAAGCTTTGCATCTCTTCCAGATTATTTGGAATCCAAGGGTGAATCTCAAACATTGTCAACCCTTCCAACTCCATTGCGACCTCCCTCATTGTTGGCCTTTCTTCCCCTTTAACGCTAAGGCATCGTGTGGTGATCTTGCAAACTTCAATTATCAGATTCATCTTTCCTTCTTTCACTATCTGAGGATCTAATACATCTATGATTCGGCTTTCTTTCATGGAGGACACAAAAATATTAGCTAAGCTTCTCTCTTCTACATTTACTTGAAGAGAAACCGCCTTCTTCCGCGTCAGGAGCTCCGCAAGAACAACCCCAAAACTATAAACATCACTTTTATCTGTCAATTGTCCTATTTGCAGACACTCTGGGTCCAAATAACCCCATGTCCCTTGCATAAATGTGGCAAATTGTTCTTTGTCTATGGGAGTTAGCTTTGAAGCTCCAAAATCAGATACCTTAGCCATGTGTTTTTCATCTAAGAGGATGTTGGATGACTTAATATCTCCATGGAGGATTGGAGGGGAAGCGCCGAGTGTAGGTAGGCTATGGCCGATGCTGTTTCTGTGGCAATCCTCAAACGATCTTTCAAGCAAATTAGTCCTCCACCATGTACAAGGTGGAAAAGTGTCCCATTGGAGATGAATTCGTAAACCAACATGGGAACCTCAACCTCCACACAACATCCCAAAAGCTTAACCACATTTCTGTTGTTGATTTGAGAAAGAATGATCATCTCATTTGCAAATTGTATATTTTGTATCTCATTGACTACCATCGACTTCTTCACAGCGACCACTTGATTGTCCGATAGAACTCCTTTAAATACCATACCTTGTCCTCCTTGACCAAGAATGTTGTTTTGATTGAATTTATTGGTTGCTATCTCTAGATCATCTTTACTGAACATTTTGAAAGCAATATTTGGATTTGAAGAAAGTAGTTGTTGAAGATGCAACCCACCATTTTGTTGGAAGAATTGTCCTTTGAGATCATTGAACTTTCTTGTTTGATGTCCCAGATAAATCCAAGAACCTATGAGAATCAAGATAAAAGGAACACCTACTCCTGCAAGTTCAATGAAATTATAATAGCTTATTTAGAAGTGAAATTTTAGATGTTCACAAGAACCATGAAAAAGGTTCAATTTAAATAGAAATTGGGGACCCCTGTTTTGATAGTGATAATGCATTGTATTTTTGTAACCGCACCAGATGACCATGAAGTTATTTACCGAGATAAAGAGTGGAGCTATTGATCCACCTGCGCACAATAAATTAACTGTTATTGAATGTCCTTCCAAAAAATGTGACCTTTTAACAGTCTCGCTGCCAGACTTCAAGAATGGAAGGAAACAGGACAGCAGATTTATATGCCGCGCATCAGTCGATCACATTGTTGATAGGAAAATAAAACAAATCCTCCGTGAGCAGTTGAAAAGCCAGGAATTTTTTAGTCGGGGCGAAATTTAACTATGATCTTAAAATTTTTTCCTATCCAACAATAATCATTAAACAAAATTTTCAATCAAATGTAAATTCTCATTATACACAAATGTGATAAAAAAAAACACAGTATTAATAGGTTTATCTAAAATAAAGTTTAATTATATTTTTTAAAACTATTGCAAAAATAAAAAAACATATCATATATGAGTCTCATTTGCAGTTCCAACGAGGGAGAGAGATTGATAATACAATTAATAGAAAAAACAAAAAATCTATGTTGAAAACGTAAAGGAATATCAATCAGACATAAAATCATGTAATCCTTATATAACTATTAGAAAATGTTAGAAACTATCACATTCGTCTATAGTATACACATGATTTAATTTTTTAAAAATAATATACATCATGTAATGAGATATGTATTTCCATAAAAAAAATATATACCTCATCAAATTGTATTGATTTATTTACAAAAAATATGAAAATTTTCTAGTGAGATAAAAAAATTTATATCATTGGACAACTACAGAGAGGATAAGATTGTAATGATGACCGTGCGTAATAGTGTTGATAACTATTTTATACCGAGTAAACTATCCACAATTAAATGACAATTGAAAAATGAAAAATAAAATTATATGCACCACTTCATAGATATATCAATGTTAAACAATACAATTAACAATTAAAATAACAACCAACCTATCTAAACTAATTAAACTTCATCATTCTATCACAAACTAAACCAAACTATACATAAGAACTAGTCCTAAAAAATGAGTGGGGGCAGCTGCCCATACTGAGCCCCATGTGGACGTGGCTCCCTTGTCCGTGAGGATAGAGAGGGGATTGTTCAATCAAGGAGTGGATAGCTGGAAAGATTGAAAACACTTGGGAAGAGACTGTTCTGTGGCCTTCGGCTTGTAATGCAGTATGGTTGGAGATAGATCCTATTCACTCTAGCTCACTGACTTCTTTTTATTTCTTTTTGTGATTTGCACATCCTTATACATTTTTAGAGCACACAGATACAATCAACCAATCATTTATTTTTATGGTGTATATACATAAACTTTACATTGTATATACATAATTGGAGATCCATATAAATGATGTTAGTTTTAGGAGTATTCACAAGGCCGGTCAATTAAATTCTCCATATGCATGTTGCTATATTATATTATTTTTTTTACTCATGAACAAGCTAGGACAAACTTATCATATATTCATATACACGTGGGTATGACTGTTTAAAAGTCTTGTTACACCTCCTATTTTTTCCTACCCAACTCTTGTTATGTTTGCGTCTATAGAAAATTAATGAACCATATATTCACATTAACAAAACATATGCATCAATATTTTTTTTTAATTTTCTATAAATACATCCATACATTCATTGAAGTATATGAGTGCTTCATTTTTGATAAAAAGCATATACCTCATTAGATGAAATATAATAATTTTAAAATATATGTAAATTGAAATTAGGGTTGAAAAATGGGTTGCACCTAACACTATCTTATTTAGAATATTACCTATAAAATAGCTATAGACAATTAAAATTCACATGTGTGCTTTATACAATTTTTATTTACGCAGACCGCAGTGATGAAACTAAACTCTTAAAAAACGGATGCAATTAAAAGAAGGAAAAATTAATTACCGAGAGTCACCGGCACTACAGGGAATGAGCTTCTGCAGTCATACAGCCTGGGATTATCACTGTGCTTGCTTTTTGGACACTCACAACTGTAGTTTCCTGGTATGTTTTTGCAGATCCCTTTGCAAGGGTACAAACTCTCATCCTTGTCCTTGTCGCATTCATCAATATCTGATGAACCAATAAAAGATGTCTTTTTTATATTTGTAAAATTGTAAGGGAAAATTTTTGTTTTTGAGTGACAGAGAGAGATAGATATATCACCTTGGCATCCGTTGGGAAGATAAGGGTTTCCCTGAAAACCTTTGCTGCAATTGCAACGATAACCGTAGCCGTTGGTTGAGTCATAGCAGTCACTGTTCAGGCTAACACAAGCATAGTCAGATGCATTGTTTTTAGCTTCTTCGCATGTCATGTTCCGAATCACCCAATCTAGCACCACAGGAGCCATTCCGTCATTCCTTTCGTAGAAGTCGCTGGAGAGATCCGAAACTCCATTGAAAGTGAACCCTTCCTGATCAATAAGGATGGCGTAATTGCACGGGTTAGAATAATCGACTATTGAGTCTTTCCTGAGTACATTAACTAGGATTGAGATGTTCTTCAGCCCCTTTGGGATGGACGTCTGGCAGCACCCGATCCCATTGCATGAGCCGTTGGTGATCATGATGGTGTTGCACACGGAGACACACCCGGTTGTGAAGCCCAAGTCATTGTCAGTAAGGTAGGCGTAGGTGTCACATCCCAGCACGGTAAACTTGTTCCGGGAATCGGAGAATGTGTAGGTTGTATGGTTCCCTAAATCCATCTGGGTGTGGTTGTTGATGATCTGGTCCCCATTAAAGCAGTTTCTAGCCACTAATTTATTGACATTCATCTCTCCGGATAGGAGAGAGATATTTGTTATGTGGCTGTTGCTGCAAGCTGGGAGGTATGGAACCCACCCATGATCAGTACTGTTGCAATCGATTGCAAAGCCTTGGTCCCTGTAGCAATTTGGTCCGATGCCGAATGGGTAAGGGATATTGGTAAGGTTGCCACATGTGTCTTGACAACCGGGCTTTGCTTGGGAGGCCACTGAAGGAGTTGGGCATAGGAACTGATGAAGCAACAACACCACCAAGATCATCATCCTATTTTAAATTCTGTGTATCTTTTGGTGAGTGAATGTTGATGTGCTCAGGACGAGTGGGACGCAGAACCCCCTTTTATAGCAGAGTGCCATAAATCATATTTAACAGGACACTCTAGTTTGTGCTTTTTAATTATATAAGTAAAATATGCTTTCAATCATCCGAAAACCTTTCATTTACAAAATTGTGAAACATGTACCTTTCATTTCAATCAACTAAGAGCCCCCGTCTTTTCAGGTGATCTCAGGGCCGGCCCATGGCGAGACTTTGACTTTGATAATTTTTTAAGGAAAAATGTTAAACTTATTAATCATTTTTATCAACCAAAACTCAGACTACACGTATTTTTATTTATTTTAAATAATAGAGGTGTATATGCTATAATAAAAAAATGCATAGCGCTCCATTTTGAATTTGATGAACCAATTTTTGGTAAGTGTAATAAAAAAATTTAATGAGGTATATACATCATTTAATGAGTTATATACTTCATTAAATTTCTAACAAGGTATATAATACTGTATTTTGGACCGTAAAAAAAACTGAATGCATCATTGCCATTTTTTAAGACTTTGATCTTAATGGAAAGTTAAGAGAAGTAGTCATTGATTGAGATTGGTGATAGCGATTGAATTAAAAAATGTGTAACATTAACACAACATGAAACGATAGAAAAGACATTAACACAACATGAAACGATAGAAAAGATCCAACTAATATTGAGATCTTATAACTCCTTGAATCCACAAGGAAAAAAACCTCAAAAAGAAAAAAAATTAAAATATTATTGATAATAACTGAAAACTTTAGATTACAAGTCTTCCATTTTATACTAATAATAGAAAATTAAAAAATTATTAAAAATAGTAAAAATAAAAAAATTTAAAATTAACTCAACGGGATCCTAGATGATCTTTAAAATTGATATAAATCAATTTTGATTTGTTATGATGAATATATCTCAAATCTAAAAGTTATTAAAAATAATAAATTTGCTAATTTGATAACATAAATGAATGAATTTTTGAAAACTAATAGTTGTATAACAACTAATTCAAAAGATTATCATGATACATATCTCCATATAAAATTTTGTGTAATTTCAAAATCGTGATCGACATCAAAATATGTCCCACATCAGCGCTTGATTGTGATCGGTGATAGCGATCCAATTAAAAAATGTGTGACGTATATATAAATGAACATCATGAATTTTTCGTGGAACCAGGGGCGGAGCCAAGGGGGGGCTGGGGCCAGGCCCTCCAAGGCAGAAACCATGTGTGAAAGTCATATGTGAATTTTAGCCGCAAAATATTTCCTTAATAAAGGAGACTGGTTTGTTGGTAAATATTATTCACAGGAAAACATGTCGTTGGTAGTCAGTCGGTCTCCTTAGTAACATATTTCATAGCTAAAAGTTTAGTAGTAAAACGTAATGTAAACACTTTACACAGGAAAACTTTTCCTTGGGAAAGACGAGTTTGAAATTGAATTTTTTTCTTTTTTGGGTGTGGCCGTGTGGGGGCTAGTAATGAAATGAATTAAAATATTATGTGAGAATTAGAGTTGAAAGTTGTTATATTCAAACCAGTTTGCAATCCCCCTTGCATCTCACACAAATTTTATATATATGTTTAGCTAATTAAATATCTTCTCTTATAAAAATTAAATACATATCCATATAAATTGAATATATATATTTTAATTATTTTTTTGTATAAAAGGTATACTGATATAGTAAAATATATAGTGTTACATGATTTCATATATAATGCGTTAGTGACATGACTACAAATGAGTTTCATTTTTTTGAAATTGTTAAGAAAAACCCTATAGTGCTTGAAAAACCACACGGTTTTTTTTTTTTTTTTTTCATGATCGCTACTTTGAATATCTCTCAGTCTTTACATAATTATTTTTAAATTTTTTTTAAGCTAATTTTTAAATTTTTTGTGAAGGTAAAATAATGAGATTTCAAGTTTTTTTTAAAAAAAAATTTCAAATAAAATTTTTGGATTTTCTAATATGAAAGAAGCAAAAAAAAAAATCTTCTATTTAAATTGTTTATTGCTTCAAGGGTTTGGTCTTTACTGGCCAACTTTAATTATCTTGAATTACTGTATAAATATATTATTTTATAAAAAAAAATTTCTTATTCTAAGTTTATCGACCTCCTGGCCCCCCTTATTCTAATTCCTGTCTCCGCCCTTGCGTGGAACCGACGCAAACAGACGAAAGTAGTCTTCCTAGCTCGACCGTAAAATCAACCACGGGGGTTAAAAAAAAAAAAAACATGACCACATCAACTCATTTTTATCATCCTCACTTATATTGGTGTGTGTTATCATCCGAGACTTCTATTTGATCCTATTTGCTATCATTTTCTATCGTTTTTCACAAATAACGTGCAATATCTATAGCTGAGATAATAATCACGTATCTGACGTGAATGTTTAATAACTCAAAAAAAAAAAAATTCCTTGGTGACTAGATAATTAAGTAACTGTTCTGATTTAATCACAGGGTTAACTGATCTTATATCAAAGAAGAAAGTAATATTGTCAGGGGCCATCGAACAAAGAAAGAAAACACCCATTTTACTTTCATCAATGCTTTCACATGGCAAAGCCTACCAAATAATGTTAGTCGGGATGCTGACCAAGTCCTCATTGTGCTTGGGGTTGGTGGTTCCCTCATCAAAATTCATGCACCTCTGAATTTCTAGTTGATAATGACCAGACATCAATAGCAAAACTTCTGAGAGTGAAAGCTCCGATTGATAATAAATATGTTTATTAAGAGGAATCATGGTGTTGTCGGATGCTCCGGGAGTCAGTGGAGTCGTCTCAGCGGGCCACAGCTGCCCGTTCTTCTGGATCGTGACATTTCAACGCGCTTTGCTTAATTATGTGCTGAGAAGTTTCATTGCAATAATAATAGACGTTGTACGATTAAAAAAATATGCACTCAGTCATACAAATACATCTCCTTGTTCGGAGAAATTGTATTTCATTAAGACCCTGCTTGGGACTGCATTGGCGCAGATTCTGCGCAGGTGAACTAGGAGGAATGTTACCCGCCAATCCAAACAAAAAAATCACATTGGCATTGGAACATCAAAAATGGCATTCAAAGACCATTCATCTCCATGGTAGAAAAGCAGCCGAAATAACGCTTCTCTACCGCGACTCGTGTTGACAAATGCGGGTGTCCCTGCCTCGGTCCCAAATGGGGCAAAAGTTTATATTTTCAAAAAAACCAATGTTGGGGACTAAGTACGGTAAATTCTCAACCAAGTTGATCGATTATAATAACCAAACCACTAGGAAAACTACGTTTATTTTATTTTTATCGCTAAGTCTCATGCTAAGACAAGGGAAGAGAGAAAATTGAATTTTCTCTATTAAATGAGTGGCTGACTTGTTCAAGAATAAAATTTGATGATCTTGAAATCCCACGAAACTTAATGCGTCGTGGTGCATTTAGTGGAGAACTTGAAGCGTTTCTACCTTGGTTACCTTCAGTCACCAAGTTTTTGTTATTTAATTTACCATTAATAAATTATTGGATAAAATATAAGTAAGGTGTGAATAATTATTTATAATAGATGAAAAAAAGATTGGACATATAAGCATTTGATTTATAAAAGGTGCTGACAGTTGATTTGATAGTGGGTTATTATATATACTATTGGATTGGGTGGAATAACACAATTTCACATTGGACCTATTATACAAATAATAATTTTTCACACTTATTCTGACATAGCTATATTCATTTATTCTTTTAACCCATACAGGTTTTAAGGTCCAACCTTCCCTTATTTTCTTTTAGTCTCTTCCTATTTCACTATCCAGACGACACCCTAGTATCTACCATTCACAATCAGAAGTATCTTGAAAATTAAAACATGCCGAACATTTTAGGTGAAACACTATCACGGTGAATGCACTCAATTATTGATATTCTCATCATAAGAATGCTCAACGCCCAGAGGTAGCAGCCAATTGGATCAATTTTTTTTTTTTTTGCATGGTTATTGAATCAATTGTTCTTCCAGTTAAACATATTGATATATATTAAACTAACTGCTTCATGTAAGCTACAAATAACAATATAATAGATTCTTACCAAAAAAAAAAAAAACAATATAATAGATAGGGAGAGCAATAGATTCGGCTCTCTTTCATTGAAGACAAAAAGATTACCTATTCTTCTCTCCTATGCATGCATTTACTTGGAGAGAAACTACATACTTCTCCATATAAGTTCCGCAAGAACAACCCAAAAACTACAAATATAAGTAAAAAGATGTTTTTAATTCATTTCCAAATGCTCCACGTGAGCATATGTAAGAAGATAAAACTTCAGCTTTGTCACTCATCCCATAAATAAATACATATATATAACAAAACCTCACAAAACATTCATTGCTTAGCGGGTTTTCTTTATTTCATATGGTAACAACATACATACATAACACTCACACTCGCATACCAACAAATTGTTTGAAAATAAGATCGAGAATTTAGGAACAACCCTTTTCAAGTGAATCAAGACCCCTGCATAAATCCAATATTAGAAGAGAGTTTAGGTAAAAGAGAAAAAGTGCAACATGCATCAATAAAACGTCACATTGTGCCCATCGCACACGCGCGTGCGCAGACGATGTTTAAACACCGTGTGCATAACACTTTATCATTTCTAAAATAAGCATTATTTAATACACACTACTCTTTATATGGTGCTCAATTCTTTTCTCTTTAACTGATGTTGAACTAAAATTCAACACATAAAGTTACAAACATAAGACTCAAACTTACAAGACACATAAAATTTGAAAAAACCACTTACACAAATTATTAAAAAACAACTGAAAATATCACAAACTGATAATTGATAAACTAATACAATTAATTAAGAAGCACTATCTTTTGTAACTCTCATGGTTGGAATGCTCAGCGCCCTGCCTCTATAGATAAAACAGCACGTTTTTCCAAACTTTAAAAGCCACTGGTATCACCAGCACAATTCTCCGAAGATTGTCCAAGTAAGCTTTGCATCTCTTCCGGATTATTTGGAATCCAACGGTGAATCTCAAACATTGTCAACCCTTCCAACTCCATCGCGACCTCCCTCATTGTTGGCTTTTCTTCCCCTTTAACACTAAGGCATCGTGTGGTGATCTTGCAAACTTCATTTATCAGATTCATCTTTCCTTCTTTCACTATCTGAGGATCTAATACATCTATGATTCGGCTTTCTTTCATGGAGGACACAAAAATATTAGCTAAGCTTCTCGCTTCTACATTTACTTGAAGAGAAACTCCCTTCTTCCGCGTTGAGAACAACCCCAAAACAATAAGCATCACTTTTATCAGTCAATTGTCCTGTTTGCAGACACTCTGGGTCCAAGTAACCCCATGTGCCTTACATAACCATGTTTCTATGGTTGATTTTAGAAAGAATAATCATCTCATTTGCAAATTGCATGTTTGCATCTCATTCACTATCATGGACTTCTTCACTGCAACCACTAGATTGTTTGGTAGAACACCTTTAAATATCATACATTGTCCTCCTTGGCCAAGGATATTGTTTTGGTTGAATTTATCGGTTGCCATATCTAGATCTTCTTTTCTAAATATTTTGAAGGCAATATTTGGATTTGATTAAAGTGATTTCTGGAGATGCAATCCACCATTCTGTTGAAAGAATTGGTCTTTGAGATTGTTGAACTTTCTTGTTTGAAGTCCCAAATAAATCCAAGAATCAATATAATAGGGTACCTACTCCCGCACGTCCAATGAAAATTATACATCACGACTCTTTAATTAGTATAGCAATAAATTGTTAAGTGAAATTGAAATGTTTATGGGATATACATGAGTTTTTAGTTTAGGACAGAGATTGGGGCACTCCCAATGAGAATCAAAACATTATGACGATATATATGACTAGGCATATATGATGCGGCCGGCTTCACCACCAACCCCAACAAGTTGTACACATCAGGTTGTACGTGTTGTGCGGTGGGTCTCCATTGAGAATTGCTGCTGTTTGAGATGGCAATGCTGATTATTGTGTTGAGTGATTATTTGTTCTATATAAATGCCACTTTATTAATGCTTTCTGGCAGTACGTTGGGTAGATGTTGTGTATTGCAACTGTGATATCTTGGGTTTTTATTGAGATGATTGTGCCTAGGCTATCATAGTTGTAATAATTATAATGAATACATGAAAGGATCACTAATATTGCCCAACCCATGCATGTGATTTTGGATAGTGGGGAAGGAGGAATGACAGTCATTTTGGATATGCAGGACAATTAGTTAAACCCCCTCCTAATTCTAGCTCAATCATATAGTTTATATTTCATAATGATATGATATGCATTCCATTTTATTAAAGATTATTATATGGGTCAATCTTCTAAGTTGAGTGAGACCTTTAAGTAAATGTTTTCACATTTTAGTAATAATTTTTTGTTATTCACTACACGCACAACGTTTGAATCTTCTAGGTTGAGTGAGACCTCTAAGTAAATGTTTTCACATTTTGCTAATAATTTTTTGAAGAAAATATAGGATGACCACATGAAAGTACTTTTTTAAAATCTAATTGGAAACCCATATTTATCTGATTCAAATAATTATTAAATTAAAATCTAAGAGTGCTAAAAATTTGGACATGCATCAACTTTTTTTAAAAAAAATGAAAGACAAATTCCATGAATACAAAGCAGAAAAATTTTCTACTATAGCAAAGAGATTAAAACAACGGGAAAACAAAAGAAGAAAAGTATCACCTATGCCGGCACAAAAGTCCCAAACTTTACAAAAATCGACGGCCATTTTTCCTTGTCATCCAAATATATATGGCTTCACATATTTTAAATGGACGAAATCAATCAATTCTTATTCTTATAAAAAAAAACGCTTAGCCTGGGCAGTGAAATAGAGAGGGAATAAGAAATAAGTGGATATAGTTATATCAGAATATTTAAGAATAAATTGATATTAATGTTTCAAGTTCTTTAAAATTGTGTTATTGCACATAATTTATTCCACTAGTATAGGAGATTCACATGTCATCACCTCTTATAAGGCCTCAAATCATTATTTCGTCTTTCCTAAATTTTTCTTCACATCATATTCATATTTTATTCACAACTTATTTATAATCAACCAAACAACAACAAAAAATTCGTTATTAAATTTCTTAACAAAATAAAACATAATCAAATAAAAAATTACTTATTCCTTATCTATATTAAATAGTTATCTATCCTAAAATAATTTATCGTTACCCAAACAAGACTAATTAATAGGATTTAAATATATTTTAAATAAACATCATTGCGTAAACAAAAGTATCAAATAAAACATAGTAAGTTTATCAATTTATTAAATATATAATCTCTAAACATTAGATTGGCTATTCACGCGTACCGTGTAGTTGACAGTGTCAACCCTACACCGGACGAGACCATGAATTCGATATTAATCACAGGATTTCGTTTGCGAACCTTCAAAGAAATTTATAAGTTTAAAAAAGGGAACCTGCGATGTGACTGGGGAACTTCAATTTGTGATAAACGAACAGCGTGACTTGCTCTTATCTTAGGAAAATGTTACTTTCTTACTGTTTTGCATTCACATACATTTTTGTTCTTTTATAATTGTATATTTAATAAAACATTTTTTAAATAAAAAATAATAATAAAATGTATACTCATATTAAATACATATATTTTTATATAAAAATTTATGAAAGTATATAATGAAATATTAAGAAACAAAAAAAAAATAACATAACAAAAAATTGCTATTTGCATAAATGTTTCTAAAAAATAATTTTCTCAAAATATCTTTTTAAATTATATTATCAACAATATCTCTTAAAAAAATTAAGTCGTGCATGAATGTTCTTCTATCATATATATAGTTGCATTCGAATACCTTACAAAAAAGATTCATCTACAACTTAGGGTGCTTTTGGTTGCGCGATTGCAAAACCGATTCTGCAGGAATCTGCGATTGCAAACCTGATTCTACAGGAAGCTCACTTTCTCAGCTTTTTGAAATCGCAGTTTTTGGACACTATTTGCCTGCAATCGCTGGGTTTAAAACTGCGATTACAAAACTGTTTGGTTGCGCGATTGCAAACGCAGCTTCCTGTAATCGCAATCGCAGCGCAATCGCGCAACCAAATGCACCCTTAAACTCTTTTGTTTGATAATGATGAAAATATGATTTCAGCTTGACTATTTTGATAAAATGAAGTTTTTTAAAGATATTTATGTAAATAAACAATGAACGGAAAAAAAAAGATATTTATTTATTTTTTATTTTTTTAACCTTTACACCTGTTAAGCTCCGGTTCACAATACAACCAGTTTAGTTCTTAATGACCGCGGCACATGGCACTTGTTCGTGGAATGAAAAGAAAACATGAAGGCTATCAATTATATTTCACTTAAAAGAACAATTAAAGAACAATTAAGCCATATATACACATTCAAATGTATATTACAAAAAAATTCCTTATTATACAAAAAATAAAAAACATGTTTTTTGGTAAACAACTATCATAACATGAGCAATCCTCTCGTCATGTAATCTTCAACGCCCTTCTTCCATGGCCAACACCGCACGTTTCTCCAAAGTATGGTAACGACTGTTATTATCTCCTGCATAAAGCTCCATCTCTTTTACATTAATATGTGTCACCAACGTTTGGCCACCAACCACTTTCAATCCTTCCAACTCCGTCGCGACTTCCTTCATGAGAGGCCTTTCATCCCCTCTAATACTTAGGCACCGGTTGGCGAGGTTGCAGACTTTAAGTATCAAATCCATCTTCTCTTCCTTCACGATCTGGCCATCTAAAATATCCACTACTTGATCATCTTTCATGGATGACACAAAGTGATTAGCTAAGCTTCTCTCACCGTCATTTTTCTCAACATAAACGGCCTTCTTTCGTGTCAATAGCTCGACCAGAACTACTCCAAAGCTGTATACATCGCTTTTGTCTCTCAATTGTCCAGTTTGCAGGCATTCAGGGTCCAAGTAACCCCATGTACCTTGCATGAACGTAGCGAACTGGTCTTTATCCATGGGTGTCAGCTTCGAAGCTCCAAAGTCTGACACCTTCGCTACGTAGGTCTTGTCTAACAGGATGTTCATGGACTTAATGTCTCCATGGAGGATTGGTGGGGAAGCCGCCGAGTGCAAATAGGCTATTGCAGATGCGGCTTCCGTGGCCATCCTCAATCGGTCTTTCAAGGAAATATGTCCTCCACAGTGTAAAAGATCGAACAGGGTCCCGTTGGGAATAAATTCGTAAACCAACATGGGAACCTCAACCTCTAGACAACAGCCCAAGAGCTTGACAACATTTATGTGGTTGATCTGAGAAAGAATGATCATTTCATTGGCAAATTGTGTGTTTTGCATCGCATTGATGACCGTGGACTTTTTGACAGCGACGGTTCTATTGTCCGGTAGAACTCCTCTGAAAACCGTGCCCTGTCCTCCCCGGCCAAGGATGTTGTTCTCGTCGAATTTGTTGGTTGCCTTCTCTAGCTCTTCTTTAGAAAACATTTTAAATGTGGCGTTTGGATATGAAGAGATTAGTTGCTGCAGATGCAAGCCCCCGTTTTGTTCAAAGAATTTTTGTTTGAGATCAGTGAACTTTCTTCTTTGGAGTCCCAAATAAAAGCAAGAAACACCGAGAAGCAAAATGAATGAAAGACTTGTTCCTGCACGTCAAACAAGAATACAGATAATATATTAGGGTACTGTGTGTTTGATAATAATAATAAAAAAAAAAAACTAAGCTAACTAGAAGTATATAAAAAAAAAAGATAATATCGATCAGGAGATAGTAGAGGGATTTGGTACACAAGGATTGAGAGGGCGACGTTGAATTGTTCTTCGATTAATTCAATGCGTACTCTGCTCTCCCTAATTATATTGTTTGACTAATGATTCTTTGACAAACCCCATTTTAATATGAAAGACTAATTACGTATTAAAAAAAATATCACAATTTTAATTTTCGTTGCAAAATCATTTTTGCCTGATTGCCCGCTCCTAATCCTCTCAAACAGCACTTAAATGAATAAGAAATGATCCTTTTTTTAAGGCAAAGGTAGATCGTTTTATAACTAGGAGAGCAGTTACAACTATCCGAAAGTGATACTTCAAATGGTCTAATTATAACCAAAAGATTAATCAATTTGCCAATCCAAACGGATATAGAATACTTGTACTAAAAGTGGTAGCACGCATGCTAAAGTAATTAACAAGAAAATCAACTAAGGCAACCAAATTACTCAAATTTAAGGTTGCTCGATCAAGATTCTAAATGAAAATTAAAGAATTAGATTATGTATTCATTAAACTTATTGAGTTGGCCAAAGAAATTTTTGAGACATGATAGTTTCAAAATTACCCTAACAACAGTCAATATACTTGGTTATGCCTTCACTAATGAAAGATGTGCATATTCACCATTCCTCATGTAATTCACAGAAATAAAGAATAAGTCGTCACTGGATGCATGAAAATGAGACTCACCAACAGCCACTGGCACTACGGGGAATGAGCGTTTGCATTCGTACAGCATCGGATCATCACTATGTTTTCCTTTCGGACACTCACAAGTATAGTTTCCTGGTGTGTTTTTGCATATCCCTTTGCATGGATTGGCAACTCTATCCATGCATTCATCAATATCTGACAACGCAAATAACCAATCAGGCCAGGAAAGGAGAAGAAAAACAATACATAATGTTTGGAAATGAGTGAATGACTGTTACCTTGGCACCCCCCTTCAAGGTAAGGGTTCCCCTGATAGCCCTCACTGCAATTACAACGATAACCAGGACCATTAGCAGAGTCATAGCAGAAACTGTTCTCGCTCACACAAGCATAATCCGACGCCTTCAACGATTCCTTGCACGTCTGATTCCCTATCGCCCAATCCAGCATCAACGGCGCGGCCCCATCGAACTTCTTCTCATACGCATCCGCGGAGAGATCCGAAAGCCCACTAAACCTGAACCAGTTCTGATCAGCCAAAAAGCCATAGCTACACGGATTAAAATCAAGAACCGCCGAGTGATTCGAGAAGCTGGTGATCTTGATCTCGAAGTGCTTAACCCCTTTGGGTATGGACGTCTCGCAGCACCCGATCCCATTGCACGACCCGTTGGTGATCATGCTGGAGCTGTTGCAGATGGAGATGCAACCGGTGGTGAAGCCCTGGGCCAAGGCTTCGATGGTGGCCGAGGTGTCGCAGCCGAGGCCGGTGAACTTGTTCTGGGTGTCGGAGAAGACGTAGGGGAGCTCCGAGGCGAGACTGAATGAGGCGTTGGTGTCGGAGCTGTGGCCGGATTTGTTGTAGCAGTCCCGGGCCGTGCGTTGCGTGATGCAGAGCTCCCCTGATTGGAGGAAGATCTTTATTATGTTGACGGGGACACCGGGGAGGAATCCGAGGGTGCCGTTTTCGGTGGTGTTGCAGACGACTTCGAAGCCTTCACGGAAGCAGTTCGGGCCGACGCCGAATGGGTAGGGGATGGTTAGGTTGCCGCATGTGGCGGGGCAGCCTGGTTTGGCTTGGGAGGCCACCATTGTTAGGTGGAGTAATTGAAGTATCAACACCACCAATAGCATCTTTTCTGATGGGTTGATCTTGATTTTGCACAAGAGATTGTGAAAGCCTACTGATTGCTTTCAATATATTGAGTTAGGTTTGTTATGGTATTGGTTTTCTTTTTGTTTCTGTTCTTCTGTTTTTTTTTCAGGGGAAGATTAAATAGATCAGAGTTCTCCACTCGTTGATCTGGTCTGATATTATGCTCTAGCAAACCAAGGGCGACCTTTGAACGACATTCAACAATTAGACAGGAGAATTTTTATTTATTTACTTATTTATTGTTATAAGATAATACACCCAGTCATTTTTATAGTTTAAAATAAAGTCTTATATACATTATTAGAAATTCAATGAATTCTTTTTAAAACATTTTTTTACATTTACTAAAAATTGATTCATTCCTCAATATGAAACTATATATATTTTTTATCAAAACATGTCTTATTAGATAATTTTTATATTTTTTTTAAATAAAACATGTGTGTTTTGATAGATAAAAAAGACTGAGTATAACATCTTTCTTATTTATTATTATTGTTAATTTGGGGTGAAAATATATATACTTATTCATTATTTATATTTATGTAAATGTATCGGACCGTCACGTATCCGATTGTCATCCGATTGTCAACATCGCAGAGAGCCCAACATTTACACCTCAGGCAAACCAAGGGAGTCTTACCGAGACAAAACAAGTGAGTATTGAATTATTTTTTTCTTTTTTTATTGAGGAAAGAGTGTTGAAGTGTACAACGTGTGATCCTTCTTAACGTGTGAGCCTTTCCCTTTCTTATGTATAGAAAAGAAAAGTTCTTTTTTTTCTATTGGTAAGAAAGAAAAGTTCTAAGTTAGAGATATTTATTATTTGAAAATTTTGTTTATCTAGAACCCGAAAAAAAATCAACAAAGGAAAGGAAGTATCCTCTCTTAATAGTCGCCTCGCGTGATGCCACGTCAGAGAATGATATGATATGATATGATATGATATGATATGAGACATTATGTGTAATCGACGTTAACGTTAGGACTTCCTTTATCAAGATTAGTTCTAAAATTAATAAATTTAGATAGGGTATTAAGCCAACCTATAAAATGGAACTTCAATGTATTTATATTTTAAAAAAATTGAATGTAAAAAAAGATTTTCTATAATATTAAAACAAAAATGTCTAATAAAAAATGATGAATAACAAACTTAAAAAACTTATGTTTCAAAAAAATAAAAAATAAATGAGAAAACAAAAATAAAACAACAAAAAATAAAGCAAAAATTGAAAGACTAAACCGTATGCAAAGAGAAAAATTCTTTTTTTTCAAAGAGGAATAAAAAATCCAAATCAAGGGATTTATTGTTAACAAAATCATTTTTTTATAAACAAATAAATAAATCCTATAAAATAGGAATAAAAATAAGGATAATATTTTTTTAAAAATTAAAAAATAATAAAATTAATGGATACGTTTAAATTTTTAAAAAATTAATTTTATATCAAAATGCTTAATATATATAAAAAAATCATAAATTTTGAGGCCCTCTTTGGGGAGAGGCCATAGACAGTTTTGTCTTGGTGGCATTGCCCTTTATAATATTTTTCTAATAGTTAAAAGTTGATAAGAATATATCATATGTTATTTATATAGTGTACGGATAGATCAATGACAAGTAATGACATGTTTTTTTTTAAAGAGAAAAATCAATATAACCCCCTACAAATTATACACGATATCCATATAACCCCCGTTTTTTCTTAAAATTCATATAACCCCCTTACAAACCCATATATAAATCCACATAAGCCCCTGACTTAAAATTCCATTAATATATTAGGAATATTACAAGAATGTTATGTTAACTTAACCCAGGATAAAAATGCAGTATACTATTAAGTATTAACCCTTTACAATGTGAGGGAAATTCAAAAACCTCGACTTTACCCTTTTACACTAAATTCAAAAACCCACATCCTTAAATATACTAGTTGTTGTGCATGTGCAGATGCACATAAACAAAGTCTAAAATATATTTTGATTAATATTAATGTTAAATAATTTAGTTACAATAACATTTTCATAATAATAACTCTAAATGCAAGAAATCTAATATCTCTATATTAATGTTACTATTTTGATATTTAGTATTCAAATTGAAGTTAATTTCATAAATATAATCCGCATTCATATAAAAAATAATTTTATTTTATCATATAATATTTTTATTATATTAAGTACAGTGATCGATCAATTTAACTTACTTTAAATAGGGTGGGGTGGGGTGAGGTGGGGCAGATACAAATATTAAGATGGAAAACTCGAAATGTAATGGAGTGGATATGAATTTCAAATTATAAAACCCGAGGTGGGATGGAGCAGAAATAAAATTTAATATTGGGGAGATTTGTTAAGTTTGGATTATGATAAATCCGACCCCAACCCAACTTATTGCCATCCCTAAAAATAGGAAAGAAAAAGTGAACCATAGAAAAAATAAAAAAAGTGTGATATATAAATTTTAAATAAATTATAGGAAGGGAATATATTAAAAAAAGATAATAACAGATGATTGAAAATACATCACAAAAATTCAAGTAAATATACTAATGAGAATATGAGTAACACAGGTAAGAATTGTTTTTTTTTAAATCATTTTCGTTAGAGATAATGTAGGATATATTAGGTAATGTATTGAATTTATTTTAAAAAAATATGGATTTATTTTTAAAAACATACATACAAAAATATAATAACAAATGATTAAAAATATACCACAAAAATAAAAGTAAATATGATAATTAGAATATGATTGACATGAGTAAGATTTTTTAAAAAAAAAAATTAACTTTGTTAGAGATAATGTAGGATATATTAGATATGATTTGAAAAACATATAACACAAAATGAATTTGATGGAACACACTACCATACACATACATGGCTTATATTAACCTTTCTAATTTTGAGAAAAATCTATACAGGTCCTGCAAAGTTAGCTAAATTGGTTTTAGCCTATGTAAAATAAAAAAAATCACCACAGATCCCTATGTTATTAGAAAAATATCGTTTCAGTCCCTACCATCATCTCAATTAACCAAGTACATGGTTGATCTTAACTACATATTAAAAGTTAATAAATGTTCTCACTCCTTATTTTTGAAAAATCGATATCTCTCTCTAAAAACTTATGAAAATCACTAAATATTTTTAGACGATATCTATTTTAGCTCCTATTGTAATCGAAATTAACCAGATTTGTAGTTGAAATACCTTTTTACAATTTATTTAATAAATTACTGTAAGACACTAACCAAATTTGTTATTGATTTTAAGGAGATTTTTACATAAACGTTTTCTCATTTTCATAAATTTTCAGGGAGTTGTACCATATTTTAATACGTTTGTGAGTATATGATAGCAGAAAAATTTTTAAGAAAAAACAAGAGCATTTTGGTCATGAAAAGGACTAAATCGAATTTTTTATATTTTACTGGGACTTATTTTAAGTCTTATTGAGTGTGTCGCATAATATAATATTTTAATTTAGTCCCTCGAATTTTTGTTATGATACTTTCTAGAAATTGACATATATTACATGGATCTTAACATTACTTATCCCAAGATAACAAATTGGAGAGGGTAAATTGAAAATAATGTTTTCGTGTGAAACAGTGTGGGAATTATGAATTATTTATTAAGAAAGTGTTTGGAGAAATTTTATTAATTGAATGGGGTAAATTCTTCGAGTGAAAATTTTAGAATGAATGTCATGGGATTAAATGAATGTGAAGAGATTGTTGTCATAATATTTTAGAGTGATTAGTAGGGGTATATAATAATCAAATATTTGTTTTTCTTGTTAAGAAACTTTTATATAGTAAAATAAAATCTAGATTAAATTGATAAAAATAGGATTATGAATTTATTTATATATACGTGGTAACATAATTTTCATATAATCAAAATAGAGTACAAAATATATTCTAACAATAGATTATTGTGCATATCCTTTCATTTTTTTTCGTATTCCATTATTGTGATAATATTATGATTTTTATGGAATTGAATAGAAATGTAAGGGGTAAAATGAAAAAAATGAAAGAATCATCTTATCCTAATAATATTATGATATGATAACCAAATTTAACTATAAGTTAATATGTCACATGATGAAATGTATGTATTAGAATAAACTATGAATGAAATTAAAATGTTGTAAATATATTTTCATATGATTGAATAGAAATGTAGGACTATCCTATTAATATTATGATAACCAATTTTAAAATAAGTTAATAAATATATTACATGATGAAATGTATGTATTATAATATACTATAAATAAGATTAAGATGCTGTAAATAAATTTTAATGGAATTAAATAGAAATGTAAGAGTAAAATGAAAAATTCTATAAAATATATCTGACTTTGTCACAAAATTCTATAAAATAAACACACAAACAAAAACACACAGCCCAATCAATAAACAAACGAATGATCAACCGAAAAGCAAAAAGAGAGAGAGTCGATAGATCCACGGACCTTTATTAGGGATGGTGATGATTGAGGAGGAGAAGGTGAGGGGATTTGAAACATTAGGAAGAAAGTGGAATGGTCTTAATTTTAGGGTCATGATGTATTTTCTAGATTTGATGAGTGATTAATTTTCATTTGAAAGTTTTAATAGTAATTAATGAAAATAATGTTTATAATAATCAAATGTTTGTTTTTCTTGTCAAGAGACTTTTATAATAAATAAAATATAGATTAAATTAATAAAAATAGGATTATGAATTTATTTACAAATATGTGGTAACACAATTTTCATATAATCAATATAGAGTGCAAAATATATTCTAACAACGGATTATATTTTAAATATCCTTTCATTTTTTATGTATTCCATTATCCTGATGATACTATGATAATACCATGATTTTCATGTAATTAAATAGAAATGTAGGGGGTAAAATGAAAAAATGAAAGGAACCTCTTATCCTAATAATATTATGATATGATAACCAAATTTAACTATAAGTTAATATGTCACATGATGAAATGTATGTGTTAGAATAAACTATGAATGAAATTTAATTGTTGTAAATGGATTTTCATAGGATTGAATAGAAATGTAGGACTATCATATTAATATTATGATAACCAATTTTAAATATAAGTTAATAAATGTGTTACATGATGAAATATATGTATTATAGAATATTATAAATGAGATTAAGATGATGTAAATGGATTTTAATATAATTGAATAGAAATGTAAGGGTAAAATAAAAAAATGGTTGTCATTAAAGTGATGTGAATGGACTGTAATGTGATTGAATGAATTGACAAGGGCAAAAATGTCAAATGACAGATTTTTGGTTTAAGAGACTTTTATATAGTAATATAGATTGTTATGCATTCCTTGTGTTTGACAATGTGCTTGGACCAAATAGTTTTAATTGTTTTTGTTTGAATAAATAGAAAACTCTAACATCCAAGAAAAATGAAACCCTCCTCTCCATCGCCCACTCCCTCTCCCTCCTCTGCAAGCTCAAGCTCAAGCTCAAGGGCTGCAACACCCTCACCAACGACGGTCTCCTTGTTAGAATTCTGGATTTTATGATGCAATCAATCTAAGAAATATACAAACAAATCGAAGAAAAGACACAAAGAATTATGTGGTTCAGTAAATTTTGCCTACATCCATGAAATATATTAAATATCAACCACTACCAATGAAAAGTTTTTACAATGGTCGTGTCGAAATAAAAACCCTAAAAGTTAATGAAAAATATGAGATGCTCTTTTATTATGACATCTCATTAAGCACAATAAAATCAATACACGAAAGACATTTGAAAAAAAAAATTTTGAAGCACTGCACCTAGTCCCGTGAGCGCCAACAATCCTCTGCGTACAACATCAGGCTCCACAGTATATAACAACTCTCCTTCTCATTTGACCTCCTCAAATCTTCCCCCTCCGGGGGTGGCTCTCCACCGCTTGGTAAGCTGTCCCTCGCCTCTTGCGGGTTTGGCGCCCGTGGCATCACATCCGTTGTCTCCAGTTGCGGTCTTCTCCGCGATCTCTCCCTCAAGCGACTCCGCAAGCTCAACGCGCAGAACGACCCATTGAGATCGAGACGATGCAGCAGCATTCGAATCATCAAAAAAGCTTAATAACATCATTGGTGGTGGTAATGGAAATTTTGTACACGGGGTTAAAAATTACTCACGTATGTTTGGTTTACCTGACTGAAGGGTTTAAATGGATTTATATACATGTGTTTTCATATGATTACAGGAATATCTGAAAAAGTTAGGAGTTATGTGGATAACAGATTTCAGGGGTTTATATGGATTTTTTTCCTTTCTTTAAATGTATGTTGCTCATCTAAGGTCATGTGTGACCCCTCATTAAGCTAAGTGCTTTTAAATCCGGTGGTGCAAATCACGACATGGGTCATTCCATATCTGCAAAAAAATTCGCATCACAAAGACTATCAGAACTCAAAACAGTGTCACGTGTTTGTGACACATGTAAGACTGATAACTCTGTAATATTTTCATCCCATGGTTTCAAAGACAATTATTTATTTTTAGAAAAGTTTTCTTTTGAATCATTTGCATCCTTATTAGACGGCTTGTTCGCTTCCTTTTAATATGTTGTTTTCCTGTGGCCTGTTTGGGTAAAAAAATAACATTGGAATAGATTGAAATATGAGTGAAAATCCAAAATAATTATTTGTTTGCATGACATAGAGGAGTAAAATTAATTATGTTGAATAGCTGTAAATAAACTATAGTTTTCATACTCCTATTGGAATTGG
>CM060875.1:29334383-29464383 GCA_030737845.1 Acorus calamus
CATCATCAATGCATCAAAACCCTAAAAGTGTTCCTCCTAAGCTCAAACCTAAGATAATATGAACTAAACACCCAAAAATGAACTGCTTACCCAGATCACCCCTCAAATCAGATGTGTCATGCCTTACCAAATTGATATCATTTTTTTTCCTCTCTGTAAATGCATTTGATTTGTATATACTACGAATGCAGGCAAATAAGAAACATGTAAACTTCAAAAGGAAAATCAAGAGCTATATATAGATTAATATGAAGAATAAACGGTACCAATCAGTAAATCAATGAGGATTCACTTGATAAAATTAATATATTCTCCACTGATAATCTGGTTGATCTTGTGAAACTATATATCTAAAAACCCACAAAAGGCTAATAACATATCAACTTATGCAACAAATCAAGAACCCTAATAACAATAAAAAGCACGCTTACATGAACACCAAGAAATGAAAAAAATAAATAAATAAAAAATGACTAACCTCTATTCGGCCGGGTTCATATAGAGATCATAATGAACAGATCTAGTCGCTTATTGCTGATGCAGCATCATCAAGATTCTCATTGTATGGATTTGCATCCAGCAAATGTGAATCTTGATGATGCTACACCCGCAAACATCGACTTTTTCGCATATCTTTTCACATCAGAAGCAAATACGATCAGATTCAAACAAAACCCATATCAGGATTTGTATCAAGAACTACTTAAGATAGTGAAGATCTAGTGAAGAAAGGGAGAGAGAGAGAGAAAAGAAGAGGAACACAAAACAGTGAAAATCTGAGATGCATGCACTGGTTCCCATTCATGAACACGAGCGAGTGCTGACGTGGTTGAAGAGGACGTGTGTGTGTGTGTGTGGGGGGGGGGGGGGGGGGTCCCGTTTTGAGAGGCATCTGAAGCTCTCTCAAAACAAGTATGGAGAAAATATGACAACAGAGGAAATAAAAACAAACAAAAAAGAGCGAAAAACACAATAACAAAGCCTCGATCGAATGTGTTCATGCAGTTTCTAATCCGAGATATCTTTAGATGGGTGATTTGGCCCTCTAATCGAGAAAAAAAGAAGAGAAAACACCAGGAGAGAATAAGCTGAAGAGAATCAAGAGAGATGTACCCAGAGGAAAAGGAGGCAGTTTTTTTGGCAAAAACTTCCATGAAAGTCTGTTCTTCTGAAGATCTGAATCGGTGAAGAGAGGGAGAGGGGGAGAGAGAGAGAGAGACTAGATATAGATATAGGGGGAGGGGCTATAGTCAGACGGGTCATATATATATACAAAATGGAAAATCTATATTGTCACTCCCTTTGAGTTATTTCAGGTGCTAATAAAACCACCCCCCCCCCCCCCCCACCCAATCACTCTAACCACGTGTGGGGCCCACTGGTGTATCATGTAAAAAAATAGATTTTTTAAAAGATATTTATAATTTTTATTATGTACCTTATTAACATTTTTTTTTAAAATCACATGACCCCCTTCCCTGAGTAAAACGATTGGTGGAAGAGTATTTGTTTGATTAATATTGATTAAAAGCACTGTATATCAAAAATCCCCTGCAATATATTAAAAATACAAAAAATATAATCTTCTATAAATGATGATGTTATCCATCTGAATAAGGTTTTATTATCGATTCAATTCGAATAGGTAAAATCATCATTTATAGAGAGTTTTTTGGTTTTTTAACACATTGTATGAGTTTTTTAATATATTGTATTTTCAGTTAGGGTTAACCAATCAGAATATTCGTAAAATATTCCTCATCTATCAATGAAAGTTTAGTTCAGAAGATTATTTGGATTTACATAAAGTGTTATGAGAGGATTGATCTTTAGAAAAAGTCAGAGGGTTATATGAATTTTGGACAGTTTATCGAGATTATTTGAATAAACCCCCCCGGGTGTTTTGTCAAGGGTTTCTGGACATAAAAAAGGAGAAACATTTAAATAACCCTCTGTAAACTGCCTGAAATCTATATGAACCCCTGGCTTTTCCTAAAATTCATATAACTCTATATAAATCCAAATAACCTATTGAATTAAACTTTCGTTAACAGATGAATAATATTATGTGAATATTCCATTCTGTTAAGTTTGATTGAAAATATAGTATACCATAAATCTTCTACAATTTGTTATAAATGCGAAAAATTTTCTGTACATGATGATTTATCCCTCTGGATAGATTATAAAATCCTATTTGGAGGGGTACAATAATCATTTACCGAGATTTTTTGCATTTTTTACACATTGTACGGAGTTTTTGATATACTATGTTTTCAACGGAGTTAATCATATAGAATATTCACAGAATAATCTTAATCTATTAGCGAAAATTTAACTCATGAGACTATTTAAATTTATTACATAGGTGTTTTCATGGGGTTATATGGATTTTAGAAAAAATCAAGGGGTTATATGGATTTCAGGCAGTTTAAGGGGGAGGGGTTATTTGGATATTTCCCTTTTGAAAATAAGTGCATAGAAAACATTTTTTTTTTTTAATCTTGGGTTTTTTTTACATCTATAAATTTTTTTTTTTCAAAACCTTGTGCGGCATGGGATATTTGATAACAATTTTAATAAAATTTGATTTATGCAAAATAAAAAATTTAAAAGTTGCCTAAATCCGTTTTCAATTGCTGTCCATGTCAGTGATGGATTTAAAAAAATTAAGAATAAAATAAGAATAATTAATTTGATTATTGGATATATCTACATTAATGTATCATGCATTGAATTGTGAACAAGAATCGAACTGAGCAATACATAAATCATATTGGATTTATTTTCTTAAAAATGATCTTAGAAAACCATATACCATGTATTTCCTCTTATTAATCTCCATCATCTGCAATCTCCTGACCTCAGTTGATATACACTCTAACTTTGAGAAGAGATAAAATCATTTCCCTATGCATGTCAATTGATAAAATCACCAAAACAGCATCAACACTCCATAACAATCCACTGTTTTTTTATAGAAAAATTAGACCTCTTACAAATTCAGCAAAGCAGTTACAAGGTTCACGCAGGAGCCAGAATCACGAGCTCGTCTCCCTTTCAAAAGCATCCCAATCGGGTTTAAGCATATATACAACACTCTTGACATGGTGCACTCAATAGCCCTCGTATTCATCTCTAGGATTTCCCAAAACAAGAAAATTAGGCCTCTACGAATACGATCCCCAAATTTTACATGTCTTTCTATTATTATTGTAAAAGATCAAATTTGTGAATAATTGAATAAGAAAATGATAAATGAGTTACTTGGAATAAGATGAGAGCATGACACAAGATGAGCCTGCCAAACAAGGCCATCCCGACTAGTATCGCTACCCGATAAGAAGGCCCACATAAAAGGCATTGGAATCCAAATGGCCGCATTTAATGTATAAATGGGTCCAATACCATTCGGCAGGTCGAACTAACAAATGATCTGGTCAGACTCCCAACCAAACCTGAATGATCAAGGATGTGACTTCTACCCGATCTAATTAGAATGACTGGTTATCAGGGCCCGACCTGACTAGATGCAGTTAGGCCACGTGGTCCGACCTGGTGCGAGAGTTATTTACATATCCACATCCAAAGATAACAGAAAGCTCAATAGAATATTATCTGACACGGTAGCAACAACCAACTGTCAGAAATCGGTTATGATGAGTTGATTCCAAGATCACACATGTCAACCATCCTAGGGCCACATGGAAGATTCCATCCATCTCGTGATAGAATCACACCCCGAGAGTAAGATCGGCATGTCTTCTCCCAATATAAAAGAAAGGGTACCCTCTTCCAACAAGGTAGACACTTCATTTTTCCAACATCCTCTAAGACTCAAGTTAAACTCCTCTTTAAGCTAAAAAACTGACTTGAGCGTCATATCGGCGTTAGCCGGCACCACACATGGTGTGAGTTACGTTGCAGATAACTGGAGTGAAGACGGAGCTAGGAGACTTGACAACAGAGCTTTCACCATCATGAATGAGATTTCTTGGTGCTTCTTCTCATATCTACAATCAAAGCCAAATTAAATCGAGATCTGACCTAAGGAGGAAGATTTGATTTCACCTCCCACAATTAATATTATTATTTTTTGGTAAGCAATGTTCAAATTCAAGTTCATTATTATTTTTTTGTTAGGTAAATGTTCAAATTCAAGTAAATAATTATCTTGTTAACCACTGAGATAGGGATCATCATCTCCTCCATTCTATCTCCTCCATGCTATCATGCAAGCCTAAGATGCCAAATTTCTTTCTAACATGGTGTTCAAGATACAGTCAATGCTTACACGTGTCAGACTTGGTAGAATGACAGAAAGAGATAATGGAGGATCTCATTAGTAAGGTATATGTTCCATCAGCTGAAATATACATTTTATTTACATAACATATAAATTTTAAGAAAATCAAATAAACCATCAAAACAGGTGATGATGGCACCGCACACAAGATGATTGTATGTAACAATAATTGCATATTAGCTGTTTAACCGTGGTTGGTTGTTGGACAATAACATCATCTAACGGAAAGCACCAACGCATTCGATTTTTTAAAGATTTGAGTAGTACATTTTGCAACCTCAGATTCAAGAGGACTAATTTCATAAATAGGTTCTTTGACGAGGTCATACGAGAAGATTTTTTTTCTTTTCATTTGGGACAATCTGTTGATGTCTTGCCATCTCAGGTGAGTCCATTGGATTATATTGTTAGAAGTTTTTGATTCTTGGTGTAAATAATAATTTATGTAGGTCTAGTGTATGATGTCTCTTGATTGCTGATGCTTAGCTGTTAGGAACTGTTGAATTGTCGTCGTTGTCGTCGTCGTCTTCTTCTTCTTCAACTTCCTTTTTATTTTAAAATTTCCACACCGTACTATGCTGCGTTATCCATCACCATCTCACAGAACCTGTTTTTTTTAAGTTTTTTATTTTAAGAACACACAAACCATTATATTTAGTGATCGATCTCTCATTTTTCGTATTTAATTTTAGTCTTCAGATTTAAAGAATAATTTATTTTTAGTCCTGAGAGGATCCTATCCATAAATTATTTAATTTTTTGTTTAGTCCTGATAGAGACTAAAAAATAATTATCTTTAAATCTGGGGACTAAAACCCAAATACGAAGAAGTGGATCAATCACTAAATATGATGTTTTATAGGGACTTAAAAATAAAAAACCCTATTTTTTTCTTCCAAACTTTGGGCAGCCACATCTTATGAGAGCTGGCTTTACCCCACTAGTGTTCCCCTACATTTCTCTCTCCTGTACCATTTGTTGCCCTGGATTCCTTTACCATTAGTTTCATAAATCTCTTTAATCCATTTCACTAACGTGGTGTACATCTTGTTGAAAATTGTTCTTATTTTTTTTTAATTATAAATGAAACAACTGAATTCAATAGAATATTTACTTCACCTTTTATAAACATATACCTTATTATTAGATGAGTTATATGATTTAAAAAAACATAGGTGGACTATGTTTTGGATTGTACAATAGATTGAGTGTAACATTTTTCATTTACATACTGTTTGGCTCCTTTTGCTGTCGTCCTATAGCTCATACAAGTTTTTTTTAAGCATATACTTAACCAATATAATAAATTTTTTTTATAAAAATGATATGGATATTCATATGAATTAGATGCATGTTATTTTACTTCTTTTCATAATGAAAATATATTGAGATAACGAAGTATATATTATATTCGATGATTTCATACATTGTATTAGTGACGTGACAACTACAAAAGTGACCGCCAAACAGCTGAGCATGACTACGCCTTTTATATATTCCCAAATATATTTTCAATCAAAAGATGGATTTGTTCTTCAAAAGAGTGCCAGTAATATACAAAAATAAAGAACAAAAACTGGTCCATATTTCAAGTTGGTTTTATGTAGGTTTTTTTGGCAAAGGGTGATGCTCATCCCGCAAATTCTGGTGAGCAGTGAACATTTTAACTATAGAAAATGCTGGTGACCATTACATTTAAAGTGGCTTATTGGACCCAAAAGAAGATGATAGATTGCCCATCTTGCAAAGCAATGAATTCCATCAAAGAAATTGTGACGAAATATACACTTTCATGAAAATTAAGTATATATTTTAATAAACTGTATGAATTGACTTATGAAAAAAATGTAAAATTACATAATTCATTTAAAAAAAATGTTATACTCAGTCTTGTTTCACTTCGAAACGCAGTCATAGTGTTTTCATTTTCAAAAATTATAAAACTCACCTAATAGGTTATGTACTTTATAAAATGTAAGTGTATAATCTAATGAATTGAATAATATTTTTTTAGAAAATGAGAAAAAATTTCAATGAGAAATTTACATCATTAGTGGGCTAATAACAAAATATATGAGATTCAATTTGATATTAGAAAAAAGACGACGGAATGTAATAACTTATATTCATTTAATATATCTCGTTAGAGATATATAGAACGGTAAGTGAGACTGTAAATGAGACTGTGTCAAAATCTTATAGATGAGAAATTTTTGCGGATCTACGATTTTTAAGGTGGCTCTGATAACTTGTTAGAATAAGAGAGAGAAAATAACAATGAAACCCTTAAACCTTTATACTATGATATCTAAAGCCATTTATACAATAGTATAGAATAATATTACACGTGTAACACATTAATAAACTATGTAATAACAAATTATTATATAATCTAACAACATAAATTAATGTACCTGAAAATTTTTCAACTTCGTTCCTCGAATCCGCAATGGAGCCAATTTCGTGGTAGGGAATTCAACGTAACGCTATCGCAAATCTAAACAAAAATTTAGTGTTCACATTTTCAGCACAGAAATAAGGATGTAAATTTTTTTTTTTTCGTTTTTGAAAATTTTTCAAAATAATGTTTCTTTACCGTCTTTTTTATTCTCAATCACAGAATTACTCGCCGCGGTCCAAATGATCCAACAAACACTATAGAATCACTAGCATTTTTCTTTAATAAACAATATAAAATTATATCGGACGACTTACCATTTCTCACAGCGGAAAGGGGCCACCCAAAAGGAAGAATTTAGCTAGATAGATGCCAAAGGAAATACTTTTTAGGAATTTTTTTTTCTCCCTGCACACTCAATGAAATTTTCTTATTTTTTTTATAACTTTTATTGTGTATTTTTATTTTCTTACTTATCTTCCTTTTTTGGTTGGTCAAGATTTAACTGACGATTTATCAAATTTAATTTTCGATCACATTAATTCGAATTAAGGATATGAACAAGATTTTATATCTATTTTTTTGAGATCTTGCTTTATTCGGTTGGTAATAAATTTTTTTTATATTATTATTTATTAAAAAGATTTGTGGTGATCCAATTTGTACCAAAGAGGAGAGGACCCACATATGACACATAACTGAGTCAGTCCTTCACCTGAGGGTGGGACCCACCAGGCGTACCATCCTGACATGACCTCTGTCAAATCTCTTGGCCCTTCTAGGCATTTTCGTTACAACTTTTTTTTCATCACCCAATCACATAGATCCACCCATACATATATGCAATTTTTTTTTTATAGTGAAACTGTGGGCAGATAGGATTATATGCATCCAAAATTTTCTTAATAACCCGGGGTTTCTCCTCTCCTAAAAAAAAAATTAATACAAAGTGGTCCTTGGTGAATACTAAAAAGTTTTGTATTAGACTTCCTACTTAAAATTTGAGATAGACAGAGATGGAGCAATGAATTCAGTATCCTTGTCTTTTGCATTGTACGCAAATTTAGCCCCAAAGCAACTCTTTAAAAGGTGGGGGTTACTTGTGTGGGGTATGGCGTTTGTGCTAATAAATTTTTTTTTTTGGCATTGCTTGTGGTGGTCCTTTTTTTTCTTTCTTTCTCACGTTTAGCCCCACTTATCAGGGAAGGCTGGATTTAATTCCTTTCTGAATTGATGATGACAGTGATGCTGGGGGGTGATCTCGGGCAGCTAAGTTTACTCTAATTTTATTTCTATCAATTTAGACTACATAGACATAGACATGTAAACGTTATTAATTAATGGTGCGCTTGGAATTCGTTAATATGGGCCCCGACTTTTTGGGTGGAATCATGGGACCCCCGCATACTATTGGATCAAAATTTTTAGGGTGAATGGCTCAAATGTCACTTGCCCTTTGATCAACTGTTTATTTATTTTATTTTATTTTTTCTGTCCCTTGAATGTTTTAACTTTTTTCTTTTATCTCTCCGTTGTTTGTCCATTTTTTTTTTTTTGCTCCTGCCTATTTATAACACATGAAATATCTTTATAGACATAGTTATATGATACAGAAATATAACGCTACATATAGAAATTTTACACACAGTTATATATATTTAATAATTATTTATTGAGAGCATTCAATGTACACAAAGATGATTAAACATAAAATTGTTATGGATACAATATATTCATGAATTGTAAGTCTTGTCATTATCATCTGTAAGTGCATTTAATGTACACAAAATAGTTATAGGTAAATTCTTGAAGTGCCATTAAAATAGATACATTAATGGTTATTGATCCATGTTACCTAGTCAAATTTATGTTTCTTATAACGAACATGAGATAACGAGTTGCACGACACAAATCACTCATCTACAAAGTCCAAAATCACCAAATGTCAATGCAAATATTTGTTGAGGAGAAGAAAAAACTTTCCTGCTTCACTAATAATTTTATCTTTGCACTTACACATGTAGTGGGTCATGATTACCAATCAATTATCCACCTTAACTTGCATGGATAGACACTAAAATGACAAGTTCACACATACATAATGATATATCTATAAATATATATAAAGTTTTTGTAACTAGTTAAACATATTATGTAACTGCACATAATGTGATTGTATATTAAACAAATAAGTGGGGATATTTTAAGTATCAAAGTATGAAGTGTCAATTATCAGGGGTAAAAAAAAGGGTCCAAGAATAGAAAAAAATTGGCAGTTGGTCAAATGACATTTGAGCAATTCACCTATTATTTTACAATTATATTTGAAACATTTTCAAGATAATTGAGCACGTAATTAACATATATAGTTTGTCAGAGCTAGAATTTTGTTCGAGAGGGAGCGAATTTAAATTAACTACGACTTTTAGATTTTTTTGTAATTAATAATAATTAGTTGATACATAAAATAAAGATTCATTACTTAACATAAAAGATGTTTAAAAGTCTGTAATTTAAATGTCCAAAAAGAAGGCTAATATGAGTTACTTCTTTTAAATCTATTCAGAAAAATACATAAGAATAATTTTGAGCATCATTTACAGTGTTAACGAGTTAGAAGAGAGAGAAAGTATGTAATGTGCTAACTGATCCTAGTCTTAGCCTATAGGGTTAGTTGGAGTAGACTACTAAGACAAACACAAAAATATATATAAACATTTATATAAATGATATATCATTCAAATAGGATTCCCTAATTCTCTTTTATATCTACATAGATAACTATATAATGTCTGATAGCTTAATAAGCTATCCACAAATAAAATGGAATCAAAAGCTAAAACTGAATTAATATATACTGCTCTTGTAAATATTTATATAATACAATATAATCAACAATAACTAACTAAAAATGTCTTTGCTAATTCAAATTAAAACTTGTTTGGAAAATACACTAAGTCTTCTAATTTTGAAAACCACAACAAAATAGGATCAAATAAAGAATTAGAAAAATCTGACAGATGTGGTGGATCGAGACACGCGAATGCGCTTTCTGAAAAGTAGATTTCACTCTATTATGGTGCAATGGTTCACTGGCGGCCACTCCGAAGATACGACGATACCTGATCCTTCTCAATGTGCACTTGAGAATGTTTTAGCAAACACCTTGTAAGTTTTTAGAAATAATAAACCTGAGAATGTTTTAGCGAACATTCTGTAAGTTTTTAAGAATACGATCTCTCTTTCTCTTGTTTTATTTTTAAGTGTGGGACTCAATGCACACAGTGAGTGTGTTGGGTAATTGTGTATGTCTCTTCATGGTTTTATACCACACACCCCCTTTTTAATAATTAATAAACGGTGCTAAAGCACCCGCCAGGAACAAAACGGTTTTCAACCATTAATAACCAAAAGCCACTTTGACAACCATGTCAAAATAAAAACCAAGAGGTGTACAAGTACCCATAAGAGAAAAACGAATTCTAACGGAAATTATGTCAAAACCAGTGAACTCATGAAATTCACATCCATGCAAAATTTTAATTTACCTCTCACATAAAATAAAATAACATAATTTCCAACAAAACTATCCATGGTCCACCAAACCAAATTAAAACATCAATTTCTTTTTATGAAAAAAAAGCGAAAATGAGTGGGGCAGATGCCCCTATTAAGCCCTAGCTGTCTCGCTCCACTGGTGCTCGTTAGCACAACTTAATTTAATAATCCAAGCCATTGATATGATTTAGACACCAAATGACATGGAATGATTTTGAAAATTACATCTTGATAATTGAAATTATTTTCAAATGGGTGTAGTGTACGTACGTTATGTCTACCTAGAGCTTAGGAATAAAAAATACTTATTGATGAAACGAGTTTTTAATTAGGTTTTATTTTAAAACCTACATGTAGGCGTTGAATACAAACCCGGCACCAACCTGTAAATAAATAGTCCATGAAAACTAAAAATTCAAAATTGTAAACCTCATATGAATTATGTTTTCATAGCATGCAATAGGTTCCCCAACATGTACCATATATACTACTATGCGCATTGTTTTAATACGGATTTAGTTAACACGAAAGGTCATCATAATAGATTGGTGCCACCAAAGGAAGAGGGATGTCAACCTCTTTGAAAACCTCATCTATAATCTAAGAATTGATTGACAATAAGTTAGTAACAAATCTCATTATGGGTGGGAAGGAAATAGAAAAGTTCAATCATTAAGAATAATCCTCAACCATTCTCTAAACATCAACATAACTAACAAGTGTGGAATTATTTTTTATGCCAATAGAAGAAGACAGCAGGACCTTCAATTCATGTGTCTACCACCAACTCTTGATTTCAACCTATACTATACTCCTGTGGGTGTGGGTCATCATGCCCTTGTCATGGCCAACAACCTAGTACCATTAATCACTACAGTTTCCTCCCTATTCAATGCATGTTTGTTTCTCTTCCGTTTTCAAATTTTGTATTCAATATGCATTGTGGATGCTTTTGCATGCACGGTTTACTCTCTTTGAAAAAAGAAAGGCCGAATCCTATGCGACCCAATAGTATATGTATATTGAATTATAAATGAGGGAGGCTATTTAAGTAAACAAACGATGCTTTTAATTTGGATCTAAGGGTGCGTTTGGTTGCGCGATTGTAAAACTGATTCTGCAGGATTCCGCGATTGCAAAACTGGTTCTGCAGGAAGCTCATTTTCTCAGCTTTTTGAAATCGCAGCTTTTGAACACTTTTTGCCTGCGATCGCTGGGTTTAAAACTGCGATTACAAAACTGTTTGATTACACAATTGCAAACGCAGCTTTCTGCAATCGCAATCGCAGTCGCAGCGCAATAGCGCAACCAGCTCCCTAAGATAAATATGTTTGTAATGGTTGTGAGTTGAGTGGGGCCCAAATCTCTTCTCCAATACGCTGAAAGAGTTAAAATAGATGACATCAATGACAAGTTGGTGACTGACATCATCATATGAATATATGACACAGCCCTCACTGTCCCGTGTGTCGGCGTATTAATTATCAATGGTGTCAGTTTTTTTTTTTTTTTTTTTTGGGTAAAATATTGATATTTATAAATATCAATCGTGTCAGTTGCATAGCCATGTGAATTCAATTAAAGAAAACCAGGGTTTCAGATATACATTAATTGAGACAAACTAGATCAGATGTAGAAAACCAGACCGTTTTCGGCATCGTTGAAACAAGGGGGAGAAATAAATAAAGCACCCGCTGCGCACAATTGCATATGAGTCCAACAAAAATTTAGAATTTCATGTTTAGAAGTATGTTTTTTCAGAAATAATTCATAATCCAAACTCATTTTACAATGTTCTAAAAGATCCCAACATAATAAAATAGCAAAATATACATTTATTTAATGTGAGCGCGTATTTTAATTTTTATAAAAAATACATTTTATTAGATAATAAGACCATAAATGGGATGGTCCGAGTGTAACAACTCTTATTTCCTCGCTGAAAAATGTTAGACTCAGTTATTTTTACAATCTAAAACTTAAACCACACATGTTTTTATTTTTAAAAAATAGTAAAAATAATCTAATGATGTATATCATTTGATAAAAAAATTGCATATCACTTTATTTCATGTTAACTTGACCCATATTTAATAAGTAAAATAAAACTTAATAAGATATGTTTTATTGAATTTCTGATTGTATTTTGAATAGTACAAAAACTATTCTAAGTGTAATGCTGGCTACCACACAAAGGCCCATCAACTTTTGATAAGATTTCTCTATCTAGTTCACAATGAGCCGGTTTGACGGAGTCAATATGGCCTTTTAAAATTGTTTGACTGGGTTCCTTTATCTGCCTAGAAGTTTTTTGGATCTTCAAAACCATAACAATAACAGAATGAGTTTCCTCTATCAATATACAAGGCAACAGCCTACCAATTTCAAAAAAGAAAAAGAAAAACAGAATGAGTTTCCACCCAATATCCAAAGACCAATTCAAACCTCTCTCCATCACCATCTCCCATTCTCTTCCCACCTCAACCATCCCCTTGTACATAACCTCACATGTCATCACTACCATCACCATAGAAACTCTGCTACATCTGCAAATGTGTCTTCTCACCCCCCCATCGGCCGACCCTGCTCGCCTGTCCCTCCTGCTGTGGCTGACCCATGGAGCAGGTCATGACCGTCTTTGATCAACACACAGCACGCATACGCGCTCTCAACACGTTGTACCGAACCACCTCTTGACAGATCAGTAAAGGTACTCCTCTTTCCCTAGTGGTCCTGGATTCACAAGAGAAGATTTAGTTGGTGGTCCCATGCAACCCATCATGGTTGGTGAGATGACCCACATAAGTAGTAGCGAATACGCAGTCCGAGTGGATGATGAGTTGGTGCTTGATGAGCAAGCTTTGGAGGTGCCATGCAAGCACATGTTCTATGCGAGGTGGATCCCTGCATGGCTTCGTATGAAGAGCTCGTGCCCTATCTGTCGCGTGGCGGCGATGATGGACAGGAAGCGCGCGAGGGTTCGGCGTGAAGACGATGAGGAGTTGTTGGGCTGGGCCCGGATTCGGGCACGGCACGCAAATGGGGTCCGTGGGCTTATTCTTGGGCTGGGCCTATCAGGTGAGCCCAGAGAAGAAGATGAAGAGAAGCAAGTCCTCTTGCAGGGCGTGGATCGTCGTGGACGGTCCGGACGAAGGTCCGGTTTTTCGATCGTTTGGAGATGACACGTGTCAGTGGTCTGTGATGTGAATGGATTTCGATCGTTTCGATCGTTTTTGTTGTGGGCCATGATGATCAAAGCCCAAACCATCTCTGTGTTTTTAACGCGCACAACTGTTCCGTGAAGCCCGTTCACCTCCATCCGATTGCGTCGTCTCCCTACTCTTGTTCAACGTGTATGGTTCTTCAGTACCTCGAACACTGGAAGAACATATGAGTGCTTGTATCACTTTGTGGAAATAGTTGTCAAATCGAGATACCTTATTCAATGAGAACAGAGTCTGGCTCGATTCCGCTATATCCATACACATTTCCATAAGCACTCTTATTATTAGTAAGACTTGTTAACGTATGTCTGTCGGGACTGTGTAACCCTGCCCAGTTCTTTGTACAAAAAAAAATAAAAATAAAAATAAAATAACATTATTTTTATTGAGTGTTACAAGAGGGACTAGAACATCCAAAATAATTTGACATGGTACAATCACCGATTTTCATTAGTAACGTGTTTAGCAGTAGTACTTTTAGTAAATAAAAATAGTAGTGTTCATTTACGTAAGGGTCATCATTTGGCCCGAGGCTTGAAACCCGACTCGTTTTTAGGTTGGGCCGGGCCTATGCTTGGCCCACGGGCCAGTCCAAACTGAATCTTTTCGGACAGGCCTGCCCACAGGCCCAGCCTGTGGGGAGAGGGGGTGGGCAATACAATTAAGGGTATATATGTAATTTTGGTTGAATTGTGGTTAAATCTATGCAAATTATTGATATGTAGGTGCTAACCTAGGTAGTTAGGATAACCAAGACCTGCGGGCTTGCGCCCTGTTTCAATGGCCCGGTCTGATCCGCTGTGGATGCTTAATATCACGTCATGTAATTAATACAATTTTTCTGTTTTATATATATTTTTCTTTATTTAAGTTTTTCTTTTCCTTGTCTTTCTTTGAATGTCAAAGTGATGAAAATGGTAAACATTTAACTAACAATGAAGTGATTATGAATATGAAATGATACAAGATTTGCCGTGGATGCTTAATATCACGTCATGTAATACAATTTTTCTGTTTTATATTTTTTTTTCTTTATTTAAGTTTTTCTTTTCCTTGTCTTTCTTTGAATGTCAAAGTGATGATAATGGTGAACATTTAACTAACAATGAAGTGATTATGAATATGAAATGATACAAGATTTGCCGTGTATATTCCGTGCATATGCAATACTGGAAAAAATTACCACTTCTGATTTGTTTCTGAATTATGATGGAATCAATCATTCCCCAAATCCACGGATATTTTTAGGTTAGAGACATATATCTACACATGCTGTGCAAGTATTAATTAAGATAGTGAAGTTACCATCATTCGAGTCCCCGATCAGGTAGAATGACTTCACGTAAATTCATTTCTTCACGAGTGACTCATGAATATGTAGACTACGGGTCGTTTGGTTCAACGAAAAATATGCACTTATTTAACTTAACACTTAAAATATGTACTTAGTTTTATTTGGGTGTTTATTTTAAGTGCATATTATAATAATTACTTATTAACAAATAAATATTTTTTAATAGATACACAATTTGTCGCTTATTTAAAAAGTATTTTACTTATAGTTGGAAGACCATTTTGTGGGCCATTTATAAAAAGTGGTAAACCAAATACCAATAAAAAAATATATTTAATAAAATGGACATACATACCATTTTATAGGCACTACAAATAAGAATTTATTTTTCTTGAAACCCACATTTTATAAATATTTATTCACACTTTATTTATATTTTATTCAAACAACAAAAACTTTATTATTATGTTTTCCAATAAAAGTAATTTAAAACACAACCAAATACAAAATCACTTTATTTTTATTTATACTCACTAATTTCAAAATAATTATATACCTAAGAATAAGCCATATTTTATATCTAAACAAGGGCTAAGAGATTTGTGGAATGAGATCTCTTTCAAAAGTGCCAGCTCTTTGTAGATTGTTAGATCAAGAGAGATTTGTCCATCCTCAGTAAACAGTGTCTTTTTTTATGTACATCTTTTTGTGGGGTGGATGTCGAGACGGTGATGCATCTCTTTATAGAGTGTTATGATTGGAGAAGTATGAACCCATTTTGGAAGGGTGTTTGAATTCCACGGTGATTTTTGAAAGCCTTCTCCAAATATGAAAAGCGTGCAAAATACCTCGCAACCCGGAAATAAAGAGTACAAAGATTGGGAAGAAAAATCCCATTTTGGAAGGACATGAGGTTCCATGGTGAATTCAAAAGCCCTCACCAAATGAAGTGTGTGCGCAAAGTTTTTACTAGCACAGATATAGGAGTTCAAAACCAATAAAAAAAACCACATGAATGATATGCTAACCCAAATTTTTAAATAAAAACCAAGCCGATAATAACTTGCTCATCAATCAGACCTTACTGGTAAAAATTTAATAATCGCGAAACTTATACATTGTTTAATTTGTAATTGTAGACTTTAAAGAAAATTAAAGTTCAAAACCAATATAACACGTACCACAAAAAAAAAAATTGATGACTTATTATGATTGGTAGATGTTACCAAATTAATTAAATTTTTAATCATTATACAGGGGAGACTTTTTCTCCGTAAATCAATTGAATTGATAAAATTCACTGAATCCATCCAACCCAGACTTGTATAACCACGGACCTGTGCATATTAGACGTTATGTAAAAAGAGCATAAAGTTTCTTTTTTACGGACCGGATCCGATCAGTGTTTGATTTCGATCAGTTTGGTCAGTACCGAACTACACCACGTGCAAATCAAACTGCACTACTTATAAATCGAACTGTACAACCAATTGTTGAGTATATTTTTTACTCTCTTATTGGATTCAATCAACTACTGGAGAAAATATGAATTCCCAAGTATCATCAGTATCCAATAAGAGAGTGAAAATATACCCAACAATTGGTTGTGCAGTTCGATTTATAAGTGATGCAGTTTGATTTGAACGTGGTGCAGTTCGGTACTGACCGAACTATCCGAGCTCGGCACTGACCGGATCCGGTCTCCTTTTTTACATCTTTAACCCCAATTCAATTCAGGTCCCGTGCATATACCTCGTTATTGTTATATACTCACATTAATTTTGTATTATCTTGTTAAATTTTTTTAGAATTCTTAATAAATATATTAATGTAATTAATTTGAGTATATAATTTATTATTTATGAAAACATATATCTTATTAAATAAGATATATTATTTTAAAAATCAAAATATCTGTATACTATAATTAGAGTTTAAAAAAGACTCAATGTAATATTATGGTTTCAAATGTGTGTCACCAAATTATAAAAAGTATAAAAATATAATGACAGATCCAACTGCTGTCACCTAACGCAAAATTTTCCAAGTGTCATTTGGCTAAGCGTCGGAGAACACCACATCTGAGTAAACAAAGGTGCTTTAAAGAAGTGTTGTTTTAATGCGTCAGAAAAATTGAAAAAATTACACATAAAAACACACAGATTGATATATCGTCAAAGCATTAAGTTATTTTTCATGTTTGTTTTGGAGATAGAGTCCACCAGTGTCCGACAATGGAAAGTCAGCCGGAATGCTATTCCAAATGGACAATTCCAAATGGACACTAATCCTGATATTCAGCATAAAAAAAATTAAACCGAGAAAAACATAGTTTCGTTATATTTTGTTAGAGGAACAATAAATTTTTTAAACGGACCCAAGTATAAAAATAAAAATGATATTAAAAACAATACTATATTGTAAAATTTTTCGCATGGATTGTGTCCGGATTAGGGGTGGTAAATGAGCCGAACGAGCTGAGCTTTGACATGTTCAAGCTCGGCTCGTTTATAAACGAGTCGAGTCGAGTCGAGCCGAGCCGAACTCATGAGCCTCAACGAGCCTAGCATTCTTCTTCATTTTAGGGTTTTTAGGAATTGAAAATAAAATTTTAGCTTAAATGAGCTAAGTTCATGAGCTTAAACGAGCATAACTTTGTATTAATTTAATATTCTGATTTTATAAAAGAGTTTAGTCAAGTTTCAATTAAGTTTTAATAACATAAATGAGTTGAATTTGAACATAAAATGAAGCTCGATCCAGGTCCCGAGCCTAACCGAGCTTTAAAACTTGTTCAAGCTCGCTCATTTATTTAAACGAACGAGCCTAAACGAGCTCAAACCGAGCCGAGTCCAAACGGCTTGGTTCGTTTACCAGCCCTAGTCCGGATGCTTGTAACACTTTTGTCACCAATGCGTACTTAATTGATTATGTAAATAGCTTCGTTAGATTTGGTTTTACTTATGATAAACACATGCATCAATAATTAAGAGTGCTGATGTTTCCATCTCAAATCACCCACACCCACACCTGGTAGCCAAACAGAACTTTCCCTTCTTCTGTGACAAGTCCCATAAATATACTGAATAAAAAAAAAATCACCAGCACCAACTTTATTTGTTTAATGGGGTTTTCCTTATTTCATTCGACTACAGCATATGTAGATAACAGAATCGAAAACCCAGAGACATAAAACAAAAACTGAAACGATACAAAATGAATACACCGATACAACTAAAATTAATGCAATTTGTTTTCATATTCTCAAAGTAGGAATGCTCAGCGCCCTCCCTCTATAGATAACACAGCACGCTTTTCCAAACTATAAAAGCCAGTGCTATCAACAACACAATTGTTTGAAGATTGTCCAAGTAGGCTCTCCATCTCTTCCGGATTATTTGGAACCCAGGGGTGTATCTCAAACATTGCCAATCCTTCCAGCTCCATTGCAACCTCCTTCATTGTCGGCCTATATTCTCCTATGATGCTTAGGCATCGTGTTGTGAGCTTACAAACTTCGGTGATCAAATCCATCCTTCCTTCTTTCACTGTATGAGGATCTAATAAATTCGTAATTCGGCTTTCTTTCATGGAGGTCACAAAAATATTGGCTAAACTTCTATCCTTTACATTTCCTTCGATAGAAGAAACCGCCTTCCTCCTAGTCAGGAGTTCCGCAAGAACAACCCCAAAGCTATAAACATCACTTTTGTCTGTCAATTGTCCTGTTTGCAAGCATTCTGGGTCCAAATAACCCCATGTACCTTGCATAAATGTAGCGAATTGATCTTTGTCGATGGGAGTGAGCTTAGAAGCACCAAAGTCGGACACTTTAGCCATGTGATTTTCATCTAAAAGGATGTTAGAGGACTTGATATCTCCATGGAGGATGGGAGGGGAAGCCGCCGAGTGCAAATAGGCTATCGCGGATGCAGTTTCTGTGGCAAACTTCAATAGATCTTTAAAGCGCATTTGTCTTCCACCATGTATGAAGTTGAATAGGGTGCCATTGGAGATGAATTCATAGACCAACATGGGAACCTCAACCTCTACACAACAACCCAGAAGCTTGACCACATTTTTGTGGTTGATTTGAGAAAGAATGATCATTTCATTTGCAAATTGTGTGTTTTGCATCTCATTGACTACCATGGACTTCTTCACCGCGACCACTTGATTGTTTGGTAAAACTCCTTTAAAAACCATGCCCTGTCCTCCCTGGCCAAGGATGTTGTTCTGGTTGAATTTATCGGTTGCCCTTTCTAGATCCTCTTTACTAAACATCTTGAAGGCAATATTTGGATTTGAAGAAAGTAGTCGCTGAAGATGGAAGCCCCCATTTTGTTGAAAGAATTTCTCTTTCAGATTGTTGAGCCTTCTCGTTTGGAGTCCCAAATAAATCCACGAAAAAATTAGAATCAAAATGAAAGGGATACCCGCTCCTGCATATCCAACCAATATAATTGCTTAAGTATTTGTGTACATTAAAATGGAAAAGAGAAGTTTTAGTGTCTAAAATTTTATATTAGAATCGAATAAACTGTTAGTTGACAATGGGATTATAAGTGCAACATATATTGGGTATTCAATAAGAGATTCAGATGCATACTATTCATTGATCTTCCCTTACCACATTGCTAGCACCCTTGCCATTTTTTTTTTTTGAAAAATGTAAATCTTGTTACTTTCACTTTCACTAAGATAAATGTGGAAGTAAAAAACCCGAATTTGGGGTGAGAGGGTAAGGGAACAATCAAAAGAAAAACAAAGTGACTAAAAAAGTCTATAATACCATATGCACGTTTACATCTTGTAGTTACTTTTCGCATGTCCTCACGCAGGGATAGCCCCTGATCGAATTATAACATAAGAATGCTTAAGGTTAATTGATTAAACATGCATGAATTTCATACAAGATTTAATAACAAGGAACTCACTTGTGGTTCTAGATCCATAATATAATCTCTCTTGATTGTGATTTCCCCTCACTAGATATACCCCAAATTTTAATGTTGGAGATCAAAATTATACTATAAAATTTTCATTACGACATTCTATGTTTTCCAAACAGAAAAACTTGCATATGGTAAATAAACCCCCGGCCCCTTCATCCCCAGAGCGATGAAGGCATGAAGCTAATAAAAATACATCAAATATGCAAGTTGGACGAAAACGTGTATCAAATATGCAAGTGGACAAGAAAGTAGACTTACCAAGCGCCACCGGTACTATAGGAAATGAGGCTTTGCATTCATACTTCTTTGGATCATCACTATGTTTTCCTTTGGGGCAGGCACAAGTATAGTTTCCTGGTGTGTTTATGCAGATCCCTTTGCATGGGTAAGAACTATTGTCCATGCACTCATTAATATCTGTGGTATGAACAAAACTATTAGATATACTTGCATCGATGCTTAAAGGAAAATAATGTGTCTCATTGTGTGTGTGTCAGTGTGTGAGAGATAGAGAGAGAGAAATACCTTGGCAACCTCCATCTCCATGTAGATAAGGATTTCCCTGATAACCTTCGCTGCAATTGCAACGGTAACCATGGCCGTTGGAAGAGTCATTGCAGGCACTGTTCTGGCTAACACAAGCATAGTCAGACGCTGCCTTTTTAGCTTCTTCGCACGTCTGGTTGCCGATCGCCCAATCCACCACCGCGGGAGCAATTTTATCGCTCTTATTGTAGAAGTCACCAGAGAGATCAGAAAGCCCATGAAAAGTGAACCGCCTCTGATCGGCAAGGAAGGCGTAGCTGCACGGGTTGAAATGACGGACTTCCGTGTAATTATAGAAGCTAAAAATACCGATCTCAATGTACTTGACACCTTTCGGGATGGACGTCTGGCAGCACCCAATCCCGTTGCACGTCTCGTTGGACACCACGTTCGAGCTGTTACATATGGAGATGCACCCGGTCCTGAAGTTAGAGATACCTCCATCGCTGTTTATGCTTTCTTGGAAGTTGGTGGCGGCAGTGTCACATCCAAGCGCCGTGAACTTGTTCTGAGTGTCAGAGAAGGTATAGGGTGAGTTGTATCCCAAGTCGAGAGTGGCGGGCGTGTAAGATTCGTTGTAGCAGTCTAGAGCAATGTATTGTGAGATGACCATCTCTCCCAATAGGAGAGAGATATTTTTTACTATGATGTTGGTGCCGTTGATGTATGGAGTGGCCCCAAGATCGCTGTTGCTGCAATTGATTCCGAACCCTTCCCTGAAACAGTTTTCACCAATGCCAAATGGGTAGGGGATGCTAACATTGCCACATTTGTCTGGGCAATACAGCGGTTTTGTTTGGGAGGCTACTAATGTTAACTGAAGGAAGAGAAGCAGTGACACTCCCAAAACCCTCATCATTAAAAGGTGTATGTGCGCCCTGTGTTTGTTTGGGTGAATTATTGTGTTTGATGTTTCTTAGCACCCCTTTCAAACAATGAACCTTCATATAGAGGTGGGGGAAGGTTCTCAATAAAGTTCTCCGTGTTGACTGATTGGCAAAGGACAATTTTTTTACACCTTCGCACATGGGTAGAAATTTCGGGGCGGGGTATAGAAAGATTAAATTGTCTTACGTCAAAAAAGGAAAATTAAATTTTCTCTTAGCAATTTTTTTATATATTTGGTAAATGAATAGATACAAATAATTAAGCAATATATATATATATATATATATGAAAATTATTGCGTGCGGCGAACGGCAGGTGCGGCCGCGACGTGGGCCGTTCGATCGCGGGTCCATCGCATCCAACGGTCGACGTGATTCGCACCCGACCGTCCGATGCGATGGACCTGTGATCGACGGCCCGTAGTCGCTGCCGCTCCTACCGTTCGCCGCACGCAATAACTCCCCTATATATATATATATATATATATATATATATATATATATATATATATATATATATAGGGAAATGATACCCTGCGGTCGGTGCGGTCGTGCGGCGTCGACCACGGGCCGTCGATCACGGATCCATCGCGGGTCCATCGCATAAGACGGTCGGGGGCGATTCATCTCGACTGTTGGATGCGATGGACCCGCGATCGGACGACGCACGTCGGATCCGCACGACCGCACGACCCGCATATTATCATCGACATATATATATATATATATATATATATATATATATATATATATATAGGGAAATGATACGGTGTGGGTCGTGCGGTCGTGCAGCGTCGACCACGAGCGGTCGATCACGGGTCCATCGCGGGTCCATCGCATCAGACGGTCGGGGGCGATTCATCTCGACCGTTGGATGCGATGGAGCCGCGATCGGACGACTCACGTCGGATCCGCACGACCGCACGACCCGCATATTATCACTCGCGTATATATATATATAGGGAAGTGATTAGGTGAGGCGGAACGGCGGTGCGGCAGCGATCACGGGCCGTCGATCACGGGTCCATCGCATCGGACGGTCGGGGGCGATTCATCTCGACCGTTGGATGCGATGGACCCGCGATCGAACGGTCCACGTCGCCGCCGCACCTGCCGTTCGTCTCACCTAAGTATATATATATATATATATATATATATATATATATATATATATATATATATATATATATATATATATATATATATATAGGGAGCCGATTAGGTGCGGTTTACGGTCGGTGCGGTGCGCGATCACGGGCCGTCGATCACGGGTCCATCGCATCGGACGGTCGGGTGCGATTCACGTCGACCGTTGGATGCGATGGACCCGCGATCGAACGGCCCACGTCGTAAACCGCACCGACCGCACACCGCACGTAATCGCGACCATATATATATATATATATATATATATATATATATATATATATAGTCGAGTGATAGCGTGCGGTCGTTCGCACGGTGCGGATTCGACGTGCGTCGTCCGATCGCGGGTCCATCGCATCCAACGGTCGACGTGATTCGCACCCGACCGTTCGATGCGATGGACCCGCGATCGGACGATGCACGTCGAATCCGCACCGATCGGACGACTGCACGTAATCACGAGTCTATATATATATATATATATATATATATATATATATATAGGGAAGTGATTACATGCGGTCGTGCGGTCGGTGCGCCTGCGGTCGTGGGCCGTCGATTACGGGTCCATCGCATCGGACGGTCGGGTGCCAATCACGTCGACCGTTGGATGCGATGGACCCGCGATCGGACGATCCACGACCGTACGTAAGTATTTCTTTATATATATATATATATATATATATATATATATATATATTTTCTACATATGTACATATTTCAATAGATGAGATATTATTATTTAAAAAATTAAAAAGGTGCTGATTAACTTAGCTTGAGATTGAAAACAGTGAGTCTAACATTTTTATTTATATATAACATAATATAAGTTTTTAATTAATATCAATATGAGTTTTTTTTTTCTTTCAGTGAATCAAATTCAAAATGGTCCATGTCTCCTAGAATTACTTCTAAAAGGATCCAAATATCCAATTTATATGACGTTTAATGAGGTATTATAAAGTAAACATAAATTGATATTCTAGACATCACCTTTTTCTTTCAGAAATAAAATTAAGGCCCCATCCCTATCTTCTCTCTAAAAAAAATATAAATTTTTCTTCTTGTTGAAAATTTATTTATCTAATGATATGATGCATATTTAAAGTTTTCTGAATATATATAAAGTAGTGTTCACTCCCTTTAAAAAAATCCTGAATCCATTACTGATAGAATGAAAATAAAACCAGTAGAAGCTTGTTGATACCATGTGAAAGGATGAACTGATGAAATAATTATTAATATGATGATACTACATACAACTCCTTTTTCAACCTTAATTCTAATACACACATGTTTGTTTTTTTATATAAATTGTATACCTTATTTTGTAAAATTAAAATATATATTTCAATAAATTGAATGAATCTATTTATAGAAAATGTGAAATTTTTTTAAGGTGATATAGACCTCATTAAGGTGAATGTATAGCACTAATGAAAATGTGAAACATTTGAATTGAAAAAAAAAAATGTAACATTACTCTTATTAATGATAATATCAAAAGATTAGGTCTGTTAACTTTTTACAATCTCACACCTGAAGCTGGAAACAGTGCATGACTTGTACAGGTAAGGGACATCAAGACTTGGAACCAGTCCAAGGTCAAAGTCTTCTAAGAGGGATTTCGCTCTCTCTACCCCTCGCTCTCACTGAAGCAACGTGCAGATTGGTCCCAATTAATCTTGGGAAAAATTTGATATTAACTCACTGAAGCAAAAGCAACGTTCTATATTCAGTTATAATTAATAATTTTAATTTCTGAATGAAAAGTTTGTTAAAAAAGAAAAAAAATTATAGAAATATTCTGTCCAACTAATAGAATCATTAAAAAATATATTTGAATAAGTACTTCAGAAAGTGTAAAAATTAAAATAAGTTTCTTTTATGATCAAAATACCTTTGAGACTCTAAAATGTTGAGGCCTGTGAGAGAGACAATTATATAAATGTTAGATGAAGGGATAAAATTGGGCGAAACCATAATAGTGTAGTTGAAGAACTTTGTTTTTGGAATAAGCTTGTGACACTTTGTCCTCCATGCAATGGTGACCCCAAGAATTTTTCTAGGAGGGGGGGGGGGGGGGTTGAAGATAATTACACAAAGTACAAAAGAATATATATATATACACGTTTCGAGGGCCACACGCGAGGTATGTGGATATCTTGGACATAGGGGCCAAGATGGTGGTGTCATGCAGATGGTCAATCCTACGCTTTGGACATTTGGGGGTCAGAATTGTGATTCTCTTATCATTCTTGTAGCATTGTAACATTTCCAGGGTCGTCAGTGATTTAATTAACATCCTTTCGATTGATGGTAATTTAAGAGTATTTGCTTTCAGTCCAATTGTGATGCATCTTGATGATATTCATTGGCCTTATCAGTTGTGAGGTGTTAGCTTGAGCTATTCATTTCTATTTTTATATATCAGCGATGTTATTGTTCTCCGCTAATGATCATACAGTGGTGCTATTTGTCATTATACTTTGACCTGGTGTTTATTTAGATTACTCAGCTTGGCTTTGGATGTCATTCTTATTTTCCTTATGCGTGAAATGTCTGGGTTACTTATTGAGCATCTTTCGCTCATTCCATTCTATTTTCTCTTACTTTGCAGAGTAGAGGCGGGGTTGGTGGACGTTAGCTTAGTCTTCTTTTGGTGCCACGTACAGCTGATGATAGGTATATATAGATGTGTACAGATTGATATTTTGGATCTGTATATGATTATTTTGGTAGAGGCTGGTCTAGCGAACCATGCCTATGTTAAATGCTCTGTATATATGGATGACTGTATATGAGGTGTGTGAGCTGCTCTGTTGATTGCTTAAACATTCCTGGGTGTGTTGTGATATAGGTGATTATACATATCTTGTTGATTATCTGTTATCCCAGGGTTGTTATCATATGTGATTATATAGGGTGGACATTTCGATGTTTCGATATATATATATGCGGGTCGTGCGGTCGTGCGGATCCGACGTGAGTCGTCCGATCGCGGCTCCATCGCATCCAACGGTCGAGATGAATCGCCCCCGACCGTTTGATGCGATGAACCCGCGATGGACCCGTGATCGACGGCTCGTGGTCGACGCTGCACGACCGCACGACCCACACCGTAGGGATTCATTACCTTAAGCTTTGGATTTGAAGAAGGAAGATACAGTAGGATTAAGTTTGGGACAATCGGTAAACTATTTATCAATTTAAATTTGAATAAAAAATATTATTTAATTTTTTATTCTTAATGATGCTAATCTATGTATCATAATTTAAGAGATTTTGTTGTTATGGATTAATTGCTTGATCACATATATTGATAATGATCTTTTTGATAGCATTGATAATGAAAAAATCATTCAATATTTTCAGAATATGAAACCTCATCGAGGTCAAATTTAAATGTATGTATTGTTTATTAAATTTATGTATTGACATTTTTTATGAATCATCGATGTGATATGTTTCGATTGAATACCTTTATTTTATTTTATATATATTCATTTTTTAATTCATGCTATTGAAATTAAAAATATATATTTAGTGATATAACTTTAGAATATATTTACATAAATCACATTAGACCCTTCTGTATAAAAATCCTGACTCCGCCACTGGTCGTATAGCGGGTCAGAGAGTTTGTCTTCCGTGATGGGCACAAGGTCCTCACAACGTAATCGGCGGGTGGTCTAAAAAAATAAATATGAAATAAATCGTCATTTTTGAGGCATGACCGGTAAATTAATACTAGGAAGGCATGACCGACGAAAGAGACAAATGCCGGTTCACACAGAGACGTGGACTGTTCGGCACATCCCAAAGTTTACGCTAGCTACGGGAGTTGAATTTTATTCCTGTCCGACATGGCTTTGTTAGTCCCTCTCGATCGGGCCACTGTTCAAGAAAAAAAATCCTCATTTTTCTTTCTTCAATGCTTTCACGTGGCAAAGCCGACCAAACTACGTTAGTTGGGATGCTGACCAAGTCCTCATTGTGCCTGGGATTGGTATTTTCCTATTTGGTAATTCCCTCATCTCGGATGATTTTCTGTTAGTTGCAATCAATTGTATCATATCAGATGAACTGAGTTTTGATTAAATCGGTAAGCACCTCTCACTCCTGTAAAAAAGATCAAGGGATCAAATCCTTCATATGGAGCATCATTCTAAAAAAAAAAAAAAAGTTTCGCCGGCCACAAACTGCCTATTATGTGCTGGGATTTCATGGCAATATGATGATAAACATTGTACATAATTAAAAAATATGCACTCAATTATACAAATATATCTCCATTTTCATAGAAATATTGTTTTCATTAATTAAAGTTTATCTATTTTCAAAAAAACCATTTTGGGGACTGCAAAACTATCCCTAACATTTTTCGTATATCATATCCATGAATTCTCGACCAAGTTGACCGATTATAATAACCGAACAACAAGGAAAACCACGTTTATTTTTGTCGCTAATTCTCATGCTGAGACAAGGGAAGAGTGGAAATTAAACTTTCTATGTTAAATGAGTGGCCGACTTGTTTATGAATAAAATTTGATCATCTTGAAATCCCACGAAACTCGACATACGGGGGTCTATTTCGTGGAGGAGATCATGATTTCTGGCTATTGTCATTAGCAAAATTTCATTATTAAGAACATTAAATAAATAAACTTATTTTTTATATTAATTATTCGCATGGCTATTTTTCTTTCCTTGAAAGTTATAATTGAATGCCACTAGTGATCAACTTCTAGGGACTCAAATAAATAAATTATATTGTTTAAATATAATTTTTGTTTTCATAATTTATGTATTTTGGTCTAATTATATTATAGTATGACTGAGCAATCATTTGAAGGAGAGATGAGATTGTCTATAGCACACTACATACTCTTCCTTGTAGCAACTAATACATTGTTGCCACATGTACATATTCTTACCAGTAAGAGATTCTATCTTCTACTCCGAAAACAAAGTTTACACGTTATATAGTTCAAAAAGTCTTCTTATCCTTAGGAGAGATGAGATAGTCTATATCACACTACATACTCTTCTTTGTAGCAACCATACATTGTCGCCACATGTACATACTCTTACCAATAAGAGATTTTGTCCTCCACTCACCTATTCCGAAAACAAAGTTTACACGTTATATAGTTCAAAAAGTCTTCTCATCCTTTTTCTTCATCCTCAAAGGAGCAAGATGTGTTAAGAAGATGGCATCTCATGGTACAAAGGATGATACCATCCAATGCGCTGGTGTCATAAACCCTACGCCTGAATCCACAAGTGTAAATATATTAAATATACCACTACGACATTGACGAGTACGGGGGTAGTAGATTTTTATTATTATTTTTGCTTGATAAATAAATTTATTTGATATAAGCAATGTACAAATTTATATAATCGTATAGCTATTCGCTCATTGTAAATGTACAAATTTCTTTACTTCGACGAGTATGAGGGTAGTAGATAGAATAAAATGGTATAATTATTTGCTCATTGTATGGGCGTGGCTGCACAAAAATGTGGCTTGGGTGGACCCTTAAAAGCAGTGGAGGCATGCCCATGCACAAAGGCATAGAAGGCTTGTGTCTTTGTACGGGGGTGTGGCCCCGCTTGGAAATTTGATTACTAGTCACATCTTTTATGGTGGAGGCGTGCAAAAATATGGCTCCCCATGCATAAAGGCAAAGAAGGCCTGTGCCTATGTGCGGGGGTGTGGCCCCGGTTGAAAATTTGATTATGATCACGTATCCAGCATTAAAAAGTTGTAATAAAAAAACAAAAAAAATATTAGTTTCAAACTGGAATGTCACAAAAACATTATTGTTATTCTTTATATATATCATATATCTAATATAAAATTAATTTTAAATAGAGATTTATAAAAATAAAACATAACATTGAGGAAAATTGTGTTTAAAATCATCTATTTATATGTTCATTCTTAAACATTTTAATTAAAATTTTTATTCCACAAAATCCATATGAATTGTAGATTATTGAGAGAGAAAGGATCGTGGAAAATATTTATGATGGGTTGTGGAAAAAATTGACGATCGAGATGGATGATGGATTGAATATTGAAGAAAGAAAAATGTATGCATAAAATTCTACATGTCACCTATACAGTCAACTACTAGTTTTTGGTTTAATACCACAAAAAAATAATAATAAAAAAAACACTTTTTTGTTTTGACTGTCCTTGTCAGTCTATACTTTATACCCTTGCATAATTCTTCTTTGATAATGGAATCTAATTTACTCTAAATGCGTGGTTGACGGAGTCAATCCTACACTAGGTGAGACCTTGACTTTGAAATTTAATAATAAAATTCCGTTTGTGAACCTTCAAAGAAATTAATTAACAACATGATTATTGATTATTTGTTGTGCATAACTGTAGAAGCAATTTTCTGTGAATAAATAAGTTGTCTAATCGTGCAATCAAGCCCTCATTTTTATTGGAACGGATATCCCCACCACCTGTTCTACATCTCACTATTTTTTTTATCCCACCATCCTTATTTTTTATTTTTTTAAACCTACTATATATATATATATATATATATATATATATATATATACTCACAAATGGGACAATTATTTAAACCCTCATTAAATGGAAAACTACCCCGATGTATAGAACAGCTATCCAATCAATTTTTTGAAACCTATCAAACCATCCTGATAGAAAAAACCACCCCTAATTTTTATTTATTTATTTATTTATTTTTGTCTGTATCAAAGCAAGCTCACAATGTATGCTAACAATTTGTCTATATTGTTTTATTTAAATATATGATTGATGTTAGTTTGAAAAGCATAACTCTTTTATTTTGTGTGTATATGATTCTGCTGGTTATTCAAACATGTGAGTATTATGGATTCGAGTCTTGACGCTGACTTACCCACCTGTTTGTTGACGATTATTCGAAAGAATTTTCTGTGAGACCGGGACAAATAGGCGAAGGTAGTTTTGCCAGCTCGACCGTAAGGTCAGTCATAGGGGGTCCCTCCAATGTCACAAAAAAAATGTGAGTATTAAAAAACACACACTTATATTGTTTAAACAAATTATTTTAAAATTTCAATATATAGGTTTCTATGGGTGTATATGTTTAAAAACACAAAACCAAGTTTATTTTGTTATTTCAAAAACAAATATTATCTCACATTAATTTTATTATTAATCTCCCATAAGTTGTGATTATATAGTCTTAGGTGTTTTTCCTGTTGGTACACTGTTCCCAATATTTTATTTGTCGATCGAAACTTCTCATTTTATTTTTAATAATTTGTTAGTATCTAGTAGATACCAAATTTTTTGGTTTATTTTTTATTTTTAATAGCTTGTGAACTATAAAATATAAACATATTTTTGTCACTTTGGGAATACAAGTCTCCACCGTTAAATGCTTGAGTGTTTGACAAGTGACAACAGTGTGTTTTATTTTTATTTTTTGTGAATATGACTCTCTAGAACGAAATGTCTGTAAGTCACATGCATGCATATTGATAATTTCAAAATTTTATATTATTATTTATTTTATATAGATGTTGAATAATGGCATATATTATATTTAAATTTAATTTTTAATTTTTAATTATTTTTTAATATTTTATAGAATTCAAAATACATTGTTGGATTCGGTTCCAGTCAAAATTCAATATATTAATAATTTTTAATATTATTTCCTTGGATTCGGTTCCAGTCAAAATTTGTATCCTGGTCCAATTCTCTTTCAGCGGTTGTCATCTCAGTCTGTATATTTAAAGTAATTCTGGTCCAATTCTCTTTCAACGAGAATATCATATATATTATTATTGAAAAATATATTAAAAAATGCAGACTGAGTTTGGGAAGGAAAACGGGAGTAATATTTTTTATTATTATTAACATAATAAAAGTTTTTAATATCCAACCGAGCACATTTAAAGTTTTTCTAATATATTTAAAGTAATTTTTTCAAACCCACTTTAAAAAATTCTTGAATCCATATCACTGATAGAATGAAAATAAAACCAGCAGAAGCTCGATGACATCACGTGAAAGGATGCATGTAATTAATAATACGTATAACTCCCCTCCGGGAGGACCCCGGGTTCAAGCCTCAATGGCTGCCCAAAATGTTGAAGAAGCCCTATGGGCTTGGTTTATGGGCTTTAATGCCCAGTTCAGTTTGTAGGCCTTTGTTGGCCAGTCTGTAATAGGGTTGGGACCTTGTAGCCCTCTGGGCCTTTGTTACAAAAAAAAATAAATAAATAAATAAATACGTATAACTCTTTTTTCAACTCTCATGGTAACATAGGCACATTTTGATTTTTTTTTAAGTAATATATTTTATATAATGAGATATATGTTTTTGTAAAAATAAAATATACATACTTAAATGAATTTAATAAATTTATTTATAGAAAATGTAAATTTTTTTAACATGATATATGCCTTATTAAGATTAATGTATAACATTAATAACATATATGATATTGGAATTTGAAATGGAAAAAAAAAACTATGTAACATTACTATTAATGATAATATCAAAGGCCTGGGGTTCCGTTAATGGGGGAACTTTTTACTATCTCATGTGAGAAGGTGGAAACAATTCATGATTTCCAAATTAAAAGAATCAAGTTCACGTGACGCAGCAACTTGTAGGGGACATCAACAGTGACTTGTAGCCTTGTGGGGGACCATCAAGACTTCGAACCAATCAAGGTCAAAGTCTTCCAAGACTCTTCTCGCTCGCTCTCACTGAATTAAGCAACATTAATTGCCTCGTGCGGATTGGTTCAAATTAATTAATCATAACCATCATTTTAAATTTTTAAAAAAATATAAAATACTTCATTTAATGAGTACATATCATAAAAAATAAAACATATGCTCAAATGAATTGTATGGATGCATTTATTAAAAATGTAAAAATATTTGATCGATGTAAATACCATGTTAGTGTGAGTATATGTTTCGATGATTTTTTATCAATGTATATGAGACTAAAATTGTGGTTCAAAAAAAAAAACTTTGCGTAATAGCACTCCATTTCAAAAGTCCTCTATATCTATCTAATTGGAGACCCAGCAGGTTGGTCTTATTCAATCAAAATCACGAGTCGAATAATTTGGATATGAATTTTCCAATAGCATGTTAATGAAAATTTTCAAGAATCCAAGGCAAATAAGTTTTATACTAAAATTAAAACAAAATGTAAAGAAAGAAGACCCGAGTCTTCAGTTAAAAAGAAAAAACAGAGAGTTTATTTCGCTAACACAGCAGTACTTATCATAAAATGGGAGTGCTGATGTTTCCATCTCCAACCAACCACACCCACACCTCCGGATAACAAGAACTCAATCTAAGAAAAACAGTAATACAAACCCTATAAATAAGATCTTTACTATAAATTTTTATTTCTAACACTATTTTTAGTCATACATACTTTATTAGAAATTTTTATATATTTTATACATAATTCTATATAATTAATTAGAGTATACACCTCACTTTTTTTTATAAAACTATATATTCATATTATTTGATAAAGCATAATATTTTTATAAAACTCAAAACTAGTATGCACTGAAAATTTGACTGAAAAAAGAATTGGATGTATATTTTATAATAAATATAAATATACTTGATCATATTTTTTAATGGCAGTGACTTCTTTGTCTAACGCGATTTTTCTTATTTCGTTCGACTACAATACAATTATACAATTACATAACACAATCACAATCCAACATATTTTTCAAAACAAAAACACTAACACAATTTTCCTTATTTCATTCGACTACAGTACAAATACATAACACGGTCATATTTCAAAACTAGTGTGTATTGCAATTTTGGTTGAAAAAGAAATTGGATAAATATATATGATCGATCGATTATATTTTTTTAATAGCACCAACTTTGTCTATCTTGATTTGCTTTATTTCATTCAGCTACAATACAAATACATAACATAATCACAATCCATCATATTCAAAAAATATAAATAAAACACTAAAAAATTACAAAATGAACATACCGATACAACTAAAATGCAATTTGTTTTCATTTCCTCATCACAGGAATGCTCAACGCCCTTCCTCTATAGATAATGCAATACGTTTTTCCAAACTATAAATACCAGTACTATCACCCACAGAAATGTCTGATGATTGTCCGAGTAAACTCTCCATCTCTTCCGGATTATTTGGAACCCAATGATGAATTTCAAGCTCTGCAAGCCCATCAAGCTCCATCGCAACCTCCTTCATCGTGGGTAGAGGTGTATAACGGGTCGGGCCGGCCCGGCACGGCCCGTGGCACGGCACGGAACAGGCCGTGCCGTGGGCCGGCCCGTTTTAGTGCCGACGCGGGCTGGGCTTGCCCCCCGGCCCGCGTGCCGTTTCCGGCACGGCCCGCTAGGCCCGCGGCAGGATTTGTGCCACGGGCCCCACCTCCATCCAACGACTAGTCCAACTAGCCGTTGGCACTAGCCGTTGGTGGGCCAATGGGCCGTGCCGGCCCGTTGGCCCGTTCGAACAAAAAAATTTAAAATTTACAAAATTACCCCACTCACATCCAAAAAAACAACTATATTCAAGGGTATATGGGGTAATTTTCATCCAAACTTTATCTATAAATACCCCACTCCATCCACTCATTTCTTCATCAATTCAATCACAAATCTCTCTACTCCTCCACTACTACACTTTCTTCTTCCTCTAAAATTTTCTAGTTTTGTGTTGGAATTTCAAGTGCTCTAGTGTTCAAGTGCTCTCTTTCTCTCCAAGTAAAAACTTCAATCAAATAGAAGTGGTGGTGGAAGCTCTCTCTCTCTCTCCAATCTCCATTTCTTCAAGGCTCTTTCTAAGAGGAAGTTCACTCCAAAAGGTGACAAGGTTGAAGGCTCCAACTCTCCAAGCCTAAAGGGGACTAGGGGAAGTTCTCTCTCTCTCTTTAGTCTCTAATCTCTACTAGTCTCACACTCTCCATCTCTAGTTTCTACACTCTACACATTTGAAATTTCAAATTTTACAAATTATATTTCAAGTTTTAAATTCAAATTAATTATATATTTCAAAACAAAAGTGTATTTTAATTTTAAATTTCAAATTCTAATTTTAAATTCAAATTTCAAATTCTAATTTTAAATTCAAATTTTAAATTCAAATTTCAAATTCAAATTTTAAATACAAATTTCAAATGGCCAACCCAAACATAGAATATTCACACACTGATGATGAATTTGACAATATCGATAGCCAACCACATGATTTTCCCCAAGACCAATCCCAAGCCCCCCATGAATCAGTTGGAGGTGATGTTGGTGCATCATCTAGTCACCCCCCTAACTGGAAAACAAAAAAAACCCTCAAAAAGAAGTAGGAAGTCTGAAGTCTGGGAGCACTACATAATACAGAATATTAAATACCAAGGTAGAATGGAAGATAGAGCTGTTTGTAAATATTGTAACAAAAATTTTAGTTGTGCAAGTGCGGGGGGTACCGGACATCTCAAGAGACATGCTGAATCATGTCTGAAAAGACATCAACAACAACTGAATCCCGGTACGCAGTCTCAGATTGGGAGTTTCGGTCAAACAGGTAGTACTGAAGGTACAATTTCTACATTCACTTATAATCAATCTGGTATGAGAGAAGGTTTATCTGTATATATAGCTGGTGATGAACAACCATTTACATTTGCTGAAAGTAAAAGATTTGAACGTTTTCAAAGAAGGCATGTTAATCCACAATATAGAGGTGTTTCTAGAAATACTATTAGATTAGATATAATTAGAGTTTACAATGAAATGAAAAATTATTTAATTCAATCATTCATGAACATTCAAAAAATTGCATGCACATCTGATTTATGGACCGGTAAGAATGATTTATCTTATATTTGTGTTACTTCACATTATATTGATTCTCATTGGATGTTAAATAAAAGAATGTTAGCTTTTCGTCCACTTATATATCCACACACCGGCACAGTAATTTATCAAGCAATAATGGATATTTTTAGAGAATATAATATAACTGAAAAAATTTTATCCATAACTTTTGATAATGCTAGTAATAATAATAATGCTATTTTAAAATTTAAATCTTCTTTGGGTTTACCTTATGATTTTGAATTTTATGATTGTAAATGTGTTTGTCATATTATTAATTTAATTGTACAAGATGGATTAACTCATATTGAAGCATCTTTAGTAAATATTAGATTAGCAATAAAATTTATTACTTGTACACCTTCTAGAGTACAAGCATTTGGTGATTTTTGTGCAACACGCAATATTCCCCCTAGAAAATTTCCTCTTGATATGCATGTTCGTTGGAATTCTACATATATAATGTTGCAAAGTTGTGTAGGTTATGAAAACTTGATTATTGAATTTAATGAAATGTTTAACAATCGTGTTGATATTTCTCCTATTGATTGGCAAATTTCAAAAGTTTTTGTACAATTTTTAAGTGTTTTTTATGACGCTTCAATTGCTTGTTCAGGTGTTTATTATCCTACATCAAATCTTATACTTAGACAATTATTTAATATTTCTTGTGCATTTAAAGAATATAGAGATTATAGTATACTTCAACAATCTATTATCTTGATGGAACAAAAATTTAAAAAATATTTTGAAGATATTCCTATGCTTTTTTGTTTAGCTGCTGTAATGGATATTACAATTAAATTAGATACTGTTAAAACTATAATTTCAAGAATAAGCGATAATGTTAGATTTCCAATGGTTATAACTGGTGAAGATGTAGAATTTGCTTTAACTGAAATGTATAAAAAATATGAAAATAAATATGCAAATAGAACTCGAGCATCTTCCTCCACTTCATCTGTTACTTTATTAGGCAAAGGTAAGAAAAAAGATTATTTCTTTGATTTTGTTTCACAAGGTTCACACACTTCACATGAACATTCTAGTAGTGGTAGTTCTCATCTTAATGAATTGTTTAAATATTTAGAAAATGATTGGAAGTCTCTTTTAACTGAAAAAGAGATGGAAAATTTTGATCTCTTGCAATGGTGGAAAGCACATGAAGTGACATTTCCTGTGCTTTCTATAATGGCAAGAGATTTACTAACTCCTCCAGTGTCTACAGTGGCATCAGAATCTTCTTTTAGTACAAGTGGGAGAATTTTATCTGAGAGGAGAACCAGGCTGGCAGCAAGTTCACTGGAAGCTCTTATTTGTCTGAAGGATTGGAGTGATGCTGATGAAAGAGAACAAGAATTTGTAGATAATCTTGAGGTGGATTTTACAAAATTCAACATAGATGATGATGAATGAAGATTTCACATTTAAATCTTCTAATTATTGTATTTTTTTATTTTTTGGAAGGTGAGTTGCAAGTGATTGATAGTTTTAATAGGTGCCAACCTAGTTGGGATGTATTAAAAACTATAGTGATGCAATTATCACTCACCTTTTATGTTATATTAATTTTTTGTATTTATCAATGTATTTTTTAAGAATTGTATAATTCATTTTTATTCATTAATGTACTATTTGTGAATTTTTTATTCATTTTATCATTTATTTAATTAATGTTTAATTGTTCATGTACTCAAAAATTCAATATTCAATCAAATAAATACTTGTATTCTTAATTCCTTTTAGTTTTCAATTTTTATGAATAATTTATGTGTATTTCTTTTATTTTTTAACTTAAATCAACTAGTAAATTAAACATGAATTAAATATTGAACTTTAAAATTTTTTAAAAAAAATGAGTATATAAACGGGCCGGCCCGTTGGCCCGTCAATGGGCCCGGCCCGTTGGCCCACCGGGCTGGCACTGCACGGCACGCTGGCCCACCGGGCTGGCACGGAGGGCTGTGCTGGGCCGGCCCCCTGTGGCCCGTGCCGTGCTGGCACGGCACGGTAACATTAAACGGGCCGGGCCGGGCCGGCACGGCCCGTTTTACACCTCTAATCGTGGGTCTCTCTTCTCCGGTCATCCTAAGGCATCTTGTGGCAAGCTTGCAAACTTCAATGATCAAATCCGTGTTCCCCTCTTTCAAAATTTGAATTCGGCTCTCTTTACGATTCCTTCGACGGAAGAAACCGCCTTCTTTCTCGTCAGGATCTCCGCGAGAACAACCCCAAAACTATAAACATCGCTTTTATCTGTTAATTGCCCTGTTTGTAGGCACTCTGGGTCTAAATAACCCCATGTGCCTTGCATAAACGTAGCGAATTGGTCCTTATCCAAGGGGGTCATCTTTGAAGCTCCAAAGTCTGACACTTTCGCCACGTGGTTAACATCTAAAAGGATATTAGATGACTTGATATCTCCATGGAGGATTGGAGGGGAAGCCGCCGAATGTAGATAGGCTGAAGCCGTTTTCGTTACTATTTTCAATCTATCTTTGAAACAAATTAGTCGTCCTTTGCCATGTATATGATGGAAGAGTGTCCCATTGGCGACGAATTCATATACCAACATGGGAACCTCAACCTCTACACAACAACCCAAAAGCTTAACCACATTTCTGTGGTTCATTTGTGAAAGAATAATCATCTCATTTGCAAATTGCGTGTTTTGCATCTCATTACTACCATCGACTTCTTAACTGCGATCACTCTGTTGTCTGATAAAACTCCTTTAAAAACCATGCCCTGTCCTCCCTGACCAAGGATGTTGTTCTGGCAGAATTTGTCGGTTGCCCTTTCGAGATCCTCTTTACTGAACATCTTAAATGCAATATTTGGGTTTGAAGAAAGTAGTTGCTGAAGATGAAATCCACCATTTTGTTCAAAGAATGTCTTTGAGATTGTTGAGCTTTTTTGTTTGAAGTCCCAGAAAAATCCATGAACCCATGAGAATCACAATAAAAGGGATACCCGTTCATGCATGTCCAATGAAAATTATACATCATCAATTATTATAGCACAAAATTTAAATGCGAAATTTTTGGTAGTTATGAGAAATAGACGCAGTGTTAATTTAGGCCAGAGATTCGGGTCCTCCCTCCCCCCACTTTTTTTAATAACAGGTGATCGTGTCTAGAATCCTGGGTGTACCCACACAGGATAACCTTCATGAATTTATTTTAGGTGGAAAATACCAATTGACTTAAGTTAAATTAAATCTTTATTAGCTATATATGTGACTAGACTGTATGCATTTATTTAAGCAGATGAAACTTTTAAAAATGGATCTGGAAGAGGAGAAAATTTTACCGAGAGCTACTGGCACTACAGGAAATGAGCTTCTGCAGTCATACTTCATGGGATCATCACTATGCTTTCCTTATGGACACTTGCAACTGTAGTTTCCTATTGTGTTTCTGCAAATCCCTTTGCAAGGGTATGAAGTCTCATTCTTGTCCTTGCCGCACTCATCAATATCTAATGAACCAATAAAAGATGTCTTTTTTATATGCAATAGTAGTTGTAAGGGAAAATTTGTGTTTTTACTGACAGAGAGACGAAAGCGATATATATACCTTGGCAACCACCATGAAGATAAGGGTTTCCCTGATAACCTTTGCTGCAATTGCAACGATAACCGACACCGTTGGTTGCGTCATAGCAGCTACTGTTCTGGCTAACACAAGCATAATCAGATGCATTATTTTTCGCTTCTTGGCATGTCTGGTTGCTAATCACCCAATCTAGCACGACAGGAGCCAGTTTGTTCCTGTTATAATAGTCTTGGGAGAGATCAGAAACCCGATTGAATTTGAACCATTCCTGATCAACAAGGAGGGCGGTGCTGCAGGGGTTAAAATGAAGAACAGCTTGGTGGTTGTTGTAGCTCTTAAGTTTGAGGGTGATGTGCTTGACCCCCTTCGGAATGGACGTCTGGCAGCATCCGATCCCGCTGCACGACCCGTTGGTGACCAAGGTGGAACTGTTGCAGACGGAGATGCAACCAGTACTGAAACCCAACCTACTGTCAGTGAGGAAGGCGGAGGAGTCACAGCCCAGCTGATGCAGCGTGAGGGGTCACGCTCTTATGCTGACTCGATCGACCTTCAGGGATGCGAGATCTGCAGACTCCAACAAGGCTGTTGATTATTCAACAGAATGATACCAGGGATGTTGGGCTTCAAATATCTGTTGATTTCTTAAGAAATGCCAGAAATTTGATATTTCTATGTAAATGTTAGTACTCCTAACAAAATACAATAGATAAAATAAATAAACTTCAAATAATCACTAATATCTGCATTGTCAATTGGTTTACATGCTTATTTATATAAGAGAATCCTAACAAACTAGGATCTCAACTAATTATCTAAATCTATAAACTAACAAACAAATCTAACAAATCTTTATCTAATCCTAACTAAAATTTAAATTTGAATTCAAATAATGATTTGAAATTAAAATATAAATATAATAACTAAAACAAATAAAAATAAATCCTAACAAATAAAACTAAAATACTAAAAATATAAATCATCCATAATCCTCCATATGGTGGTCCTTAATGGTCCATGATCGTGCTGCATCATTCTCCCCCTCTTCAGAAAAACTCGTCCTCGAGTTTAGTTGAACAATTTGGTGATGAAGCCCGAGCAATTGATGACGTGATCTATTGAATTTTGATGGTGTAACTTCAAGGACATTCAATCGATCGAAGCTGACGACGTTTGTGTTCTTTTGATTTCTGGTAGTCATGAAATTTTTTTGTTTTTTTATTTTTTTGGATTGGAATGAAAAGAAATATTTGTGGGGATGGGTGTTTTGGAAGGAAAACTTGGGTATGAGGGGCTAAATGTATTTTTTTTTTTTGAAATTAAGGGGAGAAAGGTTCCGGTGGGGTCTGGGGTTGTATGGGGTGGAGTGTTTTTTCTTTATAAAATATAGGGGATGGATAGATAAATGAGATATGGATTCACCAGTGGCAGTGGCTCGACAACGACAACGACGGTGGCACGCGACGACTCTCAACAGAAGTGGTGGCTGTGCTGGGTAGCAGCAACGACGACGACTGTTCGACGGCGGCGGGGCTCGGAGGCAGTGGCTCTCGACGGAGGCGACGCTCGATGGTAGCGACGGTTCGCGGTAGTAGTCGCAACTTGGCTCTGATACCAACTGATGCAGCGTGAGGGGTCACACTCTTCTGTTGACTCGATCGACCTTCAAGGATGCGAAATCTGCAGGCTTCAACAAGGCTGTTGATTCTTCAATAAAAGAATACCAGGGATGTTGGGCTTCAATAATCTACTACTTCGGATGAAATACTAGAGAATTGGGAGGTCTTTGCAATTGTTAGTACTCCTAACAAACTAGGATCTCAACTAATTATCTAAATCTATAAACTAACAAATAAATCTAACAAATCTTTATCTAATTCTAACTAAAATTTAAATTTGAATTCAAATAATGATTTGAAATTCAAATATAAATATAATAACTAAAACAAATAAAAATAAATCCTAACAAATAAAACTAAAATACTAAAAATACAAATCATCCATAATCCTCCATATGGTGGTCCTTAATGGTCCATGATCGTGCTGCATCACCAGCACAGTGAACTTGTTCCGGGAGTCGGAGAAGGTGAAGGGTCTGCGACGCCATATATTCGCTAAAGGCGACTTGGAGCGTATCACTATCTCTCCCTGATTTGTTATAGCAGTCGACAGCTATGAATTGAGTGATTGTGAATTCTCCCGTTAGGAGAGAGATATCTTTTATGGGGAAGAAGTTGCGACTGAGGTATGGAGCCGGCCCTTCATCAGTATGGGTGCAACTGATGTTGAAGCCCTCTCGGAAACAATTATTGTTTTCTCCATAGCCGAATGGATAAGGGATGCTGATGTTCCCACATTTATTTGGACAACCGGGTTTTGTTTGGGAGGCTACTGAGGTTGGGTGTAGGAGCTGAAGCAACAGCACTGTCAAGATCATCATCTTTGGTGTGCTTTTGGGTGAGTAAATATTGGTATGCATAGCCTCCCTTTTAAAGTAGTGGTTAGGAGAGGAGATTCTTGTCCACTCCATGACTTGGTGGTCTCTGTTTATTGGGACTTTTCTTCTTTTTTTTCCTAAAGCCACCAACCGTAAGGACTTTGTTCTTGCCGCGAGTTCACACAATAAAATAATATAACTTTAACTCTAGTCGAAACCAGTCCGAAATTAGTCACACTTAATTAATGGATAATACCAGGGACAACCACATGCATGAAGTTCCATGCACGCACGCACGGTATTACATGTTTTAATTTTTTAAAAATAATAAATATTATCTAATAAAGTTTACCTATTTCGAATTGAATAGATCTACTTTTAACAAATGTAAATTTTTTTTTAACAAAATATATAACTCATTTAAAGAGGAATATATCTTGCTAGATGATTAATGAGATATATAAGACTATAGATTTAGAACCGTAAAAGAAGGCTGTTTATAACAATGCCCTTAATTAATCATAATCATCGTTCAAAAAATAAATTCAAATAGACCATTAAGTTAAATTTCTGTTAACAAATTAGGGTTATTCTATTTGGTTAACCCTGACTGAAAATATAGGATATCAAAAATCTCCTACAATATGTTATAGATGCGTTAAACCTTTTATAAAGGATAATTTTAATTACTTCTCTGGATAAAGGTTGTATAACCTATTCGGAGGGGTAAAATTATCATTTACATAAGGTTTACAACATTTTTATCACATTGTAGAAGATTTTTGGTATAATGTGTTTTCAATCAAAGTTAATCAAATAGAATATTCATAAATCATAATATGTCAATGAAAGTTTAACTCTGATATTTGAATTTGAATAGATATTTTCAGGGGGTTATATGAATTTCAAGAAAAGTTGGGGGTTAATATGGATTTCAGATAGTTTTATAGGGGGCTATTTGAATTTTTCCTTAAAAATAACAAAAAATAAAAAAAAATCAATGCCTACGTCAAATTGACCCAGAATCAATTTTTCAATATAAATTTTTATAATAAAAAATCATTTTTTATGAGGAAAAAAACCTTCTAATAACCATGTCACTAGGTGCACTCATTTTTATTTCCTAGCTTCTTATCTTACCTTATAGCCTTAATTATGTTAACTATGTTGAGGGGCATCTTCATGTCATATTTAAGTCTGAATGTCTCTATTCTCATCCATGATTTCAACAAACAAACTGTTATGGTTTGAGGATCTTGGATAAATACGAAGAAAAACACAAATAATTAATGTGGTTATGCAAATCTTGTCTAGATTCATGGAGCACAATTAGAAGCTCGACCCTCATCTGACTCTGCGAAGCGTGAACAACACTTTGCGCACAAGAATCATGCTCCAAACACCAACGTTATGTTATTGTTGGGATCCAAGTCCTCCGCGTGCTCATAAGCTGGTTCTTCGTCCTCATCAAATTCCATGTGCCTATGATATCATATGATAATTAGATATGACGAATCAGCCATTGATCCTGCAGTTGCTCATTTATTCTATTTGCAAGAATTTATTTTGCACTATAAAATGCTTGTTACGATTTTGAGGATCTTGGAAGCAATAGATCTAACGAATAATTACACAAACACAAAGAATTAACATTGTTTAGAAAGTCTAAGTCCACGGAACACACCAGATATCAATCTACAATAAAACAAGAGATTTTTACAATGACCACACAGTAAAATAAAAACGCTGAGCCTGATAAAAATATGAGATGTTCTTTTATAATAACATTACATTAAGGGTAAATTACTCTGTGCATATTAATTAGGCTCCATAATATAACAATGCTTTCAAGAGAAAGTCAGCATGTTGGTGTTCGGATGAGTGTATCCTAATGTCGTCCAGAGCTCATGCAACGAATGCCACAGGATGAGATGGTAGGGCAATTAAGAAGAAGAATATGAAGAATAAGAACTAAGAACATATACCTTAGTTATAGGATATGTTAAGCGACATGTTAACAAACAACATGTTACCCCGACTATAAATGTGTTTATACTTTTTGAAAATTACAATTTCAGACCTGCAAAAAAAACCAAAAAAAAAACAATCAACAAACATGTGATTGTTTGTTACGTGCCAAATGTGTGGGGGAGGACCGGAGACAACAGATCATCTAATGCTCATGCTCAGTGGCTATTCTGATCTGGCGTCGGTTGATGGACGCCACTGATTTTGTGGTTAACTTATCAACCATGGAGGCCTTGTGGACGGCGGTAGAAGGCTATGTCCTTGGAGGGACAAGGGCGTGAAAGCAAAGGTTTCTCAAAACTTTATATCTGTGGTAACTTGGATAATTTGGCTCTCCCGCAATCATTTATTGTTCAAAGGGACTCTGGTATATGTGGAGAATATTTGGGACTCCGTTGTTAATTTTATTATTTTTTGGGGTACCTCTTGTACCGATGCGAAGATGGTGTATTTTACTAGGAATAGATTATCAGTTGAGGAGTAGAGCGGTGTGATTTCTTGTATGACCAGAAGATAAAGTAGATATCTCTTCTATCTTTATTTCCTAATGAGTTGTCATGTTTTATTTCTATTTTTATTTTGAACATCCTCTTTCTTTGAAATGTAATTAAAGGTGCCTACCGGTTTTTTTTTTTTTTTTGATATCGGAGGGACTCCCTGTGGCAGACCTTACGGTCGAGCTGGGAAAGCTACCTTCGCCTGTTTGCCCCGGTCCCACAGAAAATTCTTTCGAATAATCGCCAACAAACAGGTGGGTAAGTCAGCGTCAAGACTCGAACCCAGGACCTATCGGTAACATTGCTAAACCCTGAACCGTTGTACTATGGACACTGGGGACCGTTTGGTTAAAAACAAACGTGATTGAGGATTTGGAAAGCTCAACAATTTTTAGCATGACAATGACTTGTGTACAGCTTCATAGCTGGACATTAGGACTTGGAACCAATAAAGGTCAAAGTCTTCTAAAACAGTGGATGTCGCTAGCTCTCTCTGCCCGTTCGCCGAACAGGGTGGATCCAGTGGATTTGCAACACTTGTTTATTTTTTGTCATTATATTTTCTTTTTCTGATTAAATATATATTTATCATTTCTGGGATGCAGAGATAGGTCAAACCTTGTCACCTTGACATGATATTGATCTCAAGATCACGTCTCCAAGAACCTTCATGCAAGGAAATTAGGTACTTAATAACACAAGTGGATTGGTCCTTACCAAAAAAACACACAAGTGGATTGGTCATGGGGAATTTCAAAAACACATGATAGAAGCGTGAGTACACGAACTCATTTTCCATCTTCCTAGCTACCTGTTAATCCTTATTAACGTAGCATGACGACCAAAAAAGATCCGATCTGTTTTAAGATTCCATGATAAATCTTGAATTGTAGGTCACAAATAACAAATACTTATTTCCTAAGACATTTTTAATGGTACAATTATTAAAATATAATATATATCATTAAATACATACCGCTAAATAATAAAACATACTTTTAATAACAATTATTGAAACTACTAAAAATAAGCAAATAACATAATAAAAGTCCTAACAATACTAATAAGATCCTAAAAATGCTAAAGACGTTGTTACACTCAGTATTTTTGCAGTCCAAAATACAGTCCATATACCTCATTAGGAGTGGCGGAGCCAGGATTTTATAAAAAGGGGCTTAATGTGACTTAGAGCATCTCAAATAGAGATCTCTAAAATAAATGCTCCAAAAATATTTAAAAAATCAAAAAAAGAGTTTAGAGTCACTATTCATTTATCAACTCCATCTACAATCTCTATTTTCATTTCTATTTTATTTTATATATTATTTTTCATAAAACTTTAATTTGTAATATCCTTATTATTTTTTATATAGTATACATAATTGAGAAATATTAAAAAATTAAAAATATATTTAAGTTAATATTATCAGTTCCGAACAATGTAATCAACTTATTTTTTTTAAAAAAATTTGAAATCTATATCCGAAAAAATTGTATTTGGATATAGAATAAATGATATTTTAGTATATAAGTAATAAATGCAAATAATAATTAATAAGAATAAAATCAATATTGATGTTAATGAAAAATAAAAAAATATTTTTAAGGAAAAAATCCATATAACCCCTTGTAAATTGTTAGAAATCCATATAACCTCCTAACTTTTCCTGAAGGCTATATATCCCCTAAAAACACCTATGTAAATCCAAATAGCCCCCCGAGTTAAATTTTAGTTGATAAATATGGACTTTAAGAAAAGCCAAATACTTAGATGGATTTTAGATAGTTTACAAGGGGTTATTTGAATTTTTTTTTTTTTTAAACATATGTTAAACATATTCAATACTAGACTCATTTGAATCGTATTGAGGATATCTATCCAATGATACTAATTTTATAAAAATTAAAATTAGTTACACACTTTTTTAAAAAGAAAAATGATTCATAAGCCCCATCTTATAGGCCCCTATGTAAGCCTCATGAAGTAGCATGTGTGGTAATACCAAATTTGTCATTTAAGCCACTTATGGTAACTTCTCACCATAATTATAGAATGATTAGGATTTCCTCATATAAAACCGTGCGTGGACTACATGCAATTGACTTTTTTTTGTTTTACTTATCACATTTGAATTATTTATTGATAATTGAATCAACTCCTCAATTATTATTATTTTTAGGAACACATTGAAGCAACACATTCAAAGTTTGTTTTAGATGTTTTTCAACCACAATTTTGATTTTTGGAGGACTTTTTCAATCTCTCATCCGATTGAAAATCACAATTGAATCATTTGGCTATCGCTTCAATGCTAGACGATTCAGATGTAGCATTTGTTTACTGTTTGTTTTTAAAATTGATACATGCTAATCTACTTTTGTTATGTTTTCTTAGCATTGTAAATTTGACATTTACATGTCCCACTCTCTTCCCATGTTTCTTTCGGAAAAGAAGCCATGGAGGCCTCTCTCTCTTTTGGAAAAGAAGCCACGAAAGAAAAAAAAAATTGTTTGGGTAAGATTTTTTTGTTGTGATTTTTGCTTATTTGATTTCAAAAAAAATAAAATTGTTGGGATAAGATTTTGGTTGTGATTTTCGGTAAGATTTTCGCTTATTTGATTTTAAAAAAAAAATTGTTGTAATAAGATTTTGGTTGTGATTTTGCTTATTTGATTTTAAGTCCGTCTGTATCTGATATAGCATTTTGGATATGAATTTTGAATGCAAATATGAAAGTATCTGATCTAGCATTTTGAATATGGTATTTGATGTCAAAACTTTTTATATATTATGACATATGGTTGTGTAACGGTTGAATGTCAATTGCACTTTCATACCTTTTTTGGAGTTATATGCATTTTTTCAAAAGTAAATTACATTCGTAACTAATATAAACAGTTATGACTTTTATTTGTAAAATTTGGTTACATTTATGCAATATATTAATTTATTTATATGGATTTATAATAAATATCGGTTATATTCACAAATGTAGTTGATGTTTATATGGCTTATATCATAAAAGTCAGTTACATTCATAAATGTAACTAAATTTTTTGTGCAATATATTTTAAAACTAAGTTATATTTACAAATGTAACAGACTTTTTATTTGATCTTAACGATTTTCATCCAATATCAGTTACATTCATTAAAAGATTGATATGAAGGTCGAAAACGATGGAGTCCAGAGAAAGACTAAAAAGTTAGTTGAACCACTTCTCATATGATAGAGGGTAGCGAGACGAATCCAGTGATGGTGATGTCGATCACGGGAGATGAGCAAGTCGGCTGTAATGATTTTTTTAAAGTGGTGGATGTGTATAAAAAATGATTAGAAATTTTTGGGATGTGTTTTGAGAGTTAAAAAAAAAATTGGATATGTTTCGAGAGTAAGAACGGGTAAACAAGGGTTTTGGCATAGAAACCTTGTGAGTTAAATAACGGTAGTTTTGTATTTTATTTTTTTGTCTTTTTATAAAAGTCAATTAGAAAATCAATAGTATATTAACACCTAATGGGGCTTATGATTGGGGCCTATATAGTAGGGCCTGTGTAGCAGGACTCTTTTAAAAAACAAAGAAAAAAATAAATAAAGCCTCCGCGTATTTAATTGGAGGCATTTTGGCGGACAGTTGGAGCCCAACCGTGCTCCTTTTTAAAGAAATGGAGCATGGTTGGAGGTGCTCTTATGTAAATATTTCTAGGGATAAATCCATATAACCCCCTGTAAACTAACCGAAATCCATATAACCCTCTGACTTTTCTTAAAATTCATATAACCTCTTGAAAACACCCAATAAATCCAAATAACCCCCTGAATAAAATTTGCATTTATAGATGATGAATATTTTGTAAATATTATGTTTCATTAACTCTAATAGAAAACATAATATATCAAAAAATCCTAAAATATGTTAAAAATGCGAAAAATCTTATATAATGACAATTTTAACTTTCTGAATAGGGTTTTATAAGATATCCAGAGAAGGTAAAATCATTATTTTTATAAAAATATTTACATTTTTAACACATTATAGTGGTTTATTAGTATATTGTTTTTCAGTCAAGGTTAACCAAATAAAATATTCATAAAATATTCCTCATCTATTAACGAAAATTTTATTCGGGGGTAATGTGGATTTACTAGATATTTTCAAGGGGTTATATGGATTTCACTCAGTGTAAATATTTTTAATGTTATGTGTGTGTGTGTGTGTGTGTGTATATATATATATATATATATATATATATATATATATATATATATATATTAAAAAATCAATATGTATAAAATGAAATAAAAATATTCACATAAAATATATATGTGGTGGGGGGACAAAATTGTCAAGGTGTTTTAGTCCCTAACCAGCCCATTGTTCTACTGATCCGTGCCCTTCATATAGAAAAAATCCCTTCGTTAATAACCAAAGTATCACATCCTCATTAGGGCTGGTAAACGAACCAAACCGCTCGGGCTCGGCTTGGTTTGAGCTTGTTCATACTCGTTCAATTAGACACATGAGCGAGCTTGAATAATTTTTAAAGCTCAGTTAGGCTCGGGACCTGGATCGAGTTTCATTTTTTGTTCAAACTTAACTCGTTTGTGTTATAAAAACTTAATTGAAACTTGACTCAACTCCTTTGTAAAATCAGAACATCAAATCAATACAAAGTTATTTATCACTTTTTACTTTGTGCACTAATTACTTCAACTTAATATATATTTAAATACGCTAATTCATTTTTAATAAAAGCACCATCATTGGAAAGGTCTCATCAAGACCTTCAAAATGAGACTAATGTTAAATTATTTTAAAATCAATTTTAAATAAATCATCATACGTTTGATTATTAAAGAATTATGTTATTTTATTCAATTAAAATTACTAATTTAAAAATAACTAAAAAACCAATTAATATTAGACTCATTTTAAAGGGTTTAATTAAATCTTTTCAATAGTATAATTTTTTTATGTAAATGGATTAATATTAATAATATTTAAGGAATTTTCATATGATTTTAAAAATAAAAAAATGGAGGGGATGGTTGGAGTACAATCCCTCTAGAAAGAAATTTCCTTCAAATATGAAGGATCAAACATTCATATTTAGAGGTTTGAATTGAAGATGCTCTAATGCTCAACCCGCAGTCCAGGCTTGAGCATTTGAAGACATGCTTGCCAGTCATAACATACATATAATTGTCGATCTACAGGGGCGGCGCCACCTTCCCAGTGACCCCATCAAATTTGTTTAAAAAATAAATAAAAAGGCCCACCCAAAATTTATACCATTATATCAAATTTGTGCACCCAAAATTTCTACCCCTATATCAAATTTGTGGACTAATGAAAATTTGTGGACCCATTAGTCCAAAGTTTCACCTATTAAAAACCATATACCCCACACACATAGGACCTTAAAATAATAAAATAATGCCTTAAAACACTATCTCATTGTGGCACTGAGACCCTTTACGGATTCGCTAATTACTTACGTTGGGACAGACACGCCATCACCTAGATGCGTGCCGGCACAACCTGTTTATAAGTAACGGATCGATACGGCACGGTCCGTTAGCCAGTTACCATATAAACGAGCATCACCGACGGATGGCCGCATCAAACATCGTTGGTCATGTTACCGATCTCTCCTTCCTACTTTATTTTAGGTATCTAATCATGGAATTTCTTTTTTCTTTTTTTTTTCTTTTTTTTCTTCACCATTTTTGTATATCTTGTCTTATTTAAGTTAAAATTTTATTTTCAACCCTTAAAAATCCTAAAATAAAGAAGATCGCTAGGCTCGTTGAGGCTCGTGAGCTCGACTCGGCTCGGTTCGACTCGGCTCAATTCGTTTATAAACGAGCCGAGCTTAAACATGTCAAAGCTCAGCTCGTTCAACTCGTTTACCACCCCTAATCCTCATCAACCTTTTAATGTTTTTTTTTTTAAAAAAAGGAATATGGTCAACCTTTTAATGTTAATATCTATTTTTGTGTTCCTATATCAACCCATCTTCACCATTTTTTTTTTACTTTGATTAGTCCTTCAATTCATTGAAACAAAAAACACACAAGCATACATACCAATCGTCCCGGTGACAAAAAAATAAAAATAAAAATAAAAATAAAAATCTAGATATAAAATTTAAATTTAGATATGTTAGAAAAAAAAACCCTTGGTCTATTCATCAAATAATAAAACAAATCACAAAAGCGTATATAAGATCTCCATCTAGATAGGTTAACAAAAATAAAATCCTCAAAAAAAATCTAGATCTATTAAATAAATAAATAATCTAGCTAGTTCTTTAATAACTTTTATTAATGCATTCTTATTTGCAAACAATTAGCCAATTTTATGGGGATCCAACTTCATGCATGGTATGATGAACATTTTCAGCCATAACATATAAATGTCATTAACTCGGACGTAGTTATCCAAATAAAAAATTATATCTTGAATATCCAATGATTTTATAACCTACTTATAAAAATATACGAAGTCTTGAAATGGAATTATTTAAAAAATCGTTAAATAATTAAAAATACTTTCCATGCACTCATATCATGGTATTATCGATCATATACATATATTAATATTTTTTTTGAATAAACATTGAAAAATAATGTAAATATATTTAGAAAAGAACGAACAATGGAAATTTTTTTCTCTACCAAACTTATGATTTAGGTTTCATTTTCGTGGGAAACTTAATCCACGTAAAACAAAATTTTCACTGGATATTATAATGCCTTTGAAACCAAAAGGACCCTAAGTAAGAAATTTATGGAGGTCCAATATTCTTAAATAGAGGTCTTAGTCATCTGATACATGTATCTGTATTATATTGACTAAAAACGATTTTCAAGTGTAACTAACACAATTTTACGTTTTTATTCTTTAACAAATCAATTGAAGTCCATTATTATCTAAACCAATATTTATTTTCCTAATCTTATCTTAAGATTTTAAATAGATAATTACATTATAAATTTTATATATAACCAAATTCTCTAATAAATTAATTTAAAAATATGAAACTTTTTAAATAAAATAATATAATTTATGGTATCATCATAAAATATATTGCCGAATATCATATTTTATATATATATTATAGCAAATTAACATCTATTTATTATACTAACCACTAAGCTCCCGTTTAGTTGGAAAATATATTTGGAATAAGTTGGAATAGCCTGAAATAATTGAGAATCTATATACCAGAATTAACTAGTATAAAGTAGTATATGGATTCTAATCAACCCCTGAAATTAAATTATGTCAGATTATTCAACCTAAAAGAATATGTAGGTTCACTATTAAATCAACTATCACAACCTCTTTAGATAAAAATGGAAAAAAAATATAAAATAACAATAACAAAAAACACCCCACAATCAACACGGGGTGGGAAAAGGGCCTTCTTGCGGTGAACCAGTATCCAGTAGAAAAAGCTTCTACCAAGCTCCAAAGCTAGCCACCGACCACCCTAGTCGACGATCACCCACGCTTGATGCTCGTCACACTTGCAATGCTCATACCCCACTCTTGAATGTTATGTCTCGTCGCCTCCCATATGCTTATCCACATTATTGTAGTATATAGACAGTTGATGAACCATTTTCGTGACGCAAACAAGAATGCAAAACGGACTTAGTGTATTAGTGCTCGTGAATTATTAACTACAAGTGAACTTCTCTATGTTCATGTCTATTTTATTTTACAAAAAGAACTTTCTCCCAAAACTTAGTGTATATATAACATCTTTCTCATTTTTACTTACATAAATTTTTTTATAAATAAATTTTAGCAATATATAATCAAATTATATCAATATTAATGTAAATATACAAATGTGAATTAATGATATATATCTTAAAATTTATCATTTTCAAATATATATCAAATCAATATTGGTAAGGTTTTAAATGTCTCGATAAATTATTTTCAATATAATAATTTTGTAAAAATCAGATTTACATAAAAACCAAAAAAAAATTAAGTTGCTCTAATTATTATTATTTAATAGAAAAATGAGTTATCCAAATTTAAAGGAAAAAATAAGTCCAAAAATAGAGACCCCCTTTTAACGGAAGGTTGGAGCTCAATCATAATCCATTTCTTGGAGTTGCTCTCAAGTCTCAAGGGATCTTGATATTTTCGACCCCCTTGTCTCACACCCATGTATATTTTTTTCCAGCTCCTCTAGCTGTTCGATGAGATCGCGAACAATGTTTAGGAGCAAAAGCAGCTTCTAATTAGTCCTAACTTGAATGAGAAAAGATAACACTCTTGAGGGACCGATTCAAAAAGTTTTGAGTGCTCTAAACAACTTACCTTGTTTGATGTGTTTTCTTAATTTTCCATAGGGCTACAATACAACTACATAACACAATCATTGACCAACATATAAAAAAATTTGAAAAGATTGACAAATAGATATATACACCAATCCAACTAAATGCATCATATTTTGATATTTTCATCATGAAAATGATCAACGCCCTCCCTCTATAGATAAGACAGCACGTTTTTCTAAACTATAAAAGTTGGTGCTGTCACCAGCACGATTGTCTGAAGATTGCCCGAGTAGGCTCTCCACCTCTTCTGGATTATTTGGAACCCACGGATGTATTTCAACCATTGCCAATCCTTCAAGCTCCATTGCAACCTCCTTCATTGAGGGCCTCTCTTGCCCTATGATGTTTAGGCATCTTGTGGTAAGTTTGCAAACTTCAGTGATCAAATTCATCCTCCCCTCTTGCAAGACATGAGGATCTAATACATCCACAATTCGGTTCTCCTTCATGGATGTCACGAAAATATAGGCTAAACTTCTCTCATCTGTGTTACCTTCCATATAAGAAACCGCCTTCTTCCTTGTTAGGAGCTCCGCGAGAACAACCCCAAAGCTATAAACATCGCTTTTGTCGGTCAATTGTCCTGTTTGCAGACACTCTGGGTCCAAGTAACCCCATGTGCCTTGCATAAACGTAGCGAATTGATCTTTGTCTAGAGGAGTCAGCTTTGAAGCCCCAAAGTCTGAAACCTTAGCCATATGGTTTTCATCCAAAAGAATGTTGGACGACTTGATATCTCCATGGAGGATGGGAGGGGAAGCTGCGGAGTGCAAATAGGCTATTGCAGATGCAGTTTCTGCAGCAATCCTCAACAAGTCCTTAAAGCTCAACTGTCTTCCACCATGTATAAAGTGGAATAGGGTCCCATTGGAGATGAACTCATAAACCAACAACCCAGAAGCTTAACAATATTTCTATGATTGATTTGAGAAAGAATGATCATTTCATTTGCAAATTGTGCATTTTGCATCTCGTTGACTACCATGGATTTCTTCACGGCGACCACTTGATTGTTTGATAAAACTCCTTTAAAGACAATACCCTGCCCTCCTCGACCAAGGATGTTGTCCTGGTCGAATTTGTTGGTTGCCCTCTTTAGATCTTCTTCACTGAACATCTTGAACGAAATACTAGGATTTGAAGAAATGAGTTGCTGAAGATGGAAACCCCCATTTTGTTGAAAGAATTTCTCTTTGAGATTATTGAGCCTTCTTGTTTGGAGTCCCAAATAAATCCACGAACCGATGAGAATCAAAATGAAAGGGATACCTATTCCTGCATGTCCAATCAATATGTAGCTTAATTATTTGTGCATTAGTAAATCTAGAAATGGCAAGTTCAGATGTCTAAAATTTTACATTAAAAATGAATAAAGCTTTCTAATTAATAATGGGATTTCAACATATTGGGTATTAAAACATTAAGATATATACAGATGCATATTATTCATTGTGTTAAGTTGTTCTCTGACCACATCAATTCATATCTTGCTCTACAAAACAAATAGATAGCATTCTTGCAAATTCAAATACTATAATATCCAACTTTGTCTGAATTTCTCTAGACGCGCTTCTCGTGGTCGTATGTCTCACCTCCAGAATCAGGGGAGTAGATATGACAATTATTTAAAGGTAGGAGGAATATCCACCAAATTACATCTGTATTAACAGGAAACTCCAGGAGGCTGATACAAGCATGAATTTTTCTCAAGTGTTCATATCTTGACAAAGAAAAATCTGAGGATGTTAAAAAACTTCTGAGGATGAATTGCTACTATTTTTTTAGTACCGCTGATACATTCAATTGATTTTACAGTTCAAATTGTAGCCTTATATACTATGATAATACAGTATGATGGAATCATATACACTATGATGAAATCCTATATACAACACATTATATGATAAAATCATATACACTATGATAGTATAGTTTATATTACACTATCATAATGTATGGGGTTATAGAGTGGACTATAAAACAGACTAAGTGAGCACTTCTTAACAACATACGAAATAGATATACGATATATAATACTAAGGGCCCGTTTGGATTGAAGGTGCCCAATCCGGCGTTTGTTAAACGCGGTGATCGAAGGGAACACCATCGACAAGGCGCGTCACTGAAGGAGTCCATCAATCTCTTCCACCTGTTTGGGGACCACAGTGGCGTTCCCAGTACTGGCAACCAGTTTTACCAAAACACCCCTCAAATGAGACCACCCAGTATATAAACCCTATTTTTTTTATTCTGCACCTCCTTCAAGCGCAGCAGCCGATCGTGGGTCATCGTCTCCTCCAACCAAGTCATTGTCATAAAGGTGTGAAGGGGTAAACACCGAAGCACATCTCCTCTACACCATGTGTCATCTTCGTAAAACCATAGATGTATTTTTTTTTTTGGTTGGTAACCAAAGCTCCACCATGTTTATCGTCAGTATTTGGATTGATAATCAGATGTCCCCTACACTTGATCTTTTAATTTTTGTTTTTTGGGTTTGCACAGACTCAAATCAAAATGGGAAAACTTTGGATGTTCGGATCAATTGTGTTCAGCTTGGGTGCTCATCTATTGTGGATCCGTTTGTAAAAATTACTCAAAAAGGAACATTACATATAGTCGGGGACAGGGGAAGGTATTTGAGGAAAATTACATGGGCAATCTCGACATTTCCATGCCCAAGTAAGGTCGGCGCATATGACGTTCCCAAAAGCATTCTTTTGATGCGTCGGGGATGAGGAGATAAAATACACTGTGAACGCATAATCGGACATGTCATGTTCTGAACGTAAAATGTTGTTTGGCTCCGGGTTTTTACGTTTGCTCGTGTTCACGCGGCTAACGTGTTAAAAATGGCAAGCCAAACGGACCCTAAGCAAACATGGAAATGGTAGGCCGAAGCTAACAAGGCCCAACCCATGGGACAATAAACATGATTTTTTTATATATACATTCAATATTTTTTTATGTGCAAAACACATTTTAAGTTGTCATTTTTTATAAATTATATATTGAATAAAAACCATTGGCAAAGTACTACTACTTTAATTAACCAAAACTTCAATTAAAAATATGACTACTCATAGCCACTTCCCATGTGGGGCCACGGGTCCTCAAGAATAATGAATAGATAGAAAATTAAAAACGATATATCAATGCCATTATGCTACACTTTTTTTTTTAACTTTAACAAATAAAATATATATTAGGATATAATATTGTATTTTTTTTAAAAAAAATATTAAAAAAATTACTTTTTGTATATAATATGATAAAACTCTAAACACTATGATAACGCATCATATATTATTCTAATATAGAATATTTGGCTATAAATAAAATAAGTGCTGAGTGGATCAGCTCTCAAAAAAATACCAAAATATGTAGGTGGACATACGAGAAAGTAAGAATTACCAAGCGCCACCGGCACTACAGGAAATGAGTCTTTGCATTCATACTTCTTCGGATCACTACTATGCTTTCCTTTAGGACACTCGCACCTATAGGTTCCTGGTGTGTTTATGCAAATCCCTTTGCAAGGGTAAGAACGGTTGTCCTTGCATTCATCAATATCTGTTATGAAAATAACTATTTATTAGTTATACAAGAACAGAGAAAGAGAGAGAGAGAGAGAGAGAGAGAGACCGCTGCATCCTCCATCTTCTTCATCAAGATAAGGGTTTCCCTGATAACCTGCTTTGCAATTGCAAAGGTAGCCAGGGACATTGGTGGAGTTATAGCAGTAACTGTTCTGCCTACAAGCCTGGTTCCCAATCACCCAGTCTAGCACCAGTGGAGCGATTTGGTTGCTTTTCCCATAGAACTCGCTGGAGAGATCAGAAAGGCCACTGAAATTGAACCAGTTCTGATCAGCGAGGAAGGCGTAGCCGCACGGGTTGAAATCATGGACTTTTGTGTGGTTGTTGAAGCTACGAAGTTGGAGACTTATGTTCTTGACCCCCTTGGGAATGGACGTCTGGCAGCACCCGATCCCACTGCATGACCCGTTCGTGACCAAGCTGGAGTTGCTACAGACAGCGGTACAACCGGTTGTGAAGTCGTTGTTCAAAAGGTAGGCGTAGGTGTCACAGCCCAGCACGGTGAACTTGTTCTCGGTGTCCGAGAAGGTGTAGGGAGTCTCTGTTCCTAAATTCATGTAGGGCGAGTTGTGGGCTGACCAGTTACCATTCTCTTCATAGCAATCAAGAGCCACGAATTGAGTGACTTTCATCTTCCCTTTAAGGAGAGTTATATCTGTTATATTGACGTTGCCACCGGTGATGTATGGAAACAATATTCCTTCCTCAGTTTTGTTGCAACCGATGCTGAAGCTCTTATCTTTGTAGCAGTTCTCTCCGATGCCGAATGGGTAAGAGATGTTAACGTTGCCACATTTATCTGGACAACCGGGCAACGCTTGGGATGCCACCGGAGTTGGGCGTAGTAGCTGAAGCAACAACACTCCCAAGAACATCATGGTATAATAAAGCTTTTGTAGTATTTTTTTGGGTGAGAAAATGTTGATGCTGTTTAGGGTGGAGAGATGCAGTGCCCCCTTTCCGAAGTAGTTGTTGGGGACATGATAATAGAGGTGCTCTGGGATTGAGTAATTGGAAAGTTTCCGTGACTGAAAAAGAGAGGAGACGCGATGACTTGGTCAAATATTCAATACAGCTCTTTTATTCCAAGCCGCCAAAATAGAAGCATTTGGGTTTTAGCAAAGATTTACATACACATGAATGCACTTTGAATCTTCCGGAAGAGTGGGACCTTTAAGAAGATGAGTTCACACGTGAATTCCACGCGGAAAACCATTGCCAAACCAGTACCTACTAATTAACCCCAAATTGTTGTGGATGGAAAAATCTTCATATATTGAAAGTGATAGAACACATAAATAGATTGCAAATCCATCAATTAAATGCTCATCTAATGGTGTCTGATGGCTTTCTTCATGATATTATTTTTAGGTGTTAATGAACGGTGAGTGTGTTTATATACGGTGTATATTAGACTTCAATCCTTGCTAATGAAGACATATATTTATGACACTGACAATATTTTGGATAGAGCCACGTGTTTAGAGCTCGGGTGTGTCCCGGCCGTGAAGTTATCTAACCCCACAATATATAGAAGGTAGTCCGAATGAGACAACATACGATAAATTTTGGTAGAATAGAGTGAAGATCAATATCCAGAGCCACTATTTGAGATTTTTTTAAATCAAATTGAAGGAATAGATTTAATTTTATTTAAGAAACAAATAAAATCAAATCCAAAGACAGCTATTAATTTGGACATCAATCAACCCACTGTTAAAAAAATTAATAACGATGAAGTTTATACGTTTATTTAAAAAAATTATTGCGGAATCAAAATCATCTAATAAACCATCATAGTTTTATTTAAAATATTTAATTTAAAGGTAAAATGCGTTTGGACCCCTTAAAATTTTTGAAACATGCAGAAACACCTCTAAAATTCTAAAATATGTACTTACACCCTTTGCACTTAGATTTTATAGAACCAATGTACAATTTTACCCTTTAACTAAATCATTATCATGGTTTCACTTCTTAATTAATTGTTGTGTGAGTTAATTCTTACAATAAATGCATCCAGATATATTTGAAGAGTTGATTATTATATTAATTAATATTCAAAGCATATTCAAAATTAATTCATTGGCGCGCTCTTTTTTGGATATTTGTAAAATTAATTAAAGGGTAAAATAGTAATTTTAAAGTATTTTTTTTCATCTTAACGAAAAATCTAACAGTAGATGGTGAAAGTGCATGTTTTTTAACTTTACGGTATAATTCTGTAGGTTTTCAAAACTTCAGGGGTCCAAATACATTTTACCCTTAATTTAATCACGACCTGTTAGTTAGGTTAGTTATTCACGTGTGGATGACGGGGTTTAAGGGTGCAACTTGGGCAGGTTGAACCCGACCCAACCCGGTTCATGAACAGATTTGGGTTAAGGTTTTTCTCTGCTGTGTTCAACCCGACCTGAACTCGAACTAACCCGAACCTAATTCGGGTCGGGTTCGGGTTGAGGGGTCGGGTTAGGCGGGCTCAACTTGAACCCAACTCCTAATTTGTCTGTTTTTTGTGTTTGTTGGATTTTGTGTAGACTTGATTGTGTATGTTTGTAGTAAGTTTAGACCATGAAAGCTTTAGTAAAAACTGATTTGAGCGTTGAAGGAGAAGGGTTTTTTTTAGCAAGTGGTGAAGGTTTTTTTAAAATTTTTGTTGAAAGGCGGTGAAACTATGTTTACCTTAATTAAAATTTAGAATATGTATTCATAAACTATTTGGATTTTGTAAGTTTTTTTGTGGTGAATATACATTTAATTAATTAAAGTTTGTTGTGTTGCTTATTAAATAATTTTTATGATCTTTTAAGTATTAACCCCGAGCTCGACCCAAACCCGAATTCAACCCGAACCCGACCTAAACCCGCGGGTTGAGGGCGGGTTGGGGTTCGGGTTGAACCCTTTGGGTTGGGGTCGGGTTCGGGCTCGGGTTTGAGTTGAACTCCGTGCAATGCGGGTTAAAGCCGAACCCAATCCGAGCCCGACCCAACCCGCCCGAGTTGCACCCCTAACAGGGTGAGCTCGACATTAGGCGAAACCTTGACTTTGACATTGGGGTAATTTAGATCCTCTGTTTGTCTCGATATTTATTAGGACTAGTGGAATGTATCCTCTGTAACTGTATTTTATGTAACTGACTGAACTATGATAGTTATGTCAATTGTATCCGGTGAAGGTAGATATAATTTATTCATGTTTATTTATTAAAAAATATAATTATACTCTATTTCATGCCTGAATAAAGTATCAGTAATGAGTGTGTTTATAACTTTAATCCAATTTTTATATGGAACCTAGTTCATATTGTTTGTCTTTAGATCTATGTCAGATCTATAAGAAAACAAGAAATATTTTTTTTTCCTTGAAATATGCGATTCAAGCATGGTTCATTAGTTCACTATTGTTAGAGCTATATAATAGTGGCAAGAGTAGAAGGTAATAAAATTCAGAGAAAAATCTTTATTTTTTACAATTGGAAACAATATAATAAAAGGTTTGTAACTGCATAATTTTATGGTTCATTGCTTATTTGCAGTCCACTATATTTTAATATACAAACAATCGATGTAAAATGTTTTTATTGACAACATTATTTAAGTCATATAAATGCATTTTTCAGTTCTTTAGTATTGTGAAAAACAGATAAGCTAGTAAGAACTAAACTTTAACTTTAGCACACAATAGACTGGTATACATTTTTAACTTCATGTCATGTAAAAATGTGAGGTTTATAGAGTTCTTGTTTACAAAAAAAAAGTCTTTTATCTAAATTATCATCTCCTTCTATCAACAAACTACATTCAGTTCCTGCAAGGTTAAGACAAAAAGATTGTAAGAAGAAGACAATTTTATTGAGAAAATATAATATTTTTTTTATAAAATGGACAGTATAATGTTAATACTATTGAAGTAAGATAGAGTTCAATTACCTATTTTTATTTTATGGTCCATTGTTGGGAAGATAGTAGATTTAGATATGCACAATAACAAAAGTGAGGAAGGGATATATAACAATTTTTTAACATTTACTAAAAATGAGTATATTAAATTCGAAACTGTGAAATGCTTACTATTTAAAAAAATTAAAACTATTTTAAAAAATTAAAATATATGATAACTGTATTTGAGATTGTATTTTGGGACTGTACCTAACATTAAATAAGGATCAACACAAAATTTTATTAAATATTAAAATATATTTACCCATTCTCTTTCATGAACATTAATTTTTAAAAAGTTTTGGACTCAAACATTTTTACATATCAAAACTACGACCACCAAAAAATCCACCAAATATTTGAATATCTTAATGGTCTTGAAAATCATCCAATGAAATCTGAAGTCTAGTGAGTGAGGGACCTGTTTGTCAATCTTAAAATTTAAATAAGGATCTATTTGTAACATAGATAGGGTTTAATTGTGAAACTGATAGAACCTAAGGTTAGATCTGCAAAAAAAGCCCAGGAAAGGACGAAAACAGCCGTTTTTTCTCAGGGACCTGTCCGTAAATATGAGGGAATGGTTTGTGAATCTGGTAGAACCTAAGGTTGGACCTGCAGAAAGCCCAGGAAAGGACAAAACCAGCCGTTTTTTTCTCAGGGACCTGTCTGTAAATATGAGAAACTTGTTTATAGCACATGCAGGGGTCATTTTGTGAAACTTAAAGAAATGGGGGATCTATCTGAAAAATGTTCAGCTCATTTGTGTGCATGGTTAATGTTTTCTACACTAATCCTTTGCGTTATCGTGTATGTCTGGGAGAAATCGCTAGCGCTTTATAGAAGACTAGTCAGGGGCACGCAATGCGCGTAATAACAAACATAAATAAATAGTATTAACTTTTCAATATAAAAAATAGTAGTAATTTGATAAAAATATGAGAAGTATTGTTAGACCCAAAATTATGAGCCATTATAAAAACATTGGAATAAAATTAACCTTCATTCAACAATATTACATGTAAACGAGTCAATCATTTGATCAAACAACACTAAAAAAAATAATGGAATAAATATTTTTTTAATAAATAAAAACGAATGGAACAAAGTATTATTGTTAACAATTCAAAATAAAATATTAAACAAAATAACAATCAAATAACACCAAGAAAAAGAATTGAATAAATATAATTTTTTTAATAAATAAAAATGAATTAAACAAACGATCATTGTTAACAATTCAAAATAAAATATTAAATAAGATAACAATGAACAGATAAACACGATAAACTAATAAATTTGTTATACATTTAAGATTACTATGTGACGAATCAAAAGTTGAAAAATAAAAACAAATCATAATTATATGAGATGAAAACTTACTTGATTTGACAAAAAATAAATTTACCTACATTTATGAAATCCATCATATATTACTAATATATATATAAAAAAATGCCATAAAAATTAAAAAAATACTTATTTATTAATATGACTAAAATATTTATATTTTATAATTTTATGGGTGTCTTAATAATCTGAAAAATATTTGAATGAAGTTTTATGAAATTTGAAATCCAAAAATCATGTTTTGAGATTAGGGACCTGTTTGTAAATCTTAGAATTTGGATCAGGGACCTGTTTATAGCATAGATAAGGTCTAGTTGTGAAACTGGTAGAATGTGAGAGTGGATCTGCACAAATCCCAGGAAAAGACAAAATTAACTATTTTTATTAAGGGCCTAATTATAAATATGAAAGACTTGTTTATAACATATAGGGGTTTGTTTGTAAAAATTTCAAAACCTGGGGGTCTATCTAAAAAGACCCATTCTTGTTTCACATTGAGCTCTTGTGCTAACGTGGGTGGCTGGGCGAAAATTTTTGTCTCCATCCGGGCGGTCGTGCATTATGCTAGACTTTTTTGCAAGAGCTTGAGAATGTTAGACTTTTTTTATAAGCTTTTATTATGAGCAGAAATAATATGAGATCATGAAAGAATATGAGTTATTTTATTTGGGTTTATTCAAGCATAAATAACTGGGCATATAAATTTAGATGTAGGTATCAAAGGCATCCAATATAAGGAGAATAGGAGATCAGATTTAATTGACAAATTGATTAGGCTTCTTTAGAATAAACTAGTTCATCACAAAATAAAGTATTCCATATCATATAATATCAAAATATAGAAAACAAATAACTAAGATTTAATCAAATGGGAAGCACAATAAATGCCATTGATAGATGTTTACCCTTTTTTTTACATTTTTTAATTTAAAATTGGAGAGATAAAAACTTGTTTGTTTTATAAAAAAAATGAATCGGTGGGTTGCCTATTTCTTTATATTATTTAAAAGGAATACACCCAAGAAAATAAAAATTTGTAGGGGGTAAAAATATAATTGATTTAATTGTTAAAAATATGGACAAAATTTTTAGCCTATTATTCATTTTAACAATTAACGTGCAACAAAAAAAAATATCACATATCAAAATAAACACATGATTATATTGAGAAGGCATATATATAATTTTAATATAAATGTAATAACATCACCGTCAGTATCAATACCTTTAAATATAGCGATAGATAAGAAATGAGTTAATAAAAGCTTCCATTAACGGTTAAAAAAATGTTTTTTTTATTTTCAAGTTTCTTTGTCCGCTTTGTTTATAATGAGCTCACGGGTTTAAAATGCGTCTTAGTGTGTAAGAGCTGTGTTCACATATAAGCATAGACTATCTCCTCCCATTAGACGATGTGGGACTAAACACATTCACTCAATCCATGGGCCTCTTGAAACTCTTGGGCCTGGGCCAAGCGTCACAATCACTTTTTCGTTTTTGGATTTTAATCATCAGATTTAAAGGATAATTTATTTTTAATCCCTATGACTAAAAATGAAAATTAAATAATTTACAGATAAATTCAACAAAAAAAAAATTATCTTTTAAATCAAGGGATTAAAATCCAAATATGATGGTCCGTGGAAAATTAAAAATAAAAAATCTAAAAAAAAATGACGTGGTCGGCAAGAATTCTCCGAATTACAATTTAAAATGAATTAAATAAATGCTTCTTATCAATTATTTGAAACAGGTTAACTTGGTCGACAAGAAAGTTTCTATCAACGGTAAAAAAAAAACGCTCCTTATATAATTAAAATATCATACAAAACCATCGCTCACCCTCTCTTTCGATATCAGGATCCCTCTCTCAAAAATTAACAAAACCCTAATTTTAGGTTTCTTTTCGCATCCTCTCCAACGACCAAAACTCAAGCCGCGGTGCAGATGGTGAGAGTGGGAGACGGACGGACCAGAGTGAGGTCGACATGTTCTTCCTAGACAAGCGCGCCTGGGAGACGAAGATCGCCGTCGCAGGGGTTCCCACGTTCCAGGAGGACGCGACGGTGGAGCCTCTGGACGCCGGAGCTCCTCGGGGACCAGGCGCCACCGTCATCTGGACGCTCGTCTCCCCGCCTTGGGATCCGCGCCTGGAGGAGGAGGAGGAGGCGGAAGGGGTTCGACTCGTTCTTTGACGAGAAGATCTGAGAGAACTTCAGCGTGTTCATGTCCGGGTGAGGGTGTTCTATCTACGTTTTTTTATTCTTTATGTCTTGATTTAATCCATTAGTGTTGGAGGGATGATATGCATTGGGGAAATTATTTTGTCAAATTTTGATTCTGTTTTGGTTTTCCTTTTTATAGTTTCTGGTATGCTTTTTTATTTAGAAATTAATCGGATTTGATATTCATTCTGTTCATGTTGGGGTGAGGGTTTTCTATCTCTGATTTTTTTCTTCTTCATGTCTTGATTTTATCCAATAATGTGGAAGGGGTGATGTGCATTGGATAAATTATTTTATGAAGTTTTGATTCTATTTTGGTTTTCTGTTTATTAGTTTCTGGTATGCTTTTTTTATTTAGAAATTAATCGGATTTGACAATCATTCCTTTGTAGTCTGTGTTGTTTTTGGGAAGGTAGATTACTCTAGAAATTAATCCCAAATGTGGCGCTTAGGGAAGGATGATTTAGGGGAAATCAAATTATAGTCATCGACTTTCATCCTTAAGTGTGCTACTGAGAATGACGGCCATGGATCGTATTTGTCTGCCACATTCAAGTGATTTAAGATTTTATTTTTCGTCACTCATCACCTTTATTTTATAAATAACATCATTTCTCCTTCACTTCTCATTCTAAATAACATTGATTTTAATCCTTACAATTCAAGTGATTTAAAACTTTATTTTTTGCAGCACATTACATTTGATTCCTAAAGAGTATTACTTTCTCATTCATTTCTCATTCTACATCGCATTGGTTTTTAAAGCAACTTATAGGTCTGTGGCTTGAATCCCGAATGTGGTGGCTTAAGGAAGAAAACTTGGTGGAAACCAGACTAAGGCTATCAACTTTTCTCCTTAAGTGCACGGGTGCGCCACTGAAGACGATGGCCATGGATCGCATTTGTTTGCTACATTTCAAGTGATTTAAAATTTTATTTTTCGTTGCTCATCACCTTTATTTTTTAAATAACGTTGTTTTTCATCCACTTCTCATTCTAAATAACATTGATTTTAATTGCTACATTTCAAATTATTTAAAACTCTATTTTTCACAGCACATCACATTTGATTTCTAAATCATTTTCTCTTTCATTTTCTCATTCTGCATTGCATTGGTTTTTAAGACAACTTATAGGTCTGTGGCTTGAATCCTGATCGTGGTGGCTTAGGGAAGAAAACTTGGTGGAAACCAGACCATGGCCATCAACTTTTCTCCTTAAATGCACGGGTGCACCACTCAGGATGATGGCCATGGATCGTATTTGTCTGTCACATTTCAGGTGATTTAAGATTTTATTTTTTGTCGCTCATCACCTTTGTTTTATAAATAACATCATTTCTCCTTCACTTCTCATTTTAAATAACATTGATTTTAATCCTTACAATTCAAGTGATTTAAAACTTTATTTTTTTACGACACATTACATTTGATTTCTAAAGAGCATCGCTTTCATATTCATTTCTCATTTTGCATTGCATTGGTTTTTAAGGCAACTTATAGGTCTGTGGCTTGAATCCCGAACGTGGTTACTTAAGAAAGAAAACTTGGTGGAAACCGAAATATGACCATCAACTTTCTTCCTTAAGTGCACGGGTGCACCACTGAAGACGACGGCCATAGATCGTATTTGTTTGCCACATTTCAATTGATTTAAGATTTTATTTTTCGTCGCTCATCACCTTTTTTTATAAATAACGTTGTCTCTTTCACTCCTTATTCTAAACAACATTGATTTTAACCGCTACTATTCAAGTGATTTAAAACTTTCTTCTTCGCAACACATCAAAAGAACATCGCATTCTCTTTCATTTTCTCATTCTCAATTGCATTGATTTTTAAGGCAACTTATAGGTCTGTGGCTTGAATCCTGAATGTGGTTGCTTAGGAAAGAAAACTTGGTGGAAACTTTTTTTCTTAAGTGCACGGGTGTAATGCATGATTAACTAATGTTTTGTGGGGTACATCATAGTTTGTGACCTCCACTACTTAAGATGTAATTGCATATTTCCTTCGGGTTTTCACACTTTTATTTATGAGTATGGAAACCTACCATTTACCATTAAAATTTTTCTCCTTAAGTGCACGGGTGCACCACTGAAGACGACAGCCATGGATCGTATTTGTTTGTCACATTTCAAGTGATTTAAGATTTTATTTTTCATCGCAACACCTTTATTTTTTAAATAACGTTGTTTCTCCTTCACTTCTCACTCTACATAACATTGATTTTAATAGCTACAATTTAAGTGATTTAAAACTTTCTTTTTTGCCGCACATCATATTTGATTTCTAAAGAGCATTGCTTTCTCTCTCATTTTCTCATTTTGTATAGCATTGGTTTTTAATACAACTTATATGTTTGTGGCTTGAATCCAAAATGTGGTGGCTTAGTGAAGAAAACTTGGTGGTAACCAAACTTTGGCCATCAACTTTTCTCCTTAAGTGCACGGGTGTGCCACTGAAAGATGACGGCTATGGATCATATTTGTCCGTCACATTTCAAGTGATTTAAGATTTTATTTTTTGTCATTCATCACCTTTATTTTTTAAATAACGTCTTTTCTCGTTCATTTCTCATTCTAAATAACACTTATTGTAACCTCTACAATTCAAGTGATCTAAAACTTTATTTTTTGCAACACATCACATTTGGTTTCTAAAGAATATCGTTTTCTCTTTCATTTTCTCATTCTACATAGCATGGATTTTTATTGCAACTTATTGGTCTATGGCTTGAATCCCAAATGTGGTGGCTTAGGGAGGAAAACTTGGTGGAAACCAGACTATGATCATCAACTTTTCTCTTTAAGTGTACGGGTGTGCCGTTGAGGATGACGGCCATGGATCGTATTTGTTTGCCACATTTCAAGTGATTTAAGATCTTATTTTTCATCACTCATAACCTTTATTTTTTAAATAACATTGTTTGTACTTCACTTCTCTTTCTAGATAACATTGATTTTAATAGCTATAATTTCCTTTAATTCTAAATAACATTGATTTTATTCGCTACAATTCAAGTGATTTAAAACTTTATGTTTCAGAGGACATCACATTTGATTTTATAAAGAGCATCGCTTTTTTTTTTCATTTATCATTCTGCGTAGCATTGGTTTTTAAGGCAACTTATAGGTCTGTGGCGTGAATCATGAATGTGATGGCTTAGGGAAGAAAATTTGGTGGAAACCATACTATGGCCAACAACTTTTCTCTTTAAGTGCATGGGTGCGCTGCTGAGGATGATGGCATGGATCGTATTTTCTTGTCACATTTCAAGTGATTTAAGATTTTATTTTTTGTCACTCGTCACCTTTGTTTTATAAATAACATCGTTTGTCCTTTACTTCTCATTCTAAATAACATATTTTTTAATCCTTACAATTCAAGTGATTTAAAACTTTATTTTTTTACAGATGATTTCTAAAGAGCATTGCTTTCACATTCATTTTTCATTCTGAATTGCATTGATTTTTAAGGCAACTTATAGGTTTGTGGGTTGAATCCTGAATGTGGTGGCTTAAGGAAAAAAAACTTGGTGGAAACTAGATATGGCCATTGACTTTTTTCTCTAAGTGCACGGGTGCACCACTAAAGATGGACGGCCATGGATCGTATTTGTTTGTCACATTTCAACTGATTTAAGATTTTATTTTTTGTCGCTCATCACCGTTTTTTAAAAAATAACATCACTCCTTCATGTCACATTCTAAATAACATTGATTTTAATCGCTATAATTCAAGTGATTTAATAATTTTTTTCGTGGCACATCACATTTGATTTCTAAAGGGCATCACTTTCTCCTTCGTTTCTCATTTTGTATAGCATTTGCTTTTAAGGCAACTTATTATTCCATAGCTTGAATCCCGAATGTGGTGGGTTAGGGAAGAAAAGTTGGTGGAAACTATAGTATGATCATCTCTTTTCTCCTTAAGTGCATGGATTCACCGCTGAGGACAACGGACATGTATCGTTTTTATCTGCCACATTTCAAGTGCATTAAGATTTTATTATTTGTCACTTGCATCATTTGATTTTTTTATGGTCTTTGTTTTTTTCTTGCTTTTTAAATAGCATTGATTTATAGTTGCAACATTCCATGTGAATTAATACTTTATTTTTTGCAACTCATGACATTTGATTTTTAAAGAGTATCATTCTCTCTTTCATTTCTTATTTGCATAGCCTTGGTTTTTTAAAACAAGGTATGTGGTTTGAATCGCGAATGTGACAACTTAGAGAAGGAAAACTTTTGGGAAATTTGAAATAATATCCTATAATGAGGCATGATAACGATAATTTTTCCAACCGGACAATCTGATAGTTATTCCAAATGGAGGGGATGTCCTTGTAATGCCTAGTTGACTGGACTGAAGTTCTCTGTCAACGTGTCTTTTTATGAGGTGATATTTCACTTTCCCCTCTCTTCTTGTCTCCTAGTTGGGTTTCCACCGCCACCTGTGCATTATTTTCTTAGCTCTTTTCTTTTCTTTTCCTTTCTTTCTTTCTGAGATCTACTTGAAGCATTGAATGAGATTGTTGTAGTGGTGAAAGATGAAGATGAAATCTAACGGAGTATATTTTTCTCGTGGGATAGTTCGTCTGCCTCCTTGGTGACCCCGACCCCTCTGGTAACCCAAAATACGTCCCTTCCCTGTGTATCTCTTTGTTTCTTCTTCCTCAAGCTTTACTTTTATCACATGTTTTTTGGGAAAAATTGTTGGGCAAGTATTGAAGAACAACCATTCAAGTCGGTGAAGTTGTTCTCAGGTCATTAGGTTAATCTAAAAAGAAATTGTTTCTTGTGACACCCAAAAAGGAATAAAACTCATTGATTTTCTCATTTACAACCAAGGGAAAAATTTATAACCAAGGGAAAAATTTATATTTGTTAATGCCATCCTCATCTCCATCATCTGTAGCAGGGGATTTGGACATTGAAGGTGATTTTCCCTAGATATTTGAGTTTTTTTTTTGAGGTTTCTAATAATTACTTGAGTGGTTGGGGTTTGAACTTTTTATTTGACTCTCTCCCATCTGCAGCCTCTGGTAACATTTGCATATTTCATTTCAAAAGTCCTTGATTACTTTATGAGTTCTTTATTTAATTATTTATTTTTTTATCGAAGCAGCATAAGTATACATGTCTACTCATATTGTTGCGTCTAGATCTCAGGTGTTGCACATTATCCAACTACATTTGCAATGAAAAACAATTTTTGTTGATTTCATATAAATACTTGTGCAATGTTATATGTTTGGTGCAATTAGTTGATATATTTGGGAAGCCATTTGACAAGTAATCTGTTGCAGTGGATGTCATTAACTTCATGTTTGTTTTCATTCTTATGTGAAAAGAATAATTGGAACATGTACTGATCTTGTTTCTAGCATGATGTCTAAAACTAAGATATATACCATGATCACCTTAAATTTGAATCTTGGACCGTCTGCCTTTATTTCTTTTAGTTAGGCATTAGTGGATAAATATATAATATTGTTAAATTCTTAATATAGTCAGATCATACCAAGCCTTTGTTATTTAAAAATATTGATGATACATGACAAGCTCCTCAATAGTGTTTTTTTTTTTTTTTTGCATTGTCCATCTGCTAACAACTAAAAATCCTAATTGGTTTTCTCAAGTTACAATGATGCTTATGATTGCTGCAATGGACAATGATTCAAGTTAACATCTCCTTCCAAGTGCTGACATGTTTACACTTTTGTGTTGAGTATTTTTTTCATTTATTTATTGGCCTATGTTGAAATATCAACCAAAGAGGGGGAAAAATCAATGGGAGTGTCTAAAAAATAGGATTATATAAGACATGAATTCGTTTAATAAATTTGTATATTTGAATCGGTTATTTTATACCAATAAATGGTTCTTATGATTTTGATCATTCATCTTTTTAATTATGTGCCCTTCCTTATTAGGTGGTAGTTTTTTTTCTTTATGGAAACGGTAGACAAATCACTTTTGTATTAATAAAAGGCCAAAGCCCAAAGGAAAATTACAAACAAAGAAAAGACAATTTAGAGAAAACAAGACAGAAAATAAAGGCCCGTGCAATGGAGAAAAACAGAGAACATCTCACTCCAATAGTAGAAGAGACGTCTACTCATGGTTCACACCGAATGTCCTCCCCATTCCCTCCCGAAAGAGAGGCCAATCAAGGGATTATCACACCTCCCACCAACACCCTCACGCCCCCGCGCCCTCAAAATCTTCCCCACTCCTAAATAAAATTGACCACCATCTCCCATATGTTTTCGGCATAAGGAGTTTGCCCCCTAAAAAGTCAAGTTTCGGGACAACCACATTGCCCACATCACCGCTGGAATATACAATCGTGAAATCGTGGCTCTCAAAGAATGATCCCCTACTATCTGTAGACTCCTGCCCGCCTCCCACATCCCCTCCACATCATGGAATCCCTCTTCCAAACCCATAGCCACCTGCAACCTGCCCCACACCTGCCGAACCATGTGGCACTCAACAAAGAGGTGATCCACTCTCTTCCTCCAATCGACACAACACACACATCATTTCCACCCCTAGAGACCAGCGTGCAATACTAGATCTGGTGAGAACTTTGAGTCAGTAAACCATCTACTACATAAATGTTCTCACCTTCAGAGGGACCTTGCATCCTTAGATTTCCTTGTACTTGGACGTAGTTGCTTGGACCACTTGCCTTTCCCTTCTCACCCACTCATAGCAACTCTTGACTGTGAAACCCGTCGATCTCTCCGAAATCCACACCGGAGTGTCCCCATTACCCGGACTCACCTCCACATATTGGAGCATCTCAAGGAGTGAAAGATAGCTGTCCACTCAGAATCGTTAAGGATCCTTTGCACCTATACCTCCCAACATCCTCCATCTCCCCTGCCCCTCTAAATTTGACACACCATGCCACTGGCCTCCGTGGTGACCAATGGCCTCTTTTTGTATGTTAGCCAAGACTGGTGATTATCTTGAAACATCCATTGAGAAGGCATATATGTCTGAAATCAGATATCTCCCTCGCTCTCACACTTCAGGATGAGAACCAAAAAATGGTGGAGTTTAAACACCCAATCCCCTTGGATGAATGATAGAACTCCTCAAACATTTCAAGAGATCCTCCTTAACCACCCCCACCCACACCGAGCCTTGTCACCCTGCACACCAAAGACTGCAGCCTCACCTCTCTTCGTTGAACCGGTCTTCCAGACTTTGCAGACACTCCATCAGCAGTCTCCTGAGATCTTCATCATACTAGAGGCCTTCAAGCACGACACCAGATGAATGCCTGTGTGAAGTGAGACGACACCAAAGCCTGTTGTATATCCTGTTCCCTTTCCACAATCTGCCCGTCCATGTGAAACTGTCGAATTCCGTTCATTTGCCTCCAAGCGTTTGCCACCTTTTGAAAGTATTTAGAATTGTTGTCTTCCTCCTTTAACCACACCTCCCGAGACCATTGCCTCCATGCCGCTTCCTCCCTATTGGAGATCAGCAGCCTTTCCTCCTACAAAGCATTCTAGGCCAATCTATCCTCCCCCAACAGATCCGCCTCTTCCCATCTCTCGTACCTGAAAATCTGATCAACCAGGCCTAGCTTCCTCTCCTACGCCCTCGGAGCATCTCTTCGTTCCACCTCTTCAAGGGCAACTCGAGCTGTTTCAGTTTGAAGGCAACTTTCTTCGCCCCCGAGAGTTCAGTTGAACCCAAATCCCATTTTTGTTCCACCACCTCACGAAATTCATGAGAAAGTAATTACCAATTTTCAAACTGAAATAAATTAGGCCTTTGATCCCCCACCCCTCCCTCCAGGACTAGGGGAGAATGATCAGACAACAATCAATATGGGTAGATCCCTCAAAGCACAAAGAGGAATTACTCCCTCTCAGTTCGAGTCAATGAGGACCCTGTCTAACCTAGCAATCGACGGGGACTCTCTCAAGCTACTCCATGTATAACATTGGTGCACAATGGGCAAATCATTCAAACCTTCATCTGCGATCCACAAAGAGAAGGAAGTCATCGCCGTTGAAATCGGTTCATCCCGATTTTGATCCTCCACAAACCGGCTGACGTTAAAAACACCTAGCGCACATGACGGAAAGCCCCATACCATTTTTCACTTGATTGAGCTCCTCTTATAAACCTAGCCTCCCCGTATCTTCATTTGAGTCATACACTATCGAACATATCCATTTCCCTTGGGACTCGCTTTCTTCGAACAAGATCGAGAGTGTAATCACCCCGTTTCTCCTCTACCATCTCCTTTTCCTCCCCATTCCAGCACACCAAAATTCTTCCTTAAGCTCCCAAAGATTGCTTGAAAGCAAAAATTTGAAGAAGACTACCTCCTATAGCCCACAAGTCCGCCTGATTGAACACTTGCATTTTTGTTTTCTGTAAGCAGCATATTGAACTCTTCTACTCCTTGATATGATCCCTAACCACCGACTTTTTCCTTGGATCATTGAGTCCCCCTACATTCCAGCATAAGAGATACATTAACGGGATTTATCACCCCCCGATTCCCTAGACCACAAAACCACTAGGCTTCTTTGTCCTCTTCGTCGACCTCCCTCGCCTCCTTGAACATGGTCTTCGTAATGAAGTCCTTGAACCTCCCCTTAAAACGGCTAATAGAGCTATCCACCCCCACCTCCACAACCTTTGTACACGCTGGAGAGCTCATGTAAACCCCCCACGGGCAAAACACCGTTCCCCCACCAGGCCCGCCCCCTATCCTGTGGTCGACCTCCCCCAACAACACTCCTTGGAGCACACTCCACCACCATCTCTAGCCCACCAACAACCTCATCACTGCAAGCCAAACTAGCACCACCTGACTCACACCTAGCAGGCAATGCCCAGTTGGACGACTGCCTAGAAGGAGAAACAACCCCCGGAGACTTAGGCCATCCAACCACCTCCATATTGTCCGTAACTGAAGAGTCACACATCATCTGTGATACCTAGTCCATTGAGGGGGTGGTGAGTCCAGATAGCCAAGAGGCTCATGGATCAGGAGAGGGTGAGGGTGATGTGTTTAGTTCCACATCATCTAATGGAAAGAGATAGTCTGTGCTTATATATAAGTATAACTTTTACACACCAAGACGCCTTTTGAAGTTGTGAGTTCAATTAGGGGCAAAAATTACAATATCTTGCTATGTAAGCCTGGGGCATTACAATTGGTTTCAAAGGTAATGGTGGGTGTGACCCCACATGAGGACGTGTGGCTCATTAGGGGGGTAATTTTGACACCCAGCCCATTGAAAGAGGGGGGGGGGGTGTTCAGATAGCCAAGAGACCTAACAGTTCCAAGAGGCCCATGAATAGAGTGAGGGTGAGATGTTTGTCTCACATCATCTAATGGGAGGAGATAGCTTGTGCTTATATATGAGTACAGTTCTTACACACCAAGACGTGTTTTAAAGTCATGAATACAATCAGGGGCAAAATGGATAATATCTTGTTGTGTAAGCTTGGGGCATTACAACATCAAAGCTCGCTCGAAAGCGCTTTGGATAAGGGGGCCAACGCCATCTAATCTTGCCCACCTCGTCCATGAAACTTGACCACGTACCACCACCGAATTTCTCCAGTTCCAACCCCATATCTGACGGCGTGCTAGAGCTCTATCGATTAGGGTCCCTAGGAGAACCCTCGAAGATCGACCCAATAAACAATGGTCAGCCCATCAAACTAGACCTTGACGAGGAGGACGCCCACACTTGAATCTCGGACCGGATCCTTGAATTGCAACAACCCACGACCACCCCATCCAGGTCAGGTGAGAAGGAGACCCAACGCAAGCATTCCCAGACTCAACCGCTAGTTGTCCGTTAAGTTCCTCCACGTGTTGATCAACATCAACATTACCCACAATCCACTCATCTCCCATCAAAGCCCTAGCCACCCTATGTCCTGCCACACCAGGGACTATCTGTGCTGACAATTGAGGGTGGTCCAACAAGCCACCAACCTTCCCTTCCAGCCTAGACTCAACACATCCACCTCCTTGATACCCATCAGAATGGGCAACTGCTAAAATGACTCCTTGTCCACGATCAAGTACGACCTCTGAAACCCACCCCCTCGCTCCCCTCTGCATACACATTTTGACCATCCCGACGCACCCATCCACCTAACCCCCCTTGAAAGGCCGTTGTACCGACATCGATGATTCCACTTGGGTGAGACTCAGCTAAGCTCGCCGAATCGGCCGCCCGAGATGGACCTGCCCTTGACTCACCCATCATCACCGGCAAGGAGCCAACCACCACCGTCCCCCTTTCCCCGCCCTCCTCCACTGTCCGCCCCTACCCCTCCCCGCCTGCAGACTACACTTAAACACCCTGAGTAGTCGGGGCCTTCCCCTTACTGTCCACGCCTAAACTAACACCCGCTCCCAACAAAACCATTGCCCCACACCCCACCCACACCGCCCTCCCTTCCCCTTCCTAGCTAGCCATCTCCGCTTTTGAACCCTCGGCCACCTCAGCGAACGAATAGCTCGGCCCAGAAATCCCCATTTCCACCATAACCCCCACATGCCTACCATCCAACGCCACCGCGAGCATGGACGGCACCACCCTCTCCTTACCCACCCACATGCCCACCCTGAGGTCCGGGAAACCACTAGCATTGGTGCCACCCTCTCTAACCTCCAAGAGATGACCAAAGGATGCCACAATCCCCGGAAAACCTCTATTGTCCTTCAAAGAAGCGGGAGGCCCTTGAGAACCAAGTCCACTCGACACCCATTATATCTTATACCTCCATGACCACAGTCACATTGCACTAGTTGCACCTCCCCTTTGCGACAAGGCAAACCCCGCTCCCCCAACATGACGTTCCTAACTGAAATGGAAGCACAATGCATCATGGCCCTAGTAAGGCTCAGGAGCCACCATTGCAAAGGTGGAAGCCCCCTCCGTCGTCTTCCAATCACCACCTTCACCTCCTCCCAATCTCTCCCCCCCCCCCAACCACCCTATTCCAGAATAATGCTACGGCTGAACCTCTCCTCCCTGACCTCCATCTCCTTCGACCATGGAATGACAACCTCCCTCTTCAACCCCTGCCCCCCTTTCAACTGATGTCCCTCCCCACCCTATCCTCCCCAAGCTTCACATCCAGAGCCACCTCCCCTTCCACTCGCCCTAGACAAGCCCAGACACAGGGTACACTCTGATACCCAACATGCTCAACCCCACTTCAACCAGAACTACCACCTATTATTCCTCTTTAAATGTTATGGCTCAAAATATTTGTTAAAAGAGCCCCCGCCGGTAACTACAAAAACCTCCTCAATTCCTTGTTTGTCTTGCAACCTTTAAGAAGGATGAGGCCTGGGGCGATATCAGGTGGAGGACATGGGATTGGTGGTGGTTGGACTTCGGTCAGTAGAAAGCAAATGGTCTCCCGGCGAATTGAGCAAGGTCGCGACAGGGGAATTCGGTGTTTTTGGTGCTTGGGGTTGGGTCATAGGGCCTTCAATTTACCAGGACCCCCCCAAATGCTGGAGATAAAAAAAAAAAAATTTCTATTGAAATATAAGCAATGCAAGCAGAAACGTCAAATGGCTTACTATAGTTATCGTCGACTATCCCGTGTGTTATGGTTGATTAAATTTGCTGCTAGGTGCATTTTTATTCTGTTTTTGGAGATTGTTTTGGATGTTATTTTGGGTTTCTATATGATCTTCATTGTATAATAGAATTATATATGACTGGTGGATTTGTGTAAAGAGGAACCCCTGTTTAGTGAGCATTGAAGGGGGGAGATGTAGACTTTCTTTATCGACAATTTAGAGAAGTAGTTTGCTAAGGAAAGGGCTTCAACTCCTATCTTTAGGTGGGTATGTTTGCCCCATCAATTCCTTTTTATGGCATCTTTGGGTTATCAGAGGATTTTGGGTTGTGTTTTGATTAGTTTTTCAATTTTGGAGTGTATGAAGTGATAAAAATGCTCAGTGCATCTGAGGGTCTGAATGTCACGTCATTAGTGACCATTCATACTCATGTTATAGAATAGATTAGATTTTGAGTTGATTTTCGTAAAAAAAATTTACTTATCTTCTGTTTTCATCTGTACATGACTCGTGGATGTGGGATTTTTGGAAGAATATAGTTTTAATTTGTTCCAATATCCAAGTTTTACACTTTTACTTTTCGGTTTGTTTTTTTATTTCTTTTTAATATATGAAGAGACAGCAAAGTCATAGAAGAACCTGATCAATATTGCAATCTGAGGTGTAGTTCGATTGTATCCAGTCATCTACTTTTTCTGTGACCCTTAAGATTTGTAGATGTTGCTTGAGTAAAAGATAATCCGTAGTTAAATTTTTTTGCTTTTTATATAATGATAATTTGTGTGTGCACGTCAATAATCTATACGAAGTCTTTGTTTTTTTTTTTAAATATTGTTGATACTTTACAAGCTCTGCTTATTTGATATATTTTGGTATAAGGTTGTTTATTTTGATATAAGATTCCTGTGTTTTTTAATATTGTTTATAAGCTCTGTTTATTTGATATGCTTCTTAAATTTTTTTGCTATATTATTTATAACTACAATTATTGGATTGAACTACGACATGTTTATATATAGGAATGAAAAGTCTTCTTTGAAAGAAAATTGATGACAGCTACATGATTAATTCATGAACATTGATTTTTTGTCAGGATGGTCTAAGATGCAAGCAATTTCAATGTGTACTTTAGGTTTGCAAAGTAATCCCTGATACGTATTATCATATATGTGTACATGTATAGAACGATTACTTCATTATAGAGGTTGTTCCATGTATTGTTACAAATTTCTTCTCTCTTACCATAATTATTTGTTAGATTGATGATAAGTTCAGAAAAGCTAAAAAAATTTAAATTCAAATCCAAACATATTTTTATCTTTTTAAACTACCGTCTTCTCTTTTTAAGTTAAAAAATCTTGTAGTTGAAAATCGTAGTTTTTCAAAAGCTGGGTTCGAAATACAAGATTTTAAGAATTCTAAGGTTTCAACTTTACATTCAAATGCAGCCTTAGTCTTATACTTGGCTTTCCATATTGATTCTTTGAGGTATATTTCTTGAAACAATAATGATTTTTGGGCCTCAACTTGTATACCCCATTATAAGCCCCATGAGGTGGCACACGTATAATTACCTTTTTACCCTTCATTGAGTTTTTTTAGGACTTTTGGGTAATCGATCCATAAATGCTTAGGTGGTTATGATTTGTTGGGATTCCTTGTTCCTTCTCTCTTTCTTTTTTTTGTTAAAAAAATCAAATCAATGGAAGTATAAAAAAAAATCGAAGTCAATTGTTTATTACACATCAGTACTTCAATTTCTTGAGAGGTATTTCAATTTTTCTCGTTTTATACTTCTCATTGATTTTTTTTAATAATCATAAACATAAATAACGATTCGATTCCATTTATTGAGAGGCCTTTCAATTTTTCTGTTTTGGATCCAGATGGATTTATGATCTGTGATTTCTTTCTTGTTTTCGGATCCCAAAAATTACTAGATTTTTCTCGTTTTATACTTCTCATTGATTTTTTTTAATAATCATAAACATAAATAACGATTAAAAGAATTCTTACTATACCATATAATATAGTAATTTACATGTTGCTTCATCGTGTTGTATGATAGAATGAAAATGAGGGCTATTACTGGTTGTATCATGCTTGCATGTTCTTTTTTTTTGGTAAATGCTTGCATGTTCTTTGCTTATATTATGAATGCCATTGCATATATAAGTTGCTGATATAACATATTTGAACATCTGTTTTGATATGCATTTAATTTGGTATATTTTAGAACTTGAAAATATACTTTATCTTATAAGTAATTCTCATTTTCAATGTACATGTTTTGATGTTCACATATATTGAAACAGTTTATATCGCACAAATATGTCTACATTTTCACTATTGTTATAAATAACGTGCAACATGAGATAATAATCACATATCCGCATGAATGTTTAATAACTAAAAAAAAAGTCTTGGTGAGTGGGTAAGAAACGGATCTGACTTAGTAGTTGATTGATCTTATCTAGAAGAAAGTAGTCAATTAATATTAGCTAAAATTATAAAATAGATAAAATAATATCAGTACATAACGATGAAATAAAAAAATATAATAAGAGTATAATATTTTACAACGATGATACATATATAAGTTATTAAATATAATAATATTAAATTAAAATATACATATGTCACTACGTGAGATGAACTTAATAATATATATATATATGTTCTTCAAATTTATATAGGAATGAATGAAGTGAATATTTAATGAATCATGAACCTAGGTAGCGTTGGTAGCGTTTGGTAATGTGATTGTAAAATTGATTTTCTACTATCGCTGGGTTTAAAACTGATTATGTAGGAAGTTATCCTCATAGCTTTCTCAAATCGTAACTTTTAGGTACTATTTGCCTGAAATCTGTTTGCAGCGCTGCGATTGTAAAATTGTTTGGTTACACGATTGCATAATCAACTTCTTCTTTTTTGAAAAGTAACTGTTTATTTATAGCTGTTAAAGCTTACAAATGAGCTGAAATGGGGGAGAATAGACTAAAGACATGAAAACCAAAACAAAGAAAGGAAAGATAAATGGACCATCCAGTCTAACACGAGCTGTGCAAATCCCAGATCATGCCCACTTCATACCCGTCTACATGTAATTCATGATTCAACCTGGAACCTTCCCCCCGAGATGTTTATCGACGACGCTCCAACCAAGAATCACCCCCAGTCTTTCACTAAGAATGTAGTATCCTCCCAGACATTTTCAAAATATATGCGTTGGTTTCTGAATATAAGCAAGTTGCGAGCCCGCCAAATAGCCCCTAGTCCCGCCGGAACAACAATGCGTCGAAATTTACCCTGTGTGGAAGTCTCGCCATGACTGATGCTTTCTGACATAACCTCCCATAGCTCTTCGAGATCCTGAAACTGGCATCGGAAGCCCGCAGCTGCCCCTAACCTCTCCCATACTCTGGTCGCTAGGTTACATGCAAGTAACACATGCTCAATGGACTCGGCATTATTCCACAAATGGCGCATATTGTTGACTCGGAAGGTCGCCATTTCGCTCTACACTCCTTTTTTACCAGCCTCCCTTGAAGCGCTAGCTAAATGCTAACCCAAACATAAGATTCCTTTTCATATTAATTCAAGACAAACTAAATAAAACCATAGTCATATCCAACTTTAAATAAATAAAAAACAAAGAAGATCAAAATGTTATAATTAACAAATTAAAATTGCTTAATTGAAAATTAGAATATTGATTTGAGTTGAATTGGCGATATATCTTGGTGAAAATCGATCGATCTACTCACTAACTCATAATTGAGTTGATTTGGGTCCATTTATTTAGAGGTAAAACTTCTTGCAATGATTTTTAGTAAAAATATTTACATAACATGTTAATTTTGGAACTTTGAAAAAGGACAGGTAAAGAAAAATCATTTATTCTTTACAAAAAAAAACATTTATATAACTACCTTTAAATATAGAAAATGGCAACGGAGAAATGAGTAGGTAAACATAAGACTTTTTTAGATATAACTAAAAGATATAACATCTATTTAAATTTTATCTTTAATTTAAATATTAATTTGAATTTATTTTAATATTATTCAATTATCCATATCATATGGGGAATTTTCGTGAAATTGTAATAGTAATATTGATGATTCCATTATGATATTTTGTGGTTTAAATTTGAATATGATTTAATTCATAAGATTTTTAAGTATATAAATAAAATATATGAAATATAATTCTATCTTTAATTTGAATGTTAATTTTATACTATATATATATAGTCGAGTGATTCAGTGCGGGAATGCGGAAAGCGACGTCGGCCGTTCGATCGTGGGTGCATCGCATCCAACGGTCGATGTGAATCGCACCCGACCGTCCGATGCGATGGACCCATGATCGACGGCCCGTGATCGCTTCCCGCACCGCTGTTTACCCGTACCGAATCACTTCCCTATATATATATATATATATATATATATATATATATATATATATATATATATATATATATATATAGTCGAGTGATTAGGTGCGGCGGCCGTTCGATCGCGGGTCCATCGCATCCAACGGTCGACGTGAATCGCACCCGACCGTCCGAAGCGATGAACCCGTAATCGACGGCCCGTGATCGCTGCCGCACCGTGCGGCTGCCGCACCTAATCATCCCTCATATATATATATATGAAAATTATTATGTGCGGCGAACGGTAGGTGCGGCCGCGACGTGGGCCGTTCGATCGCGGGTCCATCGCATCCAACGATCGACGTGAATCGCACCCGACCGTCCGATGCGATGGACCCGTGATCGATGGCCCGTAGTCGCTGCCGCACCTACCGTTCGCCGCACGCAATAACTCCCCTATATATATATATGAAAATTCACTACAAGAAAATAGAGCATTAGCTGCGAAATACTTCATAGCAAAAAACTCTCTTTTCGTAGCAAAAAGGCTTCCTCTACGAAAACATTTCGTAACTATTATGGTTGCAACTGCCTCGTATCAGAAAATATTTTGCTGCGAAAATTTATTTTCGTAGCAAAATGTATCATTTTGCTACGAAATTATTTGTGTTGCAAAATGTCCTTTTTCGTAGCAAAAGATCAACTTTTGCAACGAAATAAATTTTATAGCATGACCTTTTGCTACGAAAATATTTCGCAGCTAAAAGTTTACAAATTTAATAAAAAAAAATTATTGACATTTCGCCTTTTGCGACGAAATTATAGTTTCACAGCAAAAGATAACATTTTGCTATGAAATTATTTCACAGCTAAAAGTATAAAAATTTGTTTAAAAAAATACAAACCCTCCTTGCGAAATATTTCATAGGAAAAGGCAACATTTTCATATAATAAGCTTATTTTTTCCTTATTCACCTTTTTATTCACAAAACAAACATGTGTTTGTTTTGATTATTTGTATATTTTTTCAATTAAAAAAAGATAATTCACAATCAACAATATAAAAAAATTTAGTTTGGGTTTTGGGTTTGGCTTTTTATAAAGTTTTGATATATATTGTTTGTGCTTGCTCCTAACATATACACATTATATATATGTGATAACTAAAAATCTAACTTGACATTGGGCTCATTAAAGACAAAAATAAATGAATCGTATGTAATGTCAAAATGCATATACTCAACTTTGATATCAACAAATATCAATCAATTATACAATGTCCTCTGAAAAAGAGTTAATCAAGCACATGCTGATCTAAATCAAAATGTCCTTCTAAATATTTAATTACAAACATAATTAATATAACAAGTAATCCAATTCGATGATGGACTAGTGTGGAAAATAAAGTGTGTATCTATATATATATCAAACAGTCTAATTTTTATCTTTATCAATTTTTTCAATTTATATATATCTGAATAAATAAAAATATATATGAAAAAAGGACCTTGATCATTTTTTGTCCAGTATAATAAATAATGTTTAAATTTTATTATTTATGTTTGAAATCAAATTTAGAAAGAATTTATAGTAAAAGGATCTCAATCTGATAGTGATGCAGTGTAGATCATATTTTGATTTCGCAACAAAGAAAATCATTTGAAAATCCCTAAACATTTTGCTACAGAATCTCATTTCGCAGCAAAACGTCAATATTTCGCAGCCAAAAGACACATCTATTGGTTCGAAATATAGTTTCACAGCTAAAAGGCACATCTATTGCTACAGCATATCATATCGCAGCTAAATCTATAGCAACGAGATTGAATTCGCAGCTAAAGATCGTTTTTCTGCTACGAAATTAATATTTCGCAGGTAAAAGATATAATTTTTGCAACGAAATACAATTTCGTAGGGAAAGATAAAACATTTTTTGCTACAAATCAATTTTTCGCAGGTAAAAGTCTCTTTTAGCTACAAAATTAAATTTCGCAGCTAAAAGTTCGTAGCTAATAATCAAATTTGTTGTAGTGATTATTAGGTGCGGCCGCGACATGGGCCGTCCGATCGCGGGTCCATCGCATCCAACGGTCGACGTAAATCGCACCCGACCGTCCGATGCGATGGACCCGTGATCGACGGCCCGTGATCGCTGCCGCACCCGCCGTTCGCCGCACGTAATCACGTCCCTATATGTGTGTGTGTGTGTGTGTGTGTGTGTTGCAGTCTGTGTCATCTATACGAACTGCATATATGCATCATCTATCGAGGTATATGCATTAATATAAAAAAACATATAAGTTCATTGAAGCATATACATCACTAATATATATTATTTCTTTCATATACCTTGATAAGAAATATATATATATACACAGATTGCATATTATTATGTAACTCTCTATATATACACACACCCACCACACACACACGCACACGGGTATTCAAATCAACACTTATCCAGAATCACAAAAAGATTCTATAGAAAAATTTATTATATCTTGGATATCCAATTATTTTCTAACCTACTTACTAAATACACGTAGTCTTGAAAATGGAATTATTTAAAAAACAATAATGATTCACAGGCTCCATGCCTCATATAAACCCCATGAGGTGGTACATGTATTAATACATATTTTATCATTTCTACATTTTTCATAAAATCTCCCTATAATCAACGAGTTGGTTATAATGGTTGCTGATGTGGCATAATCTCAAAAAAAAAAAAAATTGGATGATCAAATCCCATGATTTTTAAAAACTAATAATCTTCTTTCTTTTTCTTTATAAGATAAAAAAAATATACGATGATGGAATGAGATCCAAAGACGATGAGGGAAGCAATGTTGGGAAAATTGGAAGCAATGCTGATCATGGTGGGGAAGTATACATATCTGGTGTCAAAGTGGATGCGTGAGAAAAATTTGAGAGGCTGGTGTAACCTTTATAGATAATTATCAACTTTTGGATCGCAGGGAAGAACATGAATTGGAGGTGAGCGAACAGAAGGGAGTGATATTTACTTTTTGTTTTTGCAAAATATTGTTTAATATTTTATAAATAGATTTTTTACTAAATTCAATTTAAGAAAAAATGATTTTTGGATCCATTTAATTTGTATTTTTTCAAGAATTTATTTTGTTATATTATGTACATATATAATATTTTGTTACATAAAGTCACACATATTTCTGTTACATTTATGCAAAATGTTACAATCTGTTAGATATAATGTTATGCAAAACTATTACAATCTGTTAGATATAAAATCATACATATTTTTGTTACATTTATGCAAAATTGTTACAATATGGTAGATATAATGATATGTAAAACTGTTACTTTTTGTTAGATATAATGCTATGCAAAAATATTACGATATGTTAGATATAATGTTTTGTTACATTTGTCATTTTAACATGTTACATTGATACAGTATTGTGACATAATCTCAGGACTGCTACATTCACAACTATGAGCATAATTTGGTTATGACTTTTTTGGTTTCTGAAAAAAATTTAAACATGAATGTCAACACTCATATTTCTACACTCATGTTTTTGTTACCTTTATGCAACACTGTTACATTCTTTATAATAAAAAAACTAGAACATTTTTTTGTGTTATTTAGGTAATGTATATAAGTTTTGGTGTAATTTTGATGAAAAATAATTTAGGTAATTTTTGTTTAAGTTTTGGTGTAACTGAAATAGAAAATTCATAAGAATTTCAAAATTCAAATTTTGAAATAGACATATTTTAGAGTGAGATATATTTTTAAAAATAGGCAAATTCAAATTAATGTGAAAGATTAGTAAGAGAAAAAATGGGGATTTGGGTTAATGAGATATATTTTTAATGAAGGACATATCTGTATTTTGTCATTTTATCCATTTTCAAAAATCAACAAGCCAACTAATAAGGTGATGACACCTCATGGAGCCTGTGAGTGGGTTGGGGCCTAGGTATCATCACACTTTAAAAAATGATTGAATCACTAAATATACTTGTCATGTACTCATATCATAGTACTATCATATGCTTATTTAATATATTTTTTTAAAATTAAACATTGGGAAAATGATGCAAATATATTTCAAAAAACGGAAATTATTTTATGTACCAAACGTATGATTTAAGTTTCGTTTTCCTAAAAAACCTAATCCACATCAAACAAAATTTTCACAGGATTTTATAATGCTTGAAACGAAACGAACCCTACATAAGATGTTTACTGTGTCATCCAAGCCAATTAGTCAAGCTACAAGGAAATCAATTGATTCGATCTAGATCGATCCACCTAGTTGGATTGTGAGTTTTTAAATAGAGGTCAGTGTCATCTGATGCATATATATTGTACTATTTATGGTCATACTATAGCCCTACAGATTATAGATGTGTTACAAGATGAGAGCATTGCATAATTAGCTAATGCAGATGTAAAATCTACTCTAAAACCTACTTACCATCTTAATTTGTTTAAGTTGCAGATCTCTCTCTATTCATCATCATATCAAAATGAGAAATATTCAACAAATTTTAAGTTTTTATGATTTTCTTAAGTTGCTCAAAATTTCATCACGATATGCAGAAGTTGATTGATGTGTAAATGATTGGTTGGAAATTCCAATTTCAATTTTAGTAATATCAAATTAGTTAAGGATATAGCTATCAAATTGTCGTAACGGAACAACAAAATTTTACCCTAGCTACGGGAGTTGATTTTTTTTTCCTATCCTACATGACTTTGGTAGCCTGGTATTGTGGCCCCACATGGTCAGGGGCCATTAAACAAGTAAGAAAATGCTCTTTCTTCTTTCTTCAATGCTTACACGTGACAAAGCCTACCAAATTATGTTAGGTGCCAAATCCTGCGTTTGTCAGACACAGCAGTTGAAGGGAACACCAAAGCCAGGGCGTGTCAATGAAGCTTTTGAACACTGTTTAATGGTTGTTTGGCGACCTTTGTCGTGCTCCCGACCCTCCCAGTGCTTTTTATCATAACACCTCTCATTATATGCCCCACCCATTATACTCGATGAAAACTCATGGATAAAGTAGTCATTTCCTGCCTATTCAAACGAAAATATGTATTGTGTTGTCATAAGTTATGTTTTGAGGCGATAAGGAGAAGCCCCCTTAGTGGGGATGCTGACCAATTCCTCATTGTGCTTGGGGTTGGTAGTTCCCTCATCAAAATTCATGCGCCTCTTAATTTCTTAGTTGATAATGACCAGCCATCGATGGCAAAACTTCTGAGAGTGAAAGATCTGATTGATAATAAAAAATATGTTTATTAAGAGGAATCATGGTGTCGTCAGATGCTCCGGGAGTCAATGGAGTCGTCACAGCGGGCCACAGCTGCCTGTTCTTCTGGATCGTGACATTTCAACGCACTTTGCTAAATTATGTGCTGATAAGTTTCATTCCAATAATAATAGACATTGTACAATTAAAAAAATATGCACTCAGTTATACAAATACATCTCCATGTTCAGAGAAAAATTGTATTTCATTATGACCCTGCTTGGGACTGCATTGGGCAGATTAAGCGCTGGTGAACGCGGAGGAATGTTACCCCCAAATCCAAACAAAAAAATCATGTTGGCATTGGGACATAAAAAATGGCGTTCAAAGACCATTCATCTCCACGGTAGAGAAGCTGTGGAAATAACGCTTCTCTGTACCGACTCGTGTTGACAAACACGAGTGTCCCTGCCTCGGTCCCAAACGGGGCTAAAGTTTATATTTTCAAAAAAGCCAATGTTGGGGACTGACTTAGTATGATAAATTCTCGACCAAATTGATCGATTATAATAACCGAAACCACCAGGAAAATCACATTTATTTTTATCGCTAATTCTCATGCTGAGACAAGGGAAGAGAGAAAATGAAATTCTCTGTTAAATGAGTGGCTTTGTTCAAGAATGACATTTGATGATCTTGAAATCCCACGAAACTCAATGTGGTGGTGCATTTAGTGGAGAACTTGAAGCACCCCTACTTTGGTGGCTTTCAGTCACTTAGTTTTTATTGTTTGATTGATCATTAATAAATTGTTGAAAAAACGTGAATAAGGTGTGAATAATGATTTATAATAGTTGGAAAAAAGATTAAACATATAAGCCTCTGATTTATAAGATTAAAAAAGCTGCTGACAGTTGATTTGATAGTGGGTCATTATATATACATTGGATTTTGTGGAATAACACAATTTCATATGGGACCTGTAATACAAATAATAATTTATTCATACTTATTCTAACATAGCTATACCCATTTATTCTTTTCACCCACACAGGTTTTTAGGTCCAACCTCCCCTTATTTTCTTTTAGTCTCTCCCTATTTCACTATCCAAATTACATCCTCGTATCTATCATTCACAATTAGAAGTATCTTATAAATTAAAGCATGCCGAACATTTAAGGTGAAACACTATCACGGTGAATGCATTCAATTATTGATACTCTCATCATAAGAATGCTCAACGTAGGGTTGGCCCTGGGTAGAGGCCACCAAGGCAACTGCCTAGGGCTTAGGACCCGGACCCGACCCGGACCCGATTACATGTGTAATATATCCGACCCGATTTGGACTTGACCCGGTGGACCCGAACATACAAACGGGTCGGGTCCGGGTCCACCCCGCCCCGACCCGTTGGACCCGAGACCCGACTGTTTTATTAATATACATTCATATATTACAAGAATATTAGTATTTTCATGACAACGGGCCAGACCAAACGAATAAATAAACAAATTTAGTTGACTCATAATTTTATTTCTTATTTATCAAGTTACAAGTATAAAGTGTTTATTGTTTACTTTGTGACACAAATAACTATGAGCTCTCCCTTTTAATTCATTGTTATATTGTTTAGACTTATGTTTACTTTGAATGTTGTTTAGTAATTCATTCACTTCTTTTGAATTGTACAAAAACATGTTCAAACACAGTATTAGGATATCAGTTTAGAAAGTTCAATAATAATTAATTATTTATTACAAATTTTTTCTAATAGAATGATAAGACAAACAAATTCATGAGTTTAAATTTTTTTATTTTTATTAACTTTCCTCGGGTCGTGTCCGGACCGACCCGACCCGAGACCTGACGGGTCCGGGTCTGGGTCCACATGTTTAGGATCCGCCGGGTCCTGGGTTGGACCCGGACCCGCCGGGTCCAGTCACGGGTCGGGTCCGGGTCCACCCCGACCCGACCCGGACCCGACCCGTTGACAGACCTACTAGGGCCCCCACCCAGGGAGGACCTCAAATCCCTAAAATCTTAAAAATCCCACCATGTTAGAAAAACATTTAAACATTGACAAATCCATATCATATATTATTAGTGCTCATCTTGAAAATCTTGAAAAATCATATGTGAAACCTATTAAATCGCTCTCAACATTTAACACGGTAAACTATTTCATATTCCCAAATCCCATGAATTTCTCTCTTTCCAAACCCATAATTCCTTAGCCGTTTCATCTTTCAATGTGGCATATCTCTCAAACGTCTCTCTCTATTTGTTTTTTGACCTCTCACATTCCCCTTTCAAGCTAGTTCTCTCACTCTTTTTGTATATATGAAATTATCTTCCTCCCTCAAATCCATCTCTCTCTCTCTTTACATTTCTCCCCCTTTGGACCTCTCAAAATCTCCAAAATTGTTGTAGCAGTGAATCAATCATTGGTTAAACAATGTAGTCATCAAACCATTTTTCAAAGGTATTTTATGATTGTTACATTTTTCTTATTTCATTGAAAATTAATTTGATAAATGATCTTTGGTATTGTACCTTTTTGTCTAATTTTTGTTAGTGAATCGGATTTTATGTGACTATTTTTAAAAAAAATTTAATGTAGTCTTACAAAAAAATTTGTTTAATAATAATATTAAAAATAGTTTGATTTTAATGATTGAATGTTTTATATTCATCTTGTAACATTTGTAATTTAAAATGAAATAATGTATAAAATTTAAACAATCTAGATTTTTTTTGTGAACATATATGGGGCCCACTTTAAAAATTCGTCTAGGGCCCGGCCAACAAAATCAATTTTCAGGACCGGCCCTGGCTCAACGCCCAACTAATTATTGGGTAGCAGGCAATTGGATCAATTTTTTGTTTTTTTGTATGGTTATTGAATCAATTATTCTACCAGTTAAACATGTGGATATATATTAAACGACTTCTTCATGTAAGCTACAAATAACAATATAATAGATAGGGAGAGCAATACATTCGGCTCTCTTTCATTGAAGACAGAAATAGATTAGCTATTTTTCTCTCCTCTACGTGCATTTACTTGGAGAGAAACTACCTACTTCTCCATAGAAGTTCCGCAAGAACAACCCCAAAACTACAAATATAATTTTAAGTAAAAAGATGTTTTTAACTCATTTCCAAATGCTCCACGTGAGCATATGTAAGAAAGATAAAACTTCAGCTTTGTCACTCATCCCATAAATAAATACACGAAACCTCACAAAACATTCATTCCTTGGCGGGTTTTCTTTATTTCATATGGTAACAACATACATACATAACACTCACACTCGCATTCCAACGAATTATTAAAAAAACAACTGAAAATTATCGCAAACTGATAATTGATAAACTAATACAATGAATTAAGATGCACTATCTTTTGTAACTCTCATGGTAAGAATGCTCAGCGCCCTGCCTCGATAGATAAAACAGCACGTTTTTCCAAACTGTAAAAGCCACGGGTATCACCAGCACAATTTTCCGAAGATTGTCCAAGTAAGCTTTCCATCTCTTCCGGATTATTTGGAATCCAATGGTGAATCTCAAACATTGTCAACCCTTCCAACTGTTAGAGGTTTTTCAAAATGTATTTTCATGTGTCTTGTAAATTGGGTTTAGAAGTGAAATTTTAGATGTTCATAAGAACCATGAAAAATGTTCAATTTAAATAGAAATTGGGGACCCCTGTTTTGATACAGTGATAATGCATTGTATTTTTGTAACCGCACCAGATGACCATGAAGTTATTTACAGAGATAAAGAGTGGAGCTATTGATCCACCTGCGCACAATAAATTAACTGTTATTGAATGTCCTTCCAAAACTTGTGACCTTTTAACAGTCTCGCTTCCAGACTTCAAGAATGGAAGGAAACAGGACAGCAGATTTATATGCCGCGCATCAGTCGATCACATAGTTGGTAGGAAAATAAAACAAATCCTCCGTGAGCAGTTGAAAAGCCAGGAATTTGTTTTAGTCGGGGCGAAATTTAACTATGATCATAAATCTTTTTCCTATCCAACAATAATCATATGATAAAATTTTCAATCAAATGTAAATTCTCATTAAACACAAATGTGATAAAAAAAAAACACAGTATTAATAGGTTTATCTAAAAAAAGTTTAATTATATTTTTTAAAACTATTACAGAAATAAAAAAATAGATCAGTCTCATTTGCAATTCCGAGGGAGAGAGATTGATAATACAATTAATAGAAAAGACAAAAAAATCTATCTTGAAAACGTAATGGAATATCAATCAAGCATAAAATCATCTAATCCTTGTATAACTATTAGAAAATGTTAGAACCTATCACATTCGTCTATAGTATGCACATGATTTGAATTTTTTTTAAATTGTATACATCATGTAATGAGATATGTATTTCCATAAAAAAATAAAATATGTAACTCATCAAATTGTCTTTATATATTTACAAAAAATATGAAAATTTTCTAGTGAGATAAAAATATATATATATCATTGGACAACTACGGATGGGATAAGACTGTAATGATGACTGTGCGTAATAGTGTTGATAACTATTTTATACTGAGCAAACTATCCACGATTAAATGACAATTGAAAAATGAAAAATAAAATTATATGCACCACTTCATAGATATATCAATGTTAAACAATACAATTAACAATTAAAATAACAACCAACATATCTTAACTAATTAAACTTCATCATTCTATCACAAACTAAACAACTGAAAATATCACAAACTGATAATTGATAAACTAATACAATTAATTAAGAAGCACTATCTTTTGTAACTCTCATGGTAGGAATGCTCAGCGCCCTGCCTCTATAGATAAAACAGCACGTTTTTCCAAACTGTAAAAGCCACTGGTATCACCAGCACAATTTTCCGAAGATTGTCCAAGCTTTGCATCACTTCCGGATTAGTTGGAATCCAAGGGTGAATCTCAAACATTGTCAACCCTTCCAACTCCATTGTGACCTCCCTCATTGTTGGCCTTTCTTCCCCTTTAACGCTAAGGCATCGTGTGGTGATCTTGCAAACTTCAATTATCAGATTCATCTTTCCTTCTTTCACTATCTGAGGATCTAATACATCTATGATTCGGCTTTCTTTCATGGAGGACACAAAAATATTAGCTAAGCTTCTCTCTCCTACATTTACTTGAAGAGAAACTCCCTTCTTCCACGTTGAGAACAACCCCAAAACAATAAGCATCACTTTTATCTGTCAATTGTCCTGTTTGCAGACACTCTGGGTCCAAGTAACCCCATGTGTCTTGCGTAACCACGTTTCTATGGTTGATTTTAGAAAGAATAATCATTTCATTTGCAAATTGCATGTTTGCATCTCATTCTCTACCATGAACTTCTTCACTGCAATCACTAGCTTGTTTGGTAGAACACCTTTAAATATCATACCTTGTCCTCTTGGTCAAGGATATTGTTTTAGTTGAATTTATCGGTTGTCATATCTAGATCTTCTTTTCTAAATATTTTGAAGGCAATATTTGGATTTGATGAAAGTGATTGCTGAAGATGCAATCCACCATTCTGTTGAAAGAATTGGTCTTTGAGATTGTTGAACTTTCTTGTTTGAAGTCCCAAATAAATCCAAGAATCAAAATAATAGGGTACCTACTCCTGCACGTCCAATGAAAATTATACATCACGACTCTTTAATTATTATAGCAATAAATTGTTAAGTGAAATTGAAATGTTTATGGGATACATGAGTTTTTAGTTTAGGACAGAGATTGGGGCACTCCCAATGAGAATCAAAACATTAGGACGATATATATGACTAGGCATATATGATGCGGCCGGCTTCACCACCAACCCCAACAAGTTGTACACATCAGGCTGTACGTGTTGGGCGGTGGGTCTCGATTGAGAATTGCAGCTGTTTGAGATGCCAATGCTGATTATTGTGTTGAGTGATTATTTGTTCTATATAAATGCCACTTTATTAATGCTTTCTGGCAGTACGTTGGGCAGATGTTGTGTATTGCAACTGTGATATCTTGGGTTTTTATTGAGATGATTGTGCCTAGGCTATCATAGTTGTAATAATTAGAATGAATACATGAAAGGGTCACTAATATTGCCCAACCCATGCATGTGATTTTGGATAGTGGGGAAGGAGGAATGACAGTCATTTTGGATATGCAGGACAAGTAGTTAAACCCCCTAATTCTAGCTCAATCATATAGTTTATATTTCATAATGATATGATATGCATTCCATTTTATTAAAGATTTTTATATGGGTCATATCTGATATTATTTGTATCAATCTTCTAAGTTGAGTGAGACCTTTAAGTAAATGTTTTCACATTTTAGTAATAATTTTTGTTATTCACTACACGCACAACGTTTGAATCTTCTAGGTTGAGTGAGACCTCTAAGTAAATGTTTTCACATTTTGCTAATAATTTTTTGAAGAAAATATAGGATGACCACATGAAAGTCCTTTTTTAAAATCTAATTGGAAACCCATATTTATCTGATTCAAATAATTATTAAATTAAAATCTAAGAGTGCTAAAAATTTGGACATGCATCAACTTTTTGAAAAAAAAATGAAAGACAAATCCCAAGAATACAAAGCAGAAAAATTTTCTACTATAGCAAAGAAATTAAAACAACGGGAAAACAAAAGAAGGCCTAAGATAGTCCAGTCTATGCTACACGCCTACACCCAGATGTCACCTATATATGCCGGCACAAAAGTCCCAAACTTTACAAAAATCTACGACCATTTTTCCTTGTCATCCAAATATATATGGCTTCACATATTTTAAATGGACGATATCAATCAATTCTTATTCTTACAAAAAAAAAAAACGCTTAGCCTGGGCAGTGAAATCGAGAGGGAATAAGAAATAAGTGGATATAGTTATATCAGAATATTTGAGAATAAATTAATATTAATATTTCAAGTTCTCTAAAATTGTTTTATTGCACCTAATTTATTCCACTAGTATAGGAGATTCACATGTCATCACCTGTTATAAGGTCTCAAATTATTATTTCATCTTTCCTAAATTTTTCTTCACATTATTTTCATATTTTATTCACAACTTATTTATAATCAATGAAACAACAACAAAATTTCGTTATTAAATTTCTTAACAAAATAAAACATAATCAAACAAAAAATTACTTATTCATTATCTATATTGAAATAGTTATCTATCCCAGAATAATTTATCGTTACCCAAACAAGACTAATTAATAGGATTTAAATATATTTTAAATAAACATCATTGCGTAAACAAAAGTATCATATAAAACATAGTAAGTTTATCAATTTATTAAATATATAATCTCTAAACATTAGATTGGCTATTCACGCGTACCGTGTAGTTGACAGTGTCAACCCTACACCGGACGAGACCATGAATTCGATATTAATCACAGGATTTCGTTTGCGAACCTTCAAAGAAATTTATAAGTTTAAAAAAGGGGACCTGCGATGTGACTGGGGAACTTCAATATGTGATAAACGAACAGCGTGACTTGTTCTTATCTTAGGAAAATGTTACTTTCTTACTGTTTTGCATTCACACACATTTTTGTTCTTTTATAATTGTATATTTAATAAAACATTTTTTAAATAAAAAATAATAATAAAATGCAAACTCATATAAATTAAATACATATATTTTTATATAAAAAATTTATGAAAGTATATAATGAAATATTAAGAAACAAAAAAAATAACATAACAAAAAATTGCTATTTGCATAAATGTTTCTAAAAAATAATTTTCTCAAAATATCTTTTTAAATTATATTATCAACAATATCTCTAAAAAAAAATTAAGTCGTGCATGAATGTTCTTTTATCATATATATATAGTTGCACACGAATACCTTACAAAAAAATATTCATGCACAATTTAAACTTTTTTGTTTGATAATGATGAAAATATGATTTCAGCTTGACTATTTTGATAAAATGAAGTTTTTTAAAGATACTTATGTAAATAAACAATGAACGATTTTTTTTTCTTTTATATAGCTTACCTGTTAAGCTCCCGTTCACAATACAACCAGTTTAATTTAGTTAAAGACCGCGCCACATGGCACTTGTTCGTGGAATGAAAAGAAAACATGAAGGCTATCAATTATATTTCACTTAAAAGAACAATTAAAGAACAATTAAGCCATATATACACATTCAAATGTATATTACAAAAAAATTCCTTATTATACAAAAAATAAAAAACATGTTCTTTTGTAAACAACTATCATAACATGAGCAATCCTCTCGTCATGTAATCTTCAACGCCCTTCTTCCATGGCCAACACCGCACGTTTCTCCAAAGTATGGTAACGACTGTTATTATCTCCTGCATAAAGCTCCATCTCTTTTACATTAATATGTGTCACCAACGTTTGGCCACCAACCACTTTCAATCCTTCCAACTCCGTCGCGACTTCCTTCATGAGAGGCCTTTCATCCCCTCTAATACTTAGGCACCGGTTGGCGAGGTTGCAGACTTTAAGTATCAAATCCATCTTCTCTTCCTTCACGATCTGGCCATCTAAAATATCCACTACTTGATCATCTTTCATGGATGACACAAAGCGATTAGCTAAGCTTCTCTCACCGTCATTTTTCTCAACATAAACGGCCTTCTTTCGTGTCAATAGCTCGACCAGAACTACTCCAAAGCTGTATACATCGCTTTTGTCTCTCAATTGTCCAGTTTGCAGGCATTCAGGATCCAAGTAACCCCATGTACCTTGCATGAACGTAGCGAACTGGTCTTTATCCATGGGTGTCAGCTTCGAAGCTCCAAAGTCTGACACCTTCGCCACGTAGGTCTTGTCTAACAGGATGTTCATGGACTTAATGTCTCCATGGAGGATTGGTGGGGAAGCCGCCGAGTGCAAATAGGCTATTGCAGATGCAGCTTCGGTGGCCATCCTCAATCGATCTTTCAAGGAAATATGTCCTCCACCGTGTAAAAGATCGAACAGGGTTCCGTTGGGAATAAATTCATAAACCAACATAGGAACCTCAACCTCTAGACAACAGCCCAAGAGCTTGACAACATTTATGTGGTTGATCTGAGAAAGAATGATCATTTCGTTGGCAAATTGTGTGTTTTGCATCGCATTGATGACCGTGGACTTTTTTACAGCGACGGTTCTGTTGTCCAGTAGAACTCCTCTGAAAACCGTGCCTTGTCCTCCCCGGCCAAGGATGTTGTTCTCGTCGAATTTGTTGGTTGCCTTCTCTAGCTCTTCTTTAGAGAACATTTTAAATGTGGCGTTTGGATATGAAGAGATTAGTTGCTGCAGATGCAAGCCCCCGTTTTGTTCAAAGAATTTTTGTTTGAGATCAGTGAACTTTCTTCTTTGGAGTCCCAAATAAAAGCAAGAAACACCGAGAAGCAAAATGAATGAAAGACTTGTTCCTGCACGTCAAACCAGAATACAAATATATTAGGGTACTGTGCGTTTGATAATAATAATAAAAAAACTAAATTAACTAAAAGTATAAAAAAAAATTTGATAATATCGATCAGGAGATAGTAGAGGGATTTGATACACAAGGATTGAGAGGGGACGTTGAATTGTTCTTCGATTAATTCAATGCATACCCTGCTTTCCCCAATTATATTGTTTGACTAATGATTCTTTGATAAACCCCATTTTAATATGAAAGACTAATTCCATATTAAAAAAAAAAACATCACAATTTTTATTTTCATTGCAAAATCATTTTTGCCTGATTGGCCCTCTCCTAATCCTCTCAAACAACACTTAAATGAATAGGAAATGATCCTTTTTTTTAAGGCAAAGATAGATCGTTTTATAACTATAAGTGCAGTTACAACTAGTCCGAAAGTGATACTTCAAATGGTCTAATTATAACCAAAAGATTAATTAACTTTCCAATCCAAATTAATATGGAATACTAGTACTAAAAGTGGTAGCACGCATGCTAAAGTAATTAACAAGAAAATCAACTTAGGCAACCAAATTACTCAAATTTAAGGTTGCTCGATCAAGATTCTAAATGAAAATTAAAGAATTAGATTATGTAGTCATTAAACTTATTGAGTTGGCCAAAGAAATTTTTAAGACATGATAGTTTCAAAATTACCCTAACAACAGTCAATATACTTGGTTATGCCTTCACTAATGAAAGATGTGCATATTCACCATTCCTCATGTAATTCACAGTAATAAAGAATACGTCGTCACTGGATGCATGAAAATGAGACTCACCAACAGCCACTGGCACTACGGGGAATGAGCGTTTGCATTCGTACAGCATCGGATCATCACTATGTTTTCCTTTCGGACACTCACAAGTATAGTTTCCTGGTGTGTTTTTGCATATCCCTTTGCATGGATTGGCAACTCTATCCATGCATTCATCAATATCTGACAACGCAAATAACCAATCAGGCCATGAAAGGAGAAGAAAACAATACATAATGTTTGGAAATGAGTGAATGACTGTTACCTTGGCACCCCCCTTCAAGGTAAGGGTTCCCCTGATAGCCCTCACTGCAATTACAACGATAACCAGGACCATTAGCAGAGTCATAGCAGAAACTGTTCTCGCTCACACAAGCATAATCCGACGCCTTCAACGATTCCTTGCACGTCTGATTCCCTATCGCCCAATCCAGCATCAACGGTGCGGCCCCATCGAACTTCTTCTCATACGCATCCGCGGAGAGATCCGAAAGCCCACTGAACCTGAACCAGTTCTGATCAGCCAAAAAGCCATAGCTACACGGATTAAAATCAAGAACCGCCGAGTGATTCGAGAAGCTGGTGATCTTGATCTCGAAGTGCTTAACCCCTTTGGGTATGGACGTCTCGCAGCACCCGATCCCATTGCACGACCCGTTGGTGATCATGCTGGAGCTGTTGCAGATGGAGATGCAACCGGTGGTGAAGCCCTGGGCCAAGGCTTCGATGGTGGCCGAGGTGTCGCAGCCGAGGCCGGTGAACTTGTTCTGGGTGTCGGAGAAGACGTAGGGGAGCTCCGAGGCGAGACTGAATGAGGCGTTGGTGTCGGAGCTGTGGCCGGATTTGTTGTAGCAGTCCCGGGCCGTGCGTTGCGTGATGCAGAGCTCCCCTGATTGGAGGAAGATCTTTATTATGTTGACGGGGACACCGGGGAGGAATCCGAGGGTGCCGTTTTCGGTGGTGTTGCAGACGACTTCGAAGCCTTCACGGAAGCAGTTCGGGCCGACGCCGAATGGGTAGGGGATGGTTAGGTTGCCGCATGTGGCGGGGCAGCCTGGTTTGGCTTGGGAGGCCACCATTGTTAGGTGGAGTAATTGAAGTATCAACACCACCAATAGCATCTTTTCTGATGGGTTGATCTTGATTTTGCACAAGAGATTGTGAAAGCCTACTGATTGCTTTCAATATATTGAGTTAGGTTTGTTATGGTATTGGTTTTCTTTTTGTTTCTGTTCTTCTGTTTTTCTCAGGGAAAGATTAAATAGATCAGAGTTCTCCACTCGTTGATCTGGTCTGATATTATGCTCTAGCAAACCAAGGGCGACCTTTGAACGACATTCAACAATTAGACAGGAGAATTTTTATTTATTTACTTATTTATTGTTATAAGATAATACACTCAGTTATTTTTACAGTTTAAAATAAAGTCTTATATACATTATTAAAAATTCAGTAAATTCTTTTTAAAATATTTTTTTACATTTACTAAAAATTGATTCATTTCTCAATGTGAAACTATATATTTTTTTTTTCAAAACATGTCTTATTAGATAATTTTTATATTTTTTTTAAATAAAACATGTGTGTTTTGATAGATAAAAAAGACTGAGTATAACATCTTTCTTATTTATTTTTATTATTAGTTTGGGGTGAAAATATATATACTTATTCATTATTTATATTTATGTAAATGTATCGGACCGTCACGTATCCGATTGTCAACATCACAGAGAGCCCAACATTTACACCTCAGGCAAACCAAGGGAGTCTCACCGAGACAAAACAAGTGAGTATTGAATTATTTTTTTCTTTTTTATTGAGGAAAGAGTGTTGAAGTGTACAACGTGTGATCCTTCTTAACGTGTGAGCCTTTCCCTTTCTTATGTATAGAAAAGAAAAGTTCTTTTTTTTCTATTGGTAAGAAAGAAAAGTTCTAAGTTAGAGATATTTATTTGAAAATTTTGTTTATCTAGAACCCGAAAAAAAATCAACAAAGGAAAGGAAGTATCCTCTCTTAATAGTCACCTCGCGTGATGCCACATCAGAGAATGATATGATATGATATGATACAAGACATTAGCGTAGTGTCTCGGATGTGTAATCGACGTTAACGTTAGGACTTCCTTTATCAGGATTAGTTCTAAAATTAATAAATTTAGATAGGGTACTAAGCCAACCTATAAAATGGAACTTCAATGCATTTATATTTAAAAAAAATTGAATGTAAAAAAATATTTTCTATAGTATTAAAACAAAAATGTCTAATAAAAAATGATGAATAACAAACTTAAAAAACTTATGTTTCAAAAAAATAAAAAATAAATGAGAAAATAAAATAAAACAACAAAAAATAAAGCAAAAATTGAAAAACTAAACCGTATACAAAGAGGAAAATTCTTTTTTTTCAAAAAGGAATAAAAAATCCAAATCAAGGGATTTATTGTTAACAAAATCATTTTTTTATAAACAAATAAATAAATCCTATAAAATAGGAATAAAAATAAGGATAAGATTTTAAAAAAATTTAAAAAATAATAAAATTAAGTAGATGAATGGATACGTTTAAATTTTTAAAAAATTAATTTTATATCAAAATGCTTAATATATATATAAAAAATCATAAATTTTGGGGCCCTCTTTGGGGAGAGGCCATAGACAGTTTTGTCTTGGTGGCCTCTGCCAGGACCCCCATTGCCCTTTATAATATTTTTCTAATAGTTAAAAGTGGATAAGAATATATCCTATGTTATTTATATAGTGTACAGATAGATCAATGACAAGTAATGACATGTTTTTTTTTAAGAGAAAAATCAATATAACCCCCTACAAATTATACACGATATCCATATAACCCCTGTTTTTTCTTAAAATTCATATAACCCCCTTACAAACCCATATATAAATCCACATAAGCCCCTGACTTAAAATTCCATTAATATATTAGGAATATTACAAGAATGTTATGTTAACTTAACCCAGGATAAAAATGCAGTATACTATTAAGTATTAACCCTTTACAATGTGAGGGAAATTCAAAAACCTCGACTTTACCCTTTTACACTAAATTCAAAAACCCACATCCTTAAATATATTGTTGTGCATTCCTTGTGTTTGACAGAGTGCTTGGACCAAATAGTTTTAATTGTTTTTGTTTGAATAAATAGAAAACTCTAATCATGTATCATCCAAGAAAAATGAAACCCCATCGCCCACTCCCTCTCCCTCCTCTGCAAGCTCAAGCTCAAGCTCAAGGGCTGCAACACCCTCACCAACGACGGTCTCTTTGTTACGAATTCTGGATTTTATGATGCAATCAATCAAAGAATTATACAAACAAATCGAAAGAAAGACAAAAAAAATTATGTGGTTTAGTAAATCTTGCCTACATCCATAAAGTATATTAAATATTAACCACTACCAATGAAAAGTTTTTACAATGGTCACGCCGAAATAAAACCTTAAAAGTTAATGAAAAATATGAGATGTTCTTTTATTATGACATCTCATTAAACACAATAAAATCAATACACGAAAGACACTTGAAAAAAAACTTCTCGAAGCGCTGCACCTAGTCCCGTGAGCGCCAACAATCCTCTGCGTACATCATCAGGCTCCATAATATATAACAGCTCTCCTTCTCATTTGACCTCCTCAAATCTTCCCCCTCCGGGGGTGGCTCTCCACCACTTGGTAAGCTGTCCCTCGCCTCTTGCGGGTTTGGCGCCCGTGGCATCACATCCGTTGTCTCCAGTTGCGGTCTTCTCCGCGATCTCTCCCTCAAGCGACTCCGCAAGCTCAACGCGCAGAACGACCCATTGAGATCGAGACGATGCAGCAGCATTCGAATCATCAAAAAAGCTTAATAACATCATTGGTGGTGGTAATGGAAATTTTGTACATGGGGTTAAAAATTACTCACGTATGTTTGGTTTACCTGACTGAAGGATTTAAATGGATTTATATACATGTGTTTTCATATGATTACAGGAATATCTGAAAAAGTCAGGAGTTATGTGGATAACAGATTTCAGGGGTTTATATGGATTTTTTTCCTTTCTTTAAATGTATGTTGCTCATCTAAGGTCATGTGTGACCCCTCATTAAGCTAAGTGCTTTTAAATCCGGCGGTGCAAATCACGACATGGGTCATTCCATATCTGCAAAAAAATTCGCATCACAAAGACTATCAGAACTCAAAACAGTGTCACGTGTTTGTGACACATGTAAGACTGATAACTCTGTAATATTTTCATCCCATGGTTTCAAAGACAATTATTTATTTTTAGAAAAGTTTTCTTTTGAATCATTTGCATCCTTATTAGACGGCTTGTTCGCTTCCTTTTAATATGTTGTTTTCCTGTGGCCTGTTTGGGTAAAAAAATAACATTGGAATAGATTGAAATATGAGTGAAAATCCAAAATAATTATTTGTTTGCATGACATAGAGGAGTAAAATTAATTATGTTGAATAGCTGTAAATAAACTATAGTTTTCATACTCCTATTGGAATTGGATTATTTATTATTGTTAGTTTGAGGTGAAATTTTATTATTTATTTATGTGCATATGGGACCTTCACCTATTCGTAATGTCTAACATCGCAGATGGTCCAACATTTACTCCCTTCATTATATTTTATAACTTAATGGAGCCTCACCGTGACAAACAAGTGATTATTGAATAATTCTTAACATGTGATTCTTCTCGATCTTTTTGTTAATATGCATGAAATTCATATCTTAGCCGAATTCCTTTTAGCAACGACCTTAACATAGAGCCCTTGGTGCAAACCCATCTTTGATTAGTTAACTAGCACCTCTCATGTTTATAAAAGAAGTCTATGTATCAAATCCAAAGGAGAACCAATTTTTAAAAAAAAAATACAAAGAGCATAGCTTATTTTTATTTTTTAATAAAGAAAATTTCAAAGTTTAAGAAATTATATTTATATGAAAATTTAGTTTACGTGGAGCCTGAAAAAAATTCAAAATGAAAGGGACATGTCCTTTCTTGGTCGCCTCACATAACAATAGAGAAGTTGAAAAAATTTCATCCGAGGACCATCAGAATTAGGACACCGGCATATTGTTTGTCAAATAATCTTTATGCTTAAGTTTAAAATCATTTTGGATCATTTTTTTCTAACCATTGAAAAATAAATAAGAATGAGTGTGTCATCTATAAGTTGTAAAAATCAATGACAGACCACCACATTATATTTTTTTTTCACTCTCTGTTGTTGAAATGAAGTCATGTGCGGCTCATCATTTAGTCATGTGTTTATAAATCAGGTTGCATGGATCACAAATTAGGTCATTCTGTATCCACAAAAAAATTTCTCATTATAAGATCTATCATAATTCAAAACAGTGTCACATATTAGTAACATGTATCACAGTACGAGAATGTAATTTTTTTCTTCCACATTACTTGCAATTATTGTTATTTGCATTATCGGATAGTTTGTTCGATATATATATTTTTTCTTTTTATTGTTTTCTTTTAATCTGTTGTAATAATGAAATTAGATGGGTAAATTCCCCTGTTTCTTAAAAGAGGGTACAGGAGTCTTGACTCTCAATTAGCTGTTCAACCAATAGCGTAAAAATCACTACTGCAATTGTTTTAGAGAGACATAGAGACAATTGTTTTAGAGAGAGATAGAGACAGAGGGGTGTAATACTAGTTTTTTTTTTTTTTTGGGGGGGGGGGGGGGGGGGGTTGGGCTATTGAATAAAGAAATTAACTGAAAATTATAACCATTGATTGTGCTTATGCACTAGCCTAGCTTTCACCTAGGAACGGATGCAGAGGATATCAAAAGGGAACCGCTAGAAGCAATCATATTTAATTTTTAGTACAAATTTATGCACCAGGATTCGTATACCTTCTAAATTTGGGGTGAAATACAAAACTAGAAATAAAGATAGAATTTAAAAAAAAAATCAACCGTCCTTTAATCTGATGAATTTAAAAAAATTCGACTTCATGACTTTGCAAAATTGATTGACTTTAATTTTTTTTATTCACAATTCTCATAACAAATGAAGGGGCTGGGTTGTCCCTGACATTATCTGATTTCCATAACTATTGTCTCACTCTGTATAAAGTGTCTTTTAGTGTTAATGTTTTTTTAAAAGAACTGTGAGCTTATTCATTCCAATTGAATCAAAATAGAAAATATCACAATAGGAGCTGAGTGAGAAAACAATAAAAAAAGAAGAGAAAGAAAAGGAGATGGACAGTGTGATATTAACAACCTTTTAGTGTTAACGTTGAGTTAAGATGAACTAAACCGGAGCACATTAGGACCCTCCATTCGTAATGGGTTTATTTGGGATGGATTCATTTAAAATATAGGACTGCATTGGTGTGGTTGTCATAGGAAAATTTTTATTTGGGTGTTGAAACAATAGCCATTCCTGCGCATTCTCTTGCAGTCCTAATAAAAATTATATAATTTTTCTAATCAACTATATAGAGTGTTTTAGCTGTTTTGACTCTATCCATTCCTCTCATCTTTTTAATAGCTTGCAATAATAATATTTAACTTTTTTACATTAAAAAAAATTATATAGATTGTCTTAATTTTCATTTAGATGTTAATATACTCTATCATTTTTATAATCCTAATCAAGAAGTGAAGCTGTAGCCCATGGGTCGGGCCCGAGCTGGACCGCAGGCCCATCCAAGCAAAGGTCGGTGGGTCGGGCCTAGACCTGGTTTTGTTGGTTCGGGCCCGCTGGCTAGACAGGCCCTAGGCCTTGTTTTCACAGGTTGGGCCGGGCCATGCCGCACCGGCCCATTGACAATGTCTAGTTGCATTGTCTCTCAAAAGTTAGAAATATCCAAATCAGCCACTTTTTAAAATTATACCTAAAAAATCTCATTTTACAATTTTAGAAACACAAAAGACTAATCTACACTTATGTAATTAGATCCTTAATACATTCTATATCTCTTAACTTTGTTAAAATATTTCACTCTCTTAATTTTATTAATATATTTCACACATTTTCATACAGATCACTTTTTTATTGTAAATTCTTTGTGATTAAGTGGATTTTGTGAAATATGTATCAATATAATTTGAGTTATGATGGACTCCATTAAATATTGATGCTTTTAAAAAAAATGGATATGTATAAATGATGTCATAAAAATATGTAAATAGTTAAAAAAATAAAAAATATGAATAAAGATTTAGAATATTAAAATATCATCTACTGCATTGTGACACAACACATATTTAAATTACATATTATGATTATACACAATGAAAAATGATAAACAATATCATATAAGATATGTATAAGAAACACACATTATAATACAAAATAACAAAACCTGATTGATTTTTATAGAGATATTATTGTTTTGTAGAAAAAATAGGTTTTTAGTATGGAATAAAGAGGGATATTATACATTTAATTATATAAGGGTAGATTAGTCTTTTGTGTTTCCAAAACTATGAAATGAGACTTTTTATGTATAATTTTAAAAAATGACTGATTTGGGTATTTCCAACCCTTTAAAGATTTTTTTGATCATTTTCCCTTACTATAAACTATTATAATAATAATAATAATAATAATAATAATAATAATAACAACAACTATGTAACAACTCCGTATTTTTATATATTATATATATACATAAATTAATATATATGTTTAATTAAATAATTATTTATGATCATAAGAATTGGTTTGACATTTTGATGGACTTTGATAGGGGTTGTTAATATGGATCCGGGGACCCCGTTGTAAATATTAAAAGTATGAGGTTATTCGAAGAGGAATCTATTTGACAATAAAATTTCTGTATGGACCTATCTGTAATTGCACAGTACACGATTTCATTGTATAGCCGACAGAATTTGAAGGGAGTGTAACAGCAAAGCAGCCCCTCTTAACCCTCATATAACCCATATTATCCCCAAATCTGAATTTAGGGTTCTTGAATCTTGAAGCCATTTTCAATCTCAATTTTGGCATGTTCCTCTTTTTTTTTAGTTTTTGATAATCTTGGAGTTTTAGATTTCATTGTTTGGGTGAATATGAAAAGATTTTTTTATATGTTTAGGATGATCTTGGATTATTTTGATCTCATGGGATTTGGATGGTTGAAGTAGAGATGGGTTTAAAAAAAAAGAAAAAAAAAGAAAGAAAGATAGAGAAAGGTAAAAAAGTGTTTCTTTATAATATTAATATATATGGGGTTTGGGTTTTGTGTGGCCGGCGGGATTCCGGCCGGCGAGCGTCCGGCTGGAGGTCCCGGCGGTGGGTTCCAACCTGGAGGGAGGGGAAAGGTAGTAGAAATGACTTTTGAGTTTTGTTGGTTGTGGGTAGAAGAGGTAGAAAGAAGAAGGAGAAGAAAAAGGGTTTTTTCTTTTTGGGTTTAGGATCCAAAATTCCTGGACAGTGGGCATGGCCCAACCCAACTGACTCATGAGCCAATTGATTGTCTCAGAGGCTCATTGTCCAGTGGAATTTATTGGAATAGATGAGTTTTGAGTAAATGAATAATTCGTTAGAGTTAGTTGTTTAATTTTATTTTATTTATTAGAATTATTATCTTATTTCAAATAATTTTTCATCGAATTAGACCGGTATTATGTCACAAGTGTGCTTGTTAGAGGTGAGTAAGTCCTTATGTATCTTTTCTATTTTTATATTATGTATATGTAGTTATTTTGGAGATGCATGTTTTAGCCTTTGGATGCGTTATTTATATTCACAAAAATTTAACATGTTAATTTGAATATAATGATGCATGGTTTATGTCATTGTTTTACGCAACGCCATATCCTATTATTTTACATATTTGCATGGAGGTTGATTTGGCATATGATTGCACAAAGTACTTTATTTTAAAGCAAGCATGACATACATTGTTTTGATATAAACATGACATATTAGAGGACATGTGTGAGTTGCATGATGACGAAAACCACCGAATGAATCATCCCCATAAATGCCCTGAGATGTGTGTCTGTGTTGTAGGATTGATAGAGCACAATTTCGATTGTGGCCAGACAGTCTACACACATGGAGATCAAGGAGTTAGAAGGCGCATGAGCGCGGTGAGCTGGGCCGTTATGTGTTATGGGTGTGACACCGGCGTATTTCTAGAGGACGTTATATAATTGTTCAAATGTAATATGGGACCGTCTTAACGTCTATCATGGGTCAATATTACACACCTTGGCTCAGGCAATCTTTCCCCTTGGATTAGATCGTAGGTAGAAGAGTGTGTGTGCTTGAAAACATAAGACATGATTTCATATTATACATCTAGTTCAGTTGTCTTATTTTGTACAGGTTTTGACATACTTGTATGTACTTTAGAAGATAATGACACAATGACTTTTATTATATTAATTACGTAATCATTTTATTACACTTGTATGAAAGAGAGATATTGTAGTGCTGGTTTATTTACTGAGTTTTTTAGCTCATCCCGTGATTTACTAATTTTTACAGGATAGTGCTTTGGAGGTGGATCCTCGTCAGTTGTATTCAGGGTGGTGTAACAGCTTTCATTTGTTGATAGTATTGAGTAGGTTTTAAAATTTTCATGCACGTTAGTCTATGGACTTATGTAGTTGCTCTGACATGATTGTTGTGTCAAATATTCAATTAATAATGTGTTGTATTGAATTATTGTATCTCTTAGATGAATTCAAAGTGATGTCATAAAAAAAATTCATCCATTTTATTGATTTGATTTTTGAGGTGTTACAAACTATATAAAAAGTCTACTGATCAAGTAAAAAATCTAGCTTCCCAATGGGCTATTACAATTTTACCCATTGAGCATTCATTTACAAAGGTCTCTTGGCAACCACCTTTAGAAGGATGGTTCAAATCAAACTCCAATGGATCATTAACAGAAGATAGAGCGGGCTATGGCGCGATCATTCGGAACAGTGATGGAGATACCATATATGATGTGGCAGTGCAAGACAAACACCTCTCTTCCATCAATGTTCTTGAATACAAAGCTGTCCTTGAAGGGCTCCGAATCTGCAAGCATCTGGGCATGGACTCCATTCACCTCGAGAGTGATTCGTCCACGGCAGTGGCCTGGGTTTAAGGAAAAGGCTGCATACCGTGGCAAGTCTTGCGTGCACGAAACGAACTATCTACCATTCTATCTTCCATCACCCAATGGCGAATATCGCATCTCTATAGAGAAAGAAATCAGGCCGTTGATTACTTAGCATCGCTAAGAACGACTCCGGGCAGGACATCTCTCCTCCCAGCCCAATTTGATGACACTCTCCAGCACATCCTAGTTACGGATGCGTCGGGGGATAGCCACACAAGATCACACAGGCACTAACTTCTCAAGGCTATTCTGTCCAAAAACATGTTGAAGGAATGCAGTCTCACTAGTTCAGACTTCCCTCCTTTAGATGTCTTTGTTCACTTTAGCCTAAATCTTTTTATATTATGAATTTTGTAACTTTTGAATGTAACTACTCAATCATAGTAATACAAATTCTTTTTTACCCACTAACAAAAAAAAAAAACTATATAAAAAGTATGAGTTAGCGAAGAAACATTTTATCAGATTTTACCCTTTCAAATTAATTAAAAACATTATATCAATAAAAAAACTTTAATATATATTTGTAATATGATAGATTTTATCTAACAAACTAGATTTTATCCCATAAAATATGATTTTATTAAAAAAAATGAGTATTTTTTATTTAATCAATTACCAGAACTTAACAGATTTTAATAGATTTTATTTAATAAATATAATAATAATAATATTAAATTAACAAAATACATATATATAGATAAATGTAAGATCAAAAGAAACTAAAAAATTGGTTTTAATGATAGTCAAATTTAAAATATTCTATTTTTAATATTCAAAATACGTATAGATAATAATAATTATTTTTTATATTTAAATTTAAAATTTGATAGAAATATAATAAGAGTGTGTGCCTACTATTTCGTAATTAAGAAGAAAAAAAAAACCCACTTAAATGATTCTCATGCATTTGATTATATCAGATTAGACGAGTATATGCATAAATAAGAACAAAGTGAAAAGATGCATATACTTAATTTTTTGTGGATGCATGTATTTCATTTGAAGAATATATCTACAAAAATGATGGCAGTACCGACTGTCCTGATATTTCCCAATTCAAAATCCTCGGCATCCAATGGATTACACTTTGAAACTCTCTATACTTTTCTTCATTCAAACTATGTAGAAATTGGAGCTAGGCTCCAACAAATTCTGAATAGGCATGGATTCATTCGCACCTGGTACCTAAAAGACACCATTTTTTCAAGATCTTACAAGGGACCATCTTTCCTCCGGATGGCTATACGGGGGAGCCAACCACATGTATTCAGCATCGACGTATCTGTGGACCACCACCAACAAATACAAACTTGTCCCTGCCAATAAAGACCTGAATGCATCAAGAGAGATTCTAATCTATCTCCAACACAACAAAAGATTGGTTGATGATGTCCCCTTGAATACCCTTTTGTTTGTTGGAATTGTGAACACCAATGCCTTGATAGCCACATTCATTCAGCATCAGGAAAGAAGAAGCCATAGCTCCTTAGGAACACCTAATATAGATATTCTCGTATGCAACAATTACTATTCCACATTAATTTTAAACTACAACTTTCAAGAAACACAGTGTGCTGGAGCAGAATGTCAATGTCATCTGAGCTTGTCTTTGGAATCCAGATACGTGCCTTGTCTTCCACAGCAAGGCAAAAGTAACCTCTACTTCATCAATTTGACAAAGGAATACTATTGCGGATGCAGACTCAAAGCAGACACAAAATTTCAATATCAATAGCTGGAGGGAAGATCTTCTGGTTTGATCAACTGGAGGGAAGATCAACTGGATGATATGGGAAAATACAATTTCAAAGGATGATCAACTGGTTTCATTAACTGGAGGGAAGATCTTCTGAGCTGATGAATCAAGTTGATGAAACAAACAACTGACTGAACAATCAATCTCTTATTTCTTCCCTCTGTTTTCTCAAGAAATTCAATCACCGACTCATCAAGCTTTCAATAACATCCATCCATAAACTGATATGTCCTTATTGATTCTCCTTGGAGAAGGTTATGATATGGGTAGATATCTCCAACGAATTTCAAGTCGTTGAAGCGCAAGCAGCAGGGCTGCCTCTTGTCTGCCTGGTGTTGTATGATTTGCATTTGAGGCACTTGTGGGCAACAATGTGAAAATGAACCTCGGACTTGCTCCCACAGTCATTGCAAAGGATCCAAACCTGAAAACCATTTAAACAAAAAATGAGAATCTAAAAACTTCGAATAACTAGGTAAACATTCTTTAAGAAATGGAAATTGAATTGCTTGAACGAAACTTACCATTTTGTCTTGGTACATTTCAGGCATGGGCGTTGCAGCAACCTGATATTAAAAGTTTGAATCTCAGAGAACAGTAAAAGAAACCATCCTCAAATCATTGGCATGAATTTTAAATAAGAACCAATACCTCCTGATCAAGTTTTTCCCACACTTTAGACATGTCACAAATCGAACGGGAACAAACAGGACATGCAAACCTGAGATGACTATGAAGTATAATTAGGCAGAAGTTGATGGTTAAAAACAGAATCATGGAGCAGTTGTATGCTCAACATCTCCATGGTCTTATCATATAACGCTATGATGATAACAATTTTAAAAAAAGAAGTTGAACCCTTACTTGAAATGATGTTGCATCTCTTTCAAGCAACCATAGTGTATGGTGTGCCCACATTGAAGAACACTGATGTCCTTGGTCGAATCAAACAGAAACTACATACAAAAAAAGAAAAAGACATTTCAATCACGAAAGTTATAAACGTAGTTCCAAAACAACATGCAAAGTGACTAATAAGCAATACTTCAATGGGATTAAGATAGAGTTTCACCTCAAAACAAACAGGGCAATTGTGATGCATCGCTCTTTCCACGCAGCGATGAGAGTCCTCTATTGTCTTTGAATAACAACATCCTAAAATAAATTTCATCCCCAAATAAAATTTTTACCAATCCACATAGCATGATCCACGGGAGCTAAAAATTTCAATTAATAAAAACCAAGAACACAAACTTACCACATTGACGACAGTGGAAAAAGTTCTCTTCACCTCCAGTCCTGCACAAAGATGGGGCAGGAGATATGATTAAGAAGGTTGTAAACAATGAATTAACGCATACACACACTGAGATAAACATGGCGATAGGCTTGTGCACCTGCAAATTCCACATCCATCGCAATGGTATTGCTTCTTTGAAACCTGAATATAAAGGAATTGACATAAATTATAGATGCCCAAAAATTTCGACGAAACATAAGATATAAAACTAGTGTTATGGGACTAGTTCCAACGGCTTACATTGTCCTCGAAGAACTTGCATTTCCCACAGAAGTATTTCCCCATGCAAACCCCACAGTTCACACAGTTCTGTTGTACCTGAACAACCAACGAACAAAATCAGTCACTGATTCTCTCTCACACACACAAAAAAAAGGGGGGAAATGCTCAAAGCAGACGATTTTGAGGAAACTCACATCTTGTTCTGTGCCACAAAGAGAACATACGACCTGTTAAACAACAACATGGTGAATTTCAATCTGTTCTACAAACAACCCAAATCACAAAAGACTGTGTTTCTATGCAAAAATTCATTTATTTTACGTTTTCCCTCAAAAATTAAAAGATTGTTAAAAGATATTATGATTTGAGAAGAAATACCGAACCTTTTCGATTTCATGACGGTTGATCTCATGCCTGTCAAGAAGATCGACTTCCATCGCATTCTGATTAGAAGAAAAAAAACCTTGAATAAATATAGATTTTCAAACATTAAAAAAAACTCTCCTTAATAAAATAAAATTTTAAAAACAAAAATGATTAAAAAAAACTCACTTTAGCTTCATTGTGGCAATGCCTGCAATCAAAGATCTCCCCACAACAAGGGGCCCTGATCTTACATCTCCTCCTATAATGCGAACACCTAAAAATATAATTGTTTATCAAAAAAAAGTGTCACCGAAAAACATACTTTCATTATAAAAAAAATCACTTGTAATTAAAAAAAAAAAAAGGTTACCCAAAATTTCCCAATCCGGTCTCGGCCATCCTTTCTTCTTTCTCACAAAATTTGCTCTCCATCTATATTACCTCTGAAAAAACATATTTATAGAAGGTTAAAAAAATATACATACAGATCTCAATTATTTCCCCATCTGTGCATTTGATTTGATTTGACGCATTAAAAAAGCGAAGATATTTTTCGGGAAGGCTATTCCCACCTCTCATTGGCGTAATAGCAAGTTTATTCAACAGTCTATGATTGAGGTGGGTGATTAAAAAGGAAGGTGTGACGATAGAGACGAGACTTTACCCAAAAATACAGACGACAATGACAATTAAATAAATGAGAAATAAATAAATGGGAATAAATGATGTGTGAGCGTTTTATAGGGTTTCAATGATGAAAGGCTATTTATGCCGGTCGAGGTCAGTTCCCGCCAAACAAAACGTGGGCGCCCACGTGGACGGTGAGCAAAACTGCGTCGGTCAAAGAGGGAATATTGCGGGTGGCTTTTACAGTTGTGGCCTTTGAGGGGTTTGTTATTTACACTTGCACCCTCTTGCATTTGCACTGGTGACAATAAGGCAAGATTACAAGAACTATCCATCAACCACCTCTTACGATGGGAGAGTACTCTTCATCAGTGAGAGACTTAGATTTGAATCTTGCTATTTACTGATAGAAAGAGATTTGACAAAAAATTACCCATCAAAAAAAAATTACAAGAACGGGATTAGGTTAGGCCAAAATGATTGTGTAATATGTTTGTGAACTTCCGATTTTATCATTTTAAAAACATTAAAATATAATTAAATCTTAATGTTAATTTTAAAATATAACATATTATCACAATCACAGTATTTATTTTTAAAATGAGAAGATCAGATTATCACGAAATACTTTTTAAAAATAATTATAAAACAACAGTATATTTAAAAATGCATTGATACCTGGGTCATGTGTACAGGAGGCAGCTTGGATTAAGTATATTTTTATATTTCTAAATAATTTTAAATTTCAATCAAATGTATTATATACGTGGAGTGATTGTTTTTTTAAAAAAATAAGTAAAATTATTATAAGGAATACATTTTCTACGGTTTGTTTTCCTAAAGAATCTTATTTTTTAATGTTGCTTATGTGATATTAAAATAATATGTAAGAAGTATTTGTTAAGATAAGACATGAGAAATATTTATTTAAATATATTTTGAAATTATTAATAAAGATAAAATATGAACTAACACTTTAAAGGAAAAAAAATTGTGTGTTTATGAATAATTATTGTTCGATTTTACGAAAGGTTGAGTTTGTTATTTTGACCCGATTGATTCTGTTTTTTTAAGCGATTTTGTTTTTAATTAAACAGAAAATTAAAAAGTGTTGTTAAATGCATTCTAAAAAATTAGCTTAATTAAAAATTATTTTTAACTTTTAATACAAAAAATTGATTTTTAAAAAAATAAAAAATCACTTTTTAAAATTCAAGCTATTTAAATCATTTTGTTCAAAATTTTATTTTTAAACATTTTTACACGTACCCTTAAAAATGTAAGAAAAATTTATCAAAAGCATTTATTAAAATAAGAAATGAGAAATACTTGTGATGATAATTACAGTCGTTGATAAAATAAGGACTAAAAGCATCAAATCAACTTTAAGATAAGAAAGCTTTTTCTTGATTTGACTGTTTTTATTCATTACACAAGTAGAATCATTGTATAGAAAAAAACCAAACCGATGAGGGCAACAACAAGACCCTCCACCGTCCAGTTTTGATTCCTCTCCGGGGAAGGTATATATACATTCTGTAAATGATTTATATATTTTATTAAATTTTTACATTTATAAAAATAAGTTCATTAAAATTGATCTCTATAATTATTCAAATGACAAGCATCACCCATTATTTTTTGAACTTACAATTTTTTTACATCTTCAAATACAGTCACATTTGTTTTTTTAGCTATCCAATGAAGTATATACTTCGATATCCCTTACATGATTTATATATGTCATTAAAAAATTTACGCTAATGGATTTATTTAATTCAAAATAGAATAATATTCACTTTCATCAAAAATATATTTTATTATATAAGATTAACTATTTTAAAAAACAATCGAACTACATTTGAAATTGCATTTAACATTATCTTTATTTTTTAAAAGAAAACAAAGTTTCAGTTGAGTAGGAGCACAATGGCAACACCAGGGAAAAAGCGGAATATTAAATCGAAAATGAATGGCCCGTTCGGAGGAAGCAATGGCACCTCACGATTCCACAAAATAAAAGAAAAAGGAAGCAGTGGCGTTATTGTCCAACGCATTTGTAATCGTCTGATCTTATAATTTTGTAATGATTGAGATAATTTATAAGATTTTAAAATTAAACTTAGGGTATATTTGTACATGATGAAAAGTGAAAAAAAAACCAAGGAAAAGTAAAAATTTTCTCTTTGACCGTTCAAGGAAAAGAAAAAAAATTTCATTATTTTCTTTCTCATATTTTGTCTTATTAGAAAATATGGGAAAAACTTTTCATTTCCCCATAGGTGAGAAATTGAGAGAAAGTGATGAAAAATTTTTCCACCACATACACAAACACCTTAAAAGTTGATCAAAAAGAAAAAATATTACTTTCCATTACTTTCTCTTTAACCCAAATTCCTTCAGTTTTTTTCATTTTCCCACTTTGTGCACAAACACACCATTAGAATACAATTAAATTCTAAACTTTCATTTTTATAATTCAATTAATATGTGTTATCTTAGCCCGAGTGATAGCGTGCGGTGGGCCGCACGGTGTGGATCCGACGTGCGTTGTCCGATCGCGGGTCTATCGCATCCAACGATCGATGTGAATCGCACTCGACTGTCTGATGCGATGAACCCGTAATCGACGGCCCGTAATCAACACCGCACACGACCGCACGCCATACCTAATCACTCCTCGTTATCTTAGGATCCGTTTGGTTGCGCATTTGGGCAGATTCCGCTTTTTAAAAGCTGAAAATCCTCAAACGCGCAATCAAACAGGTCGGATTTCGGCGGATTCAAAAGCTGAATTCTTTTTAATTTCTCTTTCGAAATCCGTGTTTTTAAAATCTAAAAAAGAACGATTTTTTGTCGGAATCGATTTTTTGAATTGAAAAATAACTTTTTCTTTTAAACATTAAATTCCTTTCAAATATTGATTCCTGAATTAAAAAAAAACATCCAAAAAAATCAAGGTCTAAAATCATCTTAAAAACAGCTTTATTTCAAAATCTATTTTTTAATCTATATTTTCAAACAGAGTCTTGGAATTATAAATATCAGACCATCACAAAAGTATTGGACAAGGACATGACCCTATCCCCAAAAAAAAATACGAGTCTTGGAATTATAAATATCAGACCATCACAAAAGTATTGGACAAGGACATGACCCTATCCCCAAAAAAAAATACGAGCCGAGATAGAAACAGGTGGTGGAAAATTGACGGCTTCAGGTTTTCAATCAACAAGGTTGTTCGGTTTGGACCCGGAAACCGGATTAGGATTAGGATCAGGATCAGGTGGCCCGCGAAACCGGATTAGGATCCAACGAGGCACTGACGAGGCGTGGGCCCGTCCACGTCGGATCGTGTAATGTCCGTGTCCGCCCACGGAAGATCTCGTGAGTCTACGTGTCGATTTCTGGGAGGCTCGCAAAAGGATTCCAACTTTTTCGTCCTGCTTTTGCTTTTGTTTTTCTTTTTGAACGGCAAGAATTTTTTTTCTTGTGTGTGGTGGCTCCCTTGTTTATCCACTTATCATATCTTCTTCTTCTGCTGCTTCATGTGAATCTGTCCTGTCCCATACCTTTCTGAAAGGAGTGATAGCGGCGTTTAAGGGGGTTTTTAGAAGTGGATGTAGTTTTTGAGCTGTGTTGGTTGGTTTGGAGTCTTTAGAATCTGAAATCGATGGTAGGTGGTTTGTTCTGCTTTTATAGTTTAGATTGTAAGGATCTGCTATGCAATAGTCAAAACTATCAAACTAGCCTTCGGTCTCATGTTTGGGTCGGTTTTGGATTTGAAAAACAAAGATTTTTAAATGCTTATTCAAACATTTTTTTCGTTTCTACACGCCAAACCCACCTCTCTGTTTTTTTTTTTTTTTTTTTTTTTTTTTCCCCATGTTCGAAAAACATCTGTTTCACAGCTTTTTAAAAGTTGGGTTTTCATATGTTGGATTTTGAGAGTCACATTTTCTCAATCATGATTCTAAACGGATCCTTAGGCTTTTGTTTGGGAATGCGGTGCGTATGCCCGATAATCCTAGGGTTAAAACCTTGTTTTAGATAAGCGTTGTTTTGGGATCTTTTAAAATGCAGTTAATTGTGTGAATAAAACATGTCAAACACGTCTTTAAAGTCCAACGCAAAAATACATTTAGATCCGCAATAGCATTTTGTTGGATTTCTCTAGTGAAATTTACACCGCGGATCAAAATGGATCAAGAAAAAGGAAAGACTGCTAATTGTGTGACTGATTTTGATTGACATTAAAAAAATATACCGGGTTATCAACAATGAGAAAAGATTGGAATAGGGTTAGATTTCGAAGGTGCCTTGTGGACACTGAACACAAAGCATATCGATTTGGCCTAAAGACTTACAAGGGCTGGATCCCATTGTGATTGTTCTTGATTCCAGATATATCTATATATGGTAAAAAACATTAACTAGTTATTGATGAATTCTTATCAAGAATTTCCACCAACTGGATAAAGTAGAATAACAAAAATATATCTTATAAAAAAAAGGGTTAATTGTCCAAATACTCATGCAGCCAACCTCCTATTATTCTTGTGCCCCTACATTTTTTAAAAAATTCAATACCCGCAAACACCCTTTTTTTTTACTCCCTTTAATTCCTCGAATTTCACAAAATTGTAATTTTTTCCGCGTAAGTACATATATGTTTTCTGTAACTTGTAGAACAGAAAATGTAATTTATGTAAATATTATATGTAAGTGCATGTCATGTAAAATGTAATTTATGCATGTCATGTAAAAATGGTAATTTGTAAAACACTAGAGAAACATGCGTTAATACATAACATCTAAAAATATTTTATCACAAAAAATTCATTAAAGCACTTAAATTAATCGAATATTTGCATTTTAACGTTCTTTTTCTACCCTAATAAATTGAGCTGTTCTCTTCCCCTAGATCTTCATCATGTCTTTTTGGTTGAAATCAAATACAATGTTACACCTTCAAGTGATTTCATTAGGAAGAAAGCGCAGTCCAAACTATATTAAAGATGCAACAATAAGTTAAACACCCAAATAAATTAAACATCACCAAGTGAGTACTTCATGACATTATAAAAACTACACATACATTAATCTATAATGTATATTTCTCTAGTGTTTTGCAAGTTACTATTCTTACATAACATAATAATTCACTTACAAATAATATTTACAGAACTTACATTTTGTATTCTATAAGTTACAGAAAACATATATACAATTACAAAATGAAAACCGCGCTTTTGTAGAACTTTGGGGCTGAGAGAATTAAAAGGAGGAGAGTAAAAAAAACTAGGTGTTTGCTGCAAAAGAACATAAATTTTTTTTGAAGAGATGGGGACAGAAAAAAATGAAGGATGGCTGTTGAGATATTTGGACAACTCACCCGGAAAAAAAAGGCGCTGTTACACCCAGATCCATTTCCAGCCCTAATACGAATAAAAAAGAAATCTATTGACACATATGCTCACGTTAACAAGGCATATGCTTCGAAAGAAATTTTTTACATTTTATATAAATGCATCCATGTAATTCATTGGAGTATATGTTTCTTTTTTTATAAAAATATGTATCTCATTAGATGAGGTATACTATTTTTAAAAAATTCAAAACAGTAAACTGGAATTGAGACTAAAAATGAAACTGGATGTAACATTATTCAAAAAAAAATGTTAGGTTCCAAAATCAGGCCAGGGCCAGAACAACATCATTGTTGAGGTCGATCCAGGACAGTTAACATTTCGAATTCGGATTGTATTCGATCAGTTTTTCAGCGGATATGCGAGTCGCAACCCGAATCTGGCACTGCTACAATTTAGGACCACACATTATGAAAACCTTGGATTTTGGGCCTAGGTAATGGACTCATGAGTGCATCCTAATGAAAAATTACACTTAGTCATATTTATCAACTAAAACTCAAACATCATATTTTTTTATTTAAAAAAAATAGTAAATATCATTTAATGAAGTATATGCTTTGATAAAAAGTACATATTGCTTCATTTTGAGTTGAATGAACATATTTTTAATAAGTGTAAGAAAAAAATTAGTGAGGCATATACATTATCTAATGAAGTATATGCTTAACTGAATCTGTAACGAGGTATGTAGGTTTGTGTTTTGGAATGAGAAAAAAATTGAGTGTAGCAGCACTCCTTATGTTTTTTTGGACCGTTGTTATTTTGGGACCATTGTTACTTTAAGCTCATTTTACAATCTGATATACATGTTCATCACTTGCACTCACTGTGATTTTATTTTTATGTTGCCATGGTTAACAAGATGTTCACTCATTAACTCGTATTTTAAACACTCTTAAGGTGCGAAAATGTTTGATCTCAAACTTGGAGTTGTTAGTCTTATAAAATCACATTGTCCTATTTATTTTAACAAAATAAATATGTATTTGGTTAAGAAAACATTTGGATTTCTAATTCATGTAAAGATATATAATTTCATTGAAGTTCTATTTTATTTTGTATAAAATACATGAAATATATATGTTTGTAAAAAAAATATCTTTTTTTATAAAAATGTTAAGGACAATATGTTGATACATTCCGATTTTTTAAATATTATATATCATTTAATGAAATATATACATTCATTAAGAATTGCTATGTAAAATGTAAACAATTACTGATGACATATATATATTGTCAAATAATAATACAGATCTAGTTGGATAATGGTTGAATAGTCAATGAGTTGATGCAAGAGCTTCAGTTCATAATTTTGTTTGCTGAAAGGTCAGACCAGGTGATACGGGGACCGCGGCCAGGGCCTGGGTTCACAATTCGTGGGGGCCAAATACGACTGGTGGCATAAAAACAGAACCCGTCGGGTGGAGATGGCTGTGAAGTACAAGGAAGTTTAGTGAACCCAGGCACCACTGAAGGTCAAAGCTTTCTCGTGGTTAGTGTATCAAGACTGCATCATCACCAAACTTTACATAAGGAAATGGACGCCTTTAGCAGACGTGCTGTGTCTGATCTGCCTTAATGTGGAGGAAAGCATGGGTCATCTTCTGATCCATTGCCCATTAGCTCACAGTATCTGGGACAGGATTAGTAATTGCCCATTAGCTCACAGTATCTGGGAAAGGATGAATACAAATACAATATTTGATTTGCTAGAGGGAATGTGAGACGCGAAAAGAAGGCTAGTGATAAAAAACGAATCATAGTCCCAAGGCAAAGGTTCTGCAGCTGATTGTTCCTGCGGTCACATGGGCCGTTTGCAACGCTCACAATCATCTAATCTTTCGTGGCCAGGCGTTGTATGAGGAGAATGTGTGGGACTTGGTTATGTGTTCAGTCAAAGCTTGGGGCCTGTATGGGGTGGGTGTAGGGATGGTTAACCTCAAGGGCCCAAATCCAGATTTTACAAGAAATTCTAATTAATACATAAAATGTTTGTGTTATATAATGTATATGTGTTTCCATTTTATGCATAAACAATTTTAAATCATATATATTAATCCAATATAAAGGTTTAAATCACTTTAAACATGGAAAACCAAATCTAATTGGTATTATAGAAAATTTAAATAGGTTGGTTTAATAAATTAATAGAAGGGAGTATGTTCCTCTTCAAATCATTTAAATAAGATGATACGATATTTTGCTCTAAATAATAATATAAAAAATCTCATCTCATCTTAACAAATCAAATCTTTCTAAATTTTTTTTATTAATTTAAATAACATCATCTTCAATTTATGAAAATACTTGATGATTTTATTAAAATAAGATTATTATTTTTTAATTAAAAATTAACATTAACCCATCCCATAATAATTTCCTAAAACCGGCCCCTGGTTAACCTTGTAAGGGACAAGCTAATTGTGGAATAGCTTGGAACCTGCCGGTTCTGTTCAGGGGAGCAAGATATGAACCTCTTCTATAGGCACTTTTGGACATTGGTAGTTTCTGATCTCTCTATAAATGCTTTGAACACATGTTTCAGTTAAAAAATATCAACATTATTCCTTGCCAATTCAGGCCAAGTTTACATCTGCTGCATCCATCCATGAACATGTACTTTTATATAAAGTGGGCCACTTCCCCAGAATTCGAAGATCTCTGCAAAACAAAAACTAACGACCCAAAGTCATTCTCAATCCTACCTGTACCACGTGCCACCCAGTTAAGGACAGCTTACCTTCCCAAAAGAGCTCTTTTTGTTTCACTTCATTTTCAGGGAGTGAGCAGAAGAAGAAGAAGAAGAAGAAGAAGCAGAAGAAGAGTGAAAGATCCACCACCACCACCACCACCACCACCAAACCAAAATGGAAACAAAGATGCAGTACAAGAACCTGGGACGATCGGGTCTAAAGGTGAGCCAGCTCTCCTACGGCTCCTGGGTCAGCTTCGGCAACCAGATCGACGTCAAGGAAGCCAAATCCCTCCTCCAATGCTGCCGCGACCACGGCGTCAACTTCTTCGACAACGCCGAGGTCTACGCCAACGGCCGCGCCGAGGAGATCATGGGCCAGGCCTTCCGCGAGCTCGGCTGGAAGCGATCCGACCTCGTCGTCTCCACCAAGATCTTCTGGGGCGGTCCCGGCCCCAACGACAAGGGCCTCTCCAGGAAACACATCGTCGAGGGCACCAAAGCCTCCCTCAAACGCCTCTCCATGGACTACGTCGACGTCATCTACTGTCACAGGCCCGACGCCTCCACCCCGATCGAGGAGACCGTTAGGGCTATGAATTACGTCATCGATCAGGGTTGGGCGTTCTATTGGGGGACCAGCGAGTGGTCCGCGCAGCAGATCACCGAGGCCTGGGGGATCGCCGAAAGGCGGGATCTTGTCGGGCCGATCGTCGAGCAGCCTGAGTACAATCTCCTCTCCCGTCACAAGGTTTCTCTTTCCCTCTCTATTTTTGTGTTAATTGAAAGGGATCTCACTTTTGGTGATGTGATTACAATGTAGGTTGAATATGAGTACATGCCGCTCTATAGTTCTCATGGTTTGGGTCTGACCACATGGAGTCCACTTGCGTCTGGGGTGCTCACCGGGAAGTACACCAAAGGGAACATACCGTCGGACAGTCGGTTTGCTTTGGACAATTATAAGGTGACTTTTTTTCTTTTTTTTGGTGGGGGGGGCTAGATTTTGTGGTTGTTATTTTGTATTGGATCGTGTCGTTCTTTGGCATTGGATGATTAGTTCAATTGACTAGTCTGCATTTATGATGCATTTTTATGTCTCTGATGTGTTGAATAGTTGACCATTAATGTAGATCTATCATTTGACTATTCTCACTTCTTCCTTTACTTTGTAGATACGATGGGAAAAGTTGAGATGTCACACAATAAGATCTTATCAACCAAAAAAGAACAAAATTTTCTATGGCCATAGGAAGTTATGAGGGGAAAAAAGATCTAGTACAAGACATGATACAGTGAATATAAGAAAAAATAAATAAATATGGAATACGTGATGTTGTGGTTTAGACTTCGGATCCGGGGTTCAATAATTAAGATCTCCTTGCAGTATCGTGTACTTCCTATACTGCATGAAATATTAGAGGTTATTTGAGATTCATTTATGTGATGCAATGATACAGTTGCTGAATATGTTAATGTCGACTATGTTATTGAACCTCAATGCATCCCCACACTGTAGGCAAATAACATGTGGATATATGAGTTGTGGAGCACGCTGTTGTGAAGGTGTATGTGTGTGATTTCCAATTAATACAGAACTACTTTAACAAGCTTAATATATAACTAAAGCAGGCGCAAGAAGAAAGAATGTATTTTGGCTCTATTACAGAGAATTTTATTCATCTTATGATTAATTAATTGATCGGGCATTCTTCTCCATTATTGATACCCAATTCCCTTGGGAAAGCAGGTCTCATTTAGATTGCTCAACTACAAGTTGATTAACCTTTTGACTTAGAATGTTATTTGTTTCTGGATGGAAAGTATTTCCGTGTTTTTTTTTATCCTCTGATATTGATATATTCACATGGGATTATTTCAAAGATGCATTCATCAGCTTGTCCATAACAGAGGATTGCACCTAACACTGGCTCATATGTGCTTTAGAAGTTAGCAGTGCAAAATTGTTATTGTTGTCGTGCTCATCTTCAACCTCAATAGCATAGAAGCGTTAGTTGAGCCAGTCAGAGACAACTGCTATGCGAGTGGTTCATTATGTTTAGTATTTTCGAGTAACATTTTCATAGCTGGTCTAAAAACTTCTGTGCATATTTGTTATTGTACTACTGTATAAATGAAGTTTATAGATGGAATTGACTTATCTAAATTGATCATGTCAAATTCCAGTGATCTCTGAGTTGGGTTGTAATTTTTTGTTCTATAACAAACAAGTGGCTATGCATATTGCAATTTTGGATTGTCACGTCATAATCTGATTTTCCACCACATGTAACATAAGTTAGGAGTGTTGTGATTACATGAAGTGAGCTTGTATGTTTTTGCAGCCTTTGATTGGACAACTTCATGTAGGAATGCTGTAAATTAGGCCTTTCTTTTTTTGTATCCGAATTGAATTAAATCTTGTTGTTTGATCTTTTGTTCATAAATTTCAAACAATGCCATGTATGCCTTGCAGAATCTTGCTAGCAGATCACTGGTTGCTGATGTGTTGAAAAAAGTTAGTGGACTGAAACCCATCGCAGAAGAGTTGGGTGTTCCTTTATCTCAACTAGCAATCGCTTGGTGTGCATCAAATCCAAATGTCTCCTCAGTTATAACTGGTGCAACAAAGGAGAGTCAGGTAAATATTCTCTCATTCAACAGGCAAAAAGAATTGTTGTGGAATTAAATCTATCAATGTTTAAACTGTCTTCAAACTCCTTTTCTTATACTTTGTATTTATTAATGTGATTTTACCAGTAAAGAAAGCTTATTTTCTATATATTTTCTAGAATCTATTTTGATGTACATTACCATTTTGTAATGCACGATGATCTGCATTCCATTCAATTAATCATTCATTTATAGGGTGTGAGAATCAGACACATGTTACACTTAGATATTTTTGCATTCCCATCTCATTGATTGCCTCGATAAAATCTATTGAGACTACTAAAATATTACAGAAAATCATTCACTAGAAATGAACTAGTCTGTGCTTGGTGGTCTTAAATTTAACAATGGCACAAGAGGTAGTTAAGCATTCTAGTTTTCATTTGGAATATTGAAGGCAGGATACTAGGTTATTATAAAAAATTCATTGTAATTTTTTTTTCCTTTTATTTTACAGATATTTTTTATTTTGATCTACATTTTGTCATCATCTATGTTATGATTACTAGCTGATGGTTTTTGGTTTTGCCATGAATACTGAACAAAATTTCTGTGAATTTTACCAAATTACACGCTTGCCTGACAAGACCTGTTTTCTCCTTGTTCACTCCCACAATTGGGAATTGTGGCACCTGCACCTTTGTGCCTGACTGCCTGTGCCTTAGATTTTGTGTAATAAAAATGTAGTGCTGTAACGTACTTATCCAAACTTCAAATAAGTTTAATGTTTATGAACACTGAAAGTATTTTTCAGTTCAAAATATTTTAAACATCCAAAATGGATGGGTCTTTTTTGTACTTTCTAATTGTATGTTGGGGTGTCATGGCACTCAGCACATCAGAACTTAATTAGAATCACAATATGAATTTACTGTACTCTTCTGGCTTGCCAATTAATCTTTTTAAATAAGGTTATTTCTTTTATGCAAAAATCAGAAAACATATGCCAATATCCATGGATGTTGTAAATAAAATGAGGTATGCTCTGGATTTGACATGAATCTCTCATTATAGTGGATATTCTCAGGAATGAAGTAGCGAGAGACATGTAGTGATAATAACTTTATCTGATTCAATATTTTGTGTGGGAAAAGGCTTCCCTCATAGTTATTAATGGCTGGTCATCTCTATATTTGTAACCTATTATTGGAAATAGGTCCAACATAATCAGAAACATGTGTGCAAATATGAATTCACTGGGAAATGAAACAGTATGATCTAAATGTTTTATGGATATCTGATCAGATTTTTAATGATTAATCTTTAGTTTGAAGTTTGATGAGCAAGTATACAAGATTGAACTCCTTAGGTGTGTAGTGAAATCAATCCCATTCATTCGGTGCCATGTGAATGGAAATGGGTCTTATATCTGTTGATGCTTCAAGTCAACTATGTACTTCATTGTCATTTGTAGGGAATAGGCCTAACATGTGACCAACAATTGGTTGATATGCTGCTTTAAATGCCATAGACAGTATATGTTTTCTTCTATGTGATGTGTAGTTGAGAAGAACATCTCCCTTGGTTCTTCCAAAATATGCAGATTTTCTGTATATTCGGGTTAATTTTACATTCCTCAATGAAGGGTGGTCATCTCTATTTGTGTTTATATATAGTTTTCATTGTCGGTGGACTCTGCTTTTCTTAGAAATTCAAAAGCATATTACCAATTCTCCACCTCACCTTTCTGGCATGAATTATTACAACTCTTTCCTCTCTTTGATGGATTTATTATATCAATTCACACCTTAAATATCAGTTTCCACATCTTCTTAAATTCCCCAACATAAATCAGGATGAAAGGGACTGCTTGTCCACCTGAATTATAGATTTATCTTCACAACGAAGTTGCACCTTAAAGCCTTTTCACTGGTTGATGCTGACGAAGTCGAGCAAAATTGTGAATCAAATGTGAGGCCCTTGAAATATTGTTCTTCATCAGGACCATATTAATTATGGTAACTAATGGTTTGGTTATGCACGACATCCCTAGACTGTTCTGTTGATAAGCATAAAGCATCAAGTGAAACATGATCTTAATCATGAAGTGTGTCAATTCTTTCATCATTTATAGTTGGAATATTTTAACACCAAAGCAATTAAATCCCCAAAAAAAACAAGGAAAAATATTGATTTCATAAATTTTCAAATAATATTTCCTTGTTGCAAAATGAAGCATTTATTGTTATATAAAACAATAAGAAAGCATTGTTTGTGTTTGAGTTAATTGAGTTCATAGTGCTATTATTGCGATTGAGTTCAATCCACGTTTCAGTATTCGTTTAACATAGAATATTTCTTCATTTGTTGTAAGCATATTATGGTAACTGTTATGAAAAGAGAGGGAGCAGGAAACCTCACAAAACTTGGATAGATGTAGTTAGGAAGGATATGAGGACAATGGAATGTTCTCAGATAGAAATTTTTTGTGGCATATTCGGATTCAAAATCTCACCTCCAAACTTTTGAATAGGCTATGTTGATTTTGGTGATATGGTCTGATTATTTTCATGGATGTATTTCATTTTTTTCGCCTAACGTTTACTCTAGTTGTAAAGCAATGCATTACATAGATCATACAACACCAGTATGAAAGCTGCTAGAAGGCTCATGTATTTCTTCCCACCTGAATGTTACTTTCATTTGTTAAGATGGGACACCATCGCACATGTTTGGGTGGATTGACAATTTTGAGGTAAACTTCAGCAAACTAGATATGAATAACAAATACTTTTATGTTTTAATCTGGTTGGTCCTTAAATATATGAAATCTAGTTCCTAGGATGCTGATGACAATACAGAAGTTCAAGAAGACTTGATCATAGTCACCTAATGGCATTCTGCTTGTGCATGCACAAGGTGGAACTCAAAATTATGTTTTCAAATAATTGTTTACATGGATAGTGCTGTTTTTATGTTGATGTTATGATATTTACTTCCAACGCAGATTATCGAGAACATGAAGGCCATTGATGTTATTCCTCTGTTGACTCCTCAAGTGATTGAGAAGATCGAGGCAGTCGTTCACAACAAGCCCAAGCGCCAAGAAGCATACAGGTAAAGTCATACATCAACATGGTCCTACAGTTTCACTGGTTTGCGTGGTCTAGGTTGGATGCTTCTGTTTATTCCGATGAAGATAAAATCGGTGGACAAACTATTTATAGGAATTGGTGTCATGGTGGACATCTCAAAATCTTTCTTTTTATGTGATGATGAATATTGGTGATTCGACAAAGGTCTTGTGTTCTCTTATACATGAGCACATCATTCTTTTTAGTGGTGTTTGTAACTGGCATATGCCAAGTCCATTTGCTCTTCTGCTCAACGTTAAACAATTTTGTTCATATTTGTGTGTGTGTAATTTTTATGGGTACTATTCTGTATGACACTTAATATGGTGAATTGGTTGTGCATGAGCTCGGTTGCTTGATTTTGTCCAATCTCAAGAATATTGTTTGTAGCTTTCCAGACTTTTCTCAAGTGATTTTTTTCTTCTTTATTGCTTGTGTAAAAGACAGAATCAAAAGTGGATTTTAGCAACCCTCAAATGGTATAACACAAGCCAATGCCAAAAATTTGACTAATCCATTAATATGCCCTGCATTTGTTTTGCATCTATTTGTGGTTTAGTCATCTAGGTATTGTTTGGATCGTTGAATAGGGGAAGAATATGGGGGAATAAGCGAAGAATAGATCTAAAAACCTGTTTGGTGAAAGGAATATAAACATAGCTATGTCAGAATAGGTGGGATTAAACTGATATTTATATTCCTAATTCCTTCTGGAATTGTGTTATTACACTCAATCATTTCCATTAGAATAAAATGGTTCAATTATTAAATCAATTATCATCACCTTTTATAAATTAGAAGGTCTACAAGTCAAATCATTTTTTTACCTTTTATAAATATTTATTTACACATTATTCATATTTTATCTATAACGGGAGTCAGTCGAACGTATGTCCCAATCAAAAAATGGTCAATGTTCATGTGAATTTCATGTAGGGTACTCCAACATGACAATTTGATACTACAATATGACAGTTTCTTAGTTGCCTGGTTCCTGTGATGGTGTGGTCGACATGGGTGAATCGTAATCAGGTGATATTTAAGGGTCTAAGACCGTATGGGAAGAATAATCGGGAGATGGTGAAGAGACTCATTATGGATTGGAGGAATATTTATATGGGGGTGGGGGGCATTAGATATCAAAATGACAGATTTGTAATCTCTTTTGGTTTGAGAATTAAATTATTCTGAAGTTTATGATTATTCTAATATAAATAAGGATAAAGTGATTTTGTGTTTGGTTGTGTTTTGAATTATTCTCGTTGAAAAACGTAAGAATAAATTTTTTGTTGTTTGGATAAAATGTGAATAAAGTATGGATAAAGATTTATAAAAGTAAAAAAGTAATGATAGTTGATTTGAGAGGTGATTTATAAGAGGTGATGACAATTGATTTGACAGTTGGCCCACTTATTCTTTGGGTAGAGTAACCTAGAATAACTTTAATTCCAGAGGTTGGTTGGAATCTGTATACCACTTTATACTAGTTTATTCTGGCATACCTATATCATGTTATACCACTCATCCAAACATTTTTTTTACTTTATTCTTCCATATACCACTTTATACCCATTTTATTCCCCAACCAAACATGGGCTAAGAGTTTTGGCCCGTTGTGTCGGTGGAAGAGGGTAGATGTCTCTTCTATGGTTCTACCTAGCTCTCAGTTGACTTTTATTTTTATGTTTTTTTTGTATCCTCGCTTGGGCTCTTGTCACTTAATATATTAAAGAAAGTGTATCGTTACGATGGGAAAAAAAAAACATGGGGTGGGGGGGGGGGGGGGGGAGTAATTATAAAAATGAAAGATCGCCTTAAAATTATTTCAGATCCTTTATAGTGACAATTACATAGAATCTTTGTATTGTCTAATAAAATCTACCAAAAATTCAAGTTCTCTTGCTGGAACCTAATACGAAAAATATCAAATCTATAAAAATGACATCATTTGTAATGTTATTACAAGAAAACTAATTCATGCACATTTAAATTCTTTTGAATTATTTACATGACGCCCATTGATTGGTTAACACAAAGTTTATCTATTTTGAAAACACAAAGGATCTCACTACCTTAAAATCATGTAGGGACCTTCAAAATATCTTCCATCTTTTTAGAGGAAGAGAGAGGACCTCAAGATTCTCATATCTGCCTCGTTCAGTAAAACTTAACCGCCCACAGAACCAATTCCCCGCAGTTCATGCTTTAAGCACTATTATACACAATCTTTTTTAGAATCTCAAATATAGTCTCATATACCTCAATAGTCATTCAGTAAGATACACATCGTTAATCTCTTTTACGTCAGTTAAAAATAAATTCATTTTAATTCATTGAGTGATATACACTTTTTATCAAAATATATACATCATTAGACGATGTTTGCTATTTTTAGTTTTTTTTTATTTAGAAAACTTAGATTATATAACTTTTATTAAGAGGTTATAAGTTTGAATTTTGCCCAAAGCAAGGAGAGAGAGGGATAAGAGGAGAATGAGGCAGGGATGAGCGCACTAGAGGTATGTTTTGTCCAATCACTCCTGAGACATAATACAAAGGGATACATAGCAAAGGAAAAACAAAATAAAACCAAAAGGAGGGCCCAACCCCTCCAGGCTGGCTACCCCAAGTGGACTAGCCAGGGTCGATCACCAACGCTTCGCTCGACATCCTCACCGAGTGCGCACCTGTAAGCATGCACTCCCATGATGCAATAAGTTGTATTACGTCCTCCCATACATTTTTAATATAGAAACGCTGGTCTACAAAGATTATTTTGTTTCTGTTTAAAACATGTCGGTTGCATGTGAGGATGCATCTGAGATTGTCTCTGAAATTATCCTTCATAATAGTTCAATGGTAAAAGTGCATAACAGAGTTTTTTAAAAATACAATCTCCATGGATGATTTTTAACCCCAAGCAGAGGGAGATGTTCAACGGCCTATGTAATATCCACGTAATTGGACATGCAAAAACTGAACTCAACGATTAACCTCACCCATCAAAAAAAAAGTTTGCACTGTTTGACACATCCTATGATTTCCTTTTAAAAAAAAAATTTGTTGCAGACCGTGAAAAATCTGTCACAGTGGTTAGTAAAAGATATCTAAGTGGCTTAATATAGACGAAACACTCATTTATGCACGTATTGCAATTGTTTAAATTAAATGGAAGAGAGCTCCATTGACGATAGCATATATCTATGAAAAATAGCATCAGTTATCAGAACATTAGTAGGCTGTTTGGGTAGAGGAATTGAAAGAAAATAGAAAGGAACAGGGGGGAGAATAGGCGTATAAAATCGTTTGTTTAGAATAAATAGATGAGTATAAATATGATAAAATTGAAAAAAATAAACTGATATTTGTATATTCTAGATTCTTATTGGAATTACTCCATTATCAAACTAACTATCATCACCTCTTATAAATTAATGGATCCATAGATACAATCACCTCTGCAGCTTTTATAAATTTGTACTCACACTTTATTCACATTTTGTCCACAACTTATTCAAAGTCAACCAAACAACAAAAATTTTAATTATTACGTTTTTCAATGAAAATAACTAAAAAAGTAACCAAGAAAGAAATCACTTATTACACTGGTATATTTATCTATTCCTAAAATAGTTATAAATCTTATAATAAATTGTGGGATAATGAATAAATGGGTGATCAAGAATAAATTAACCTATTTGATATATAAAAAAAAACCAAAATAAGTGCATACTGTTATTCTGATTTTAAAATAAAAATGAATATATTTTATTTTATGTAAATATTGAAATAACATTTATTTTCATTTTTTATCTCAATTTTAATAAATATAAATAAAAATAAAATTGATAAACAGTTATTAATCCTTATGATAAAAACTTATTCTCAACATTTTAACCCTTGTCACACGAACCGTTGCTCAAAACGGGACCAATGAAAGTACGTATCCGGGTCAAGAACACGGTGCATGTTGGGACAGTTGTCCACCACAGCTATCTCCACATCCAATGACACTTTCGAAAACGATACAACCTCCGAATCAAGTGTAACGTGTACGCGTGTCCCTGTCTGGCTCGGCCGCTACCGGTCTTTAAACCAGGTGCTCATCAAACCCAGATGAGATCAAGTCACGTGGACCGACACTGTATCACGTGGCTTGAACCATAGACGCGGTCCCACGTCGGCCCCCCACTTGCCTCATCTACTCCCCACGCGGACCCCACCCTGCTTTTTCGCCCTTTTTTACGAGTTCTTCCCCCTCTCACGTTCGTTTCGAATCCGTACTACATGCATTCATGCAACTCTCCATAAAAACCCTAGCTATTATTTGTGTTCTTCACTTTCTTCAACCAACCTTTCTTCTTGCAGTCCAGTCTCTCCTTAGACCACCTCCATTGAATACAAACCATGGCTCTTCGTCTACATAACTACCCATCAATCCCTGCTACAAAGACCGCTTACCCAAACCTCCGCAAAACCACGTGCAAGAACGTTATATCTCCTTCAAGGGACACCCTCTCTAAAGAAGCCACCAAGAAGAAACCCTTACATGACGAGTCATGCAGACTCAACCCTCTCCAGAGACTCGCATCGTCGGCCCTCGACGCGGTGGAGAACAAATTCATAGCAGAGATGGAGAAACAACACGGTCTCCCTCGTTCGTTGGACCCCGCCGTCCAGATCTCCGGCAACTTCGCCCCCGTGTCCGAGTCACCGGTTACTCACCGCCTCCACGTCTCCGGCAGTCTCCCCCGGGACCTCGACGGGGTGTACCTCCGCAACGGCGCCAACCCAATGTTCCCTCCACGTGGCGGCCACCACCTCTTCGACGGGGACGGGATGATCCACGCCGTCACCTTCCACGGTCGGACCAACTCGGCGAGCTACGCGTGCCGGTTCACCCGTACTAGCAAGCTCGAACAAGAGGCTGCCCTCGGCCGGTGTCTCTTCCCGAAACCCATAGGGGAGCTTCACGGGAGGTCCGGGATCGGACGGCTCGCGTTGTTCCACGCGCGCGCGCTCGCCGGGATCGTCGACCCAAGCCGAGGAACCGGCGTCGCAAACGCGGGTCTCGTCTACTTCAACGGCCGCCTCCTCGCCATGTCGGAGGACGACCTCCCCTACCAAGTTCGCGTCACCGAACACGGAGACCTCGAGACGGTCAAACGGTTTGACTTCGACGGCAAACTGAAGTCGTCCATGATCGCGCACCCGAAGGTGGACCCGGTGACGGGGGAGATGTTCGCGCTGAGCTACGACGTGATGAGGAAGCCGCACCTGAAGTACTTCCACGTGGACGGTTCGGGGAGGAAGTCGACGGACGTGGAGATACAGATCGGACAGCCGACGATGGTCCACGACTTCGCAATCACGGAGAATCTCGTGGTGGTGCCGGATCAGCAGGTGGTGTTCGAGGTCTCACGCATGTTGCATGGAGGGTCGCCCGTCACGTGCGACGCGCGCAAGACGTCCCGGTTCGGGGTCATGCACAAGTACGACGAGTCGGGGGTTGTCAAGTGGGTCGACGTCCCGAACTGCTTCTGCTTCCACTTATGGAACGGGTGGGAGGAGGACGGCGGTCGGACGGTGGTTGTCATCGGGTCATGCATGGATCCGCCTGACGCGATCTTCTCCGATGTGGACGACGGGCAGATGCTTAGTGTGCTGTCGGAGATCAGATTGAACGTAGAGACGGGTGAGTCGAGTCGGAGGGAGGTGGTGGCGGGTCTGAACCTTGAAGCGGGTCAGGTGAACAGGATGCGGTTGGGGAGGAAGAGTAGGTTTGTGTACCTGGCTATAGCGGAGCCTTGGCCGAGGTGCTCGGGCATTGCGAAGGTGGATTTGGTGAGTGGGGAGGTGAGGAGGTTCTACTATGGGGATGGGTGGTTCGGAGGGGAGCCGATGTTCGTGCCCGTTAAAGGAGGGGTTGGTGAAGATGAGGGTTACGTTGTGGGGTTCGTGACGCATGAGGGACGGGGAGAGTCGAGGGTGGTGGTGTTAAACGGGTCGGATATGAGGAGGGAAGCTGTGATGCGGTTGCCTTCTAGGGTTCCATTTGGGTTCCATGGCACTTTTGTTACCTCGGATGAGTTGCGGTTGCAGAAGTAGGGAGGGTTCTGTGTTTTTTGTGGGGGTGTGTGTTTTTTTGTTCACTCTTCGCTTTTTTATTTATATTGTATATATAATATGTACAAAAAATTATGTATTTTGGTGCTTTTTTTTTTACTTTGTGCTTGATAAAGGTGTTCTTTGAACTGTCGTTGGAGAGATTACACACCAATTAATTAACGTGTGAATGGCGACGAAGTTAGGTCAGAATTGGTTCAGAGCGGTTACACTGTACATGCAACTTGTTTGAAATTCCTAAGGTTGATTAAATAGACTCTCATAGTGGATGAAACTAAGTTAGTCTACTTCAAATGATGATCAATGATAAGCAATGTTCTAAAATAATATAAAGTTTGTATAAGGAGATGGACTACAAGTCTAAAAATGCCCATACCAACTTTTTTGACACATAAAATAGTAGGTATGCGAGTCGGATGACAATTTGGTACATCCTAAACACTCACGAAATCATGTTATTATAATGAAATGTTAATAGTTTAAAAGCTAATAAGCTCTAATATATATTATATGCAACATCTTTACCGAAAACAGATATATATAATTTGCGATCACTTATTTATGATAGGTTAAAATAATACGCGTACTAAAGTAATTGATAAGCTAAATAAACAGTTTCCATAAGGGCATGTTTTAAAAGATGATTATAATGGTGGCGCAACAATACCTATTTTGGAAAATATAGTATAGAACATCCTCACTTTTGGAATTTAGAAAATCAAAAGGTCAGTTTTTCTTGAATTTTTCTTGAATTGAAATTAGAAGAGACTGGGTTAGGTCCAACACTCATTAGACAATTTTATGGTCCAACGCAATTCTGACCGTCTGATCTTATTGAGTCATTTGACTGAGATATTCTGTCAGATTTTAAAATTAAAATTAAAATCAATTAAATTCTAACATTTCTTATTTTAGGATTCGATTAAATTTTGCATCTTAAAGTGATAAGAATTGGACGGTCACAATCGCAAATTATCCAACGCATGTTGGACCTAATTCGGTCCCAAATTAGAAAATATTATTCAAGATGGTTAAAACAAAACCATATAAATTAGATTTGATGAATAATTTGATATTGTTATGAATCATATTGATAACCCTATTGATGATATTTCATATTGATAAATCATATTTGTTAGAAATATTTATGAATTTGTAAAATAAAATTTCATATTGATGATATTTCAATGTTAAATCATTTAAGGTTTGAGGGCGGGTTTAGTAACCATTGACATTCTTCCCTTGTGAGTAACCCTGGCCAAAATGCTATTTGTTTTTCATTTCCTTCTAATCTATCAAAAATAGATTTTTTTTAAATGAAGAATTCTCCCTCTAGACCATCAAACTTATAGGAAGAGCATATTTGATTTTATTTAAAACAAATTAAGAAGTTATCGAGTCAATATTTTAGGTCCAAATGCTCTGGAGGAAGATTCAGGTTGTCGCGCTTGAGATCCTGCACCAACCAGCCTAGGGGACACTGGTGTGGTGTTGGTTAAAAGGACTCCAATTTCAAGTTAGTAGAGTAAATTAATGAAAAAGATAAAGATGAAGAAGATGAGTATAAAACCAATATTGCTTACTTGTGGCTCCCCTTCTCTCTTCTCCATTCTTTGCCCTTGTAGTTGAATGAGTAGCCACGTCATTTCTTGCCCAGATATCTCTCTATCTCGATCAGAATCTTCTAACATAGAAGATTCTATGGAAATTCGAGACTAGGGATTTGTTATGATGTCGTGGCCACGTGTAGCCTTCTCATCGGCCCTAACTATGATTGCAACTAACAGTGGCAGACGGCTTTTCTGGATCAGAGCGCGTCTCTTCCAATTCGACAAAGTAGAGCAGCCTTGGCCACGTCTTGCGGTGTCATTAGTTCCCCTCCTTCTATGGTTTAAGACCGGGTTCGAACCTAGGTCGG
>CM060875.1:29469383-29484383 GCA_030737845.1 Acorus calamus
GACGTGAATCGCACCCGACAGTCCGATGCGATGGACCCGTGATCGACGGCCCACGTCGCAGCCGCACCCGCCGTTCCGTCGCACATAATCACCCCTATATATATATATATATATATATATATATATATATATATATATATATATATATATATATATATATATATATATATATAGGGAAGTAATTACGTGCGGTCGTGCGGTCGGTGCGACCGTGATCACGGGTCTATCGCATCGGACGGTCGGGTGCGAATCACGTCGACCGTTGGATGCGATGGACCCACGATCAAACGGCCCACGATCGCGACTGCACGGCCGCATATTATCATCCGTCTATATATATATATATATATATATATATATATATATATATATATATATATATAGAGGGGTGATTGTGTGCGACGGAACGGCGGGTGCGGCAGCGACGTGGGCCGTCGATCACGGGTCCATCGCATCGGACGGTCGGGTGCGATTCACATCGACCGTTGGATGCGATGGACCCGCGATCGAACGGCCCACGTCGCTGCCGCACGGTCGTTCCGTCGCACCTAATCGCTCGACTATATATATATATATATATATATATATATATATATATATATATATATATATATATATATATATATATATAGAGTCGTGATATTATACGGTCGTGCGGTCGTGCGGTCGCGATTCACGGGCCGTCGATCACGGGTCCATCGCATCGGACGGTCGGGTGCGATTCACGTCGACCGTTGGATGCGATGGACCCGCGATCGGACGACGCACGTCGAATCCGCACGACCGCACCGACCGCATATTATCGGAAATCTATATATATATATATATATATATATATATATATATATATATATATATATATATATATATATATATATATAGGGAGCCGATTAGGTGCGGTTTACGGTCGGTGCGGTGCGCGATCATGGGCCGTCGATCACGGGTCCATCGCATCGGACGGTCGGGTGCGATTCACGTCGACCGTTGGATGCGATGGACCCGCGATCGAACGGCCCACGTCGTAAACCGCACCGACCGCACACCGCACGTAATCGCGACCATATATATATATATATATATATATATATATATATATATATATATATATATATATATATATATATATATATATAGTCGACTCGACTGATTAGGTGCGGCGGCCGCACGGTGCGGCAGCCGTTCGGTCGCGGGTCCATCGCATCCAATGGTCGACGTGAATCGCACCCGACCGTCCGATGCGATGGACCCGTGATCGACGGCCCGTGATCGCTGTCGCACCGTGCGACCGCCGCACCTAATCATCCCTATATATATATATAGAAGTGATTCGGTGCGGGAATGCGGTCGTGCGGGAAGCGATCACGGGTCCATCGCATCGGACGGTCGGGGGCGATTCATCTCGACCGTTGAATGCGATGGACCCGCGATCGAACGATCGACGTCGTTTCCCGCATTCCCGCACTAAATCACTCGACTATATATATATATATATATAGTCATAGGGAAATGATACGGTGCGCGACGTGCGGTCGTGCGCGAACGACCACGGGCCGTCGATCACGGGTCCATCGCGGGTCCATCGCATCGGACGGTCGGGGGCGATTCATCTCGACCGTTGGATGCGATGGACCCGCGATCGGACGAACGACGTCATTCCCGCACGACCGCACGTCCCGCATATTATCATCGACCTATATATATATATATATATATATATATATATATATATATATATATATATATATATATATATATATATATATATATATATATATAGGGAGCCGATTCAGTGCGGGAATGCAGTCGTGCGGGAAGCGATCACGTGCCGTCAATCACGGGTTCATCGCATCGGACGGTCGGGTGCGATTCATCTCGACCGTTGGATGCGATGGACCCGCAATTGAACGATCGACGTCGTTTTCCGCATTCCCGCACTGTATATATATATATATATATATATATATATATATATATATAGTCGAGTGATTCAATGCGGAAATTTGATCAGATATATAAAGAATCATCCCTATATATATATGATTATAAAGAAAGACTAAAAATTTGATCGGATATGTAAAAACCTTTTATTGCACACACTTTATCAAACGAACCCTTGTTGCAATCTTTCGTACACAAATTTTGTATTAAAATACAAAGAGATCCAACCTCTCGAATCGTACACAAACTCTGTATTTAAAATTTTAATTCTTTTTTGAAAAAAGATACACATAACCCCAATTGCAGCTCATTTTACGGTTCATGATTTTTTTAAAATCATACACTCATCTTTTGAAGTGCATGCTATTATATGAAATGAAGTATATTTTAAGATACATTAGTGTATTTTTTTCATAATAAAAAAAATTGGATTATATAATATATTAGGACCCTATATACTATGATAATGTATTTATCTTAGCGTATAGGACTGTATAACAGGCTGCAAAAATGACTGCATGTATCTGTGCCCATTTTTTTTGTAGATGGGCTTAGATGGGCCACAAACACCACCTGTTGTTGTTTCAAAAGTTGCATGACTAGCCCATACATCTACTGAGCGAGTGGGCCTGAGAGATCAGAGAGTTTCGAGTACATTTGGTTGCGCGATTGTGTAGCATTTGCGATTGCAGAAAGTTGCATTTGCAGTCGTACAACTAAACAGTTTTACTGTAACAGCTTCCTGCACACAGATTTCACGCAAATTGTGACGCCCCAAAAAATCTAACAGATTTCGTTACACAAATAGTGTCCAAAAGCTGCAATTTCAAAATGCTGAGAAAATGAGATTTCTATATAATCAGTTTTAAAACTCAGATTTCTGCAGAATCAGTTTTACAATCGCGCAACCAAACGCACCCAAGCATTGAATCCATTCGCTCTGTGTATGGATAAGGAAAGTGAGGCAAAAGACAAATCACATTGAAGGATCACAGTTGATTGATAAAATAGGTTTCACACTAATAGGAATAACCCCCAAAATATTGTTTATCAGCATTCGAAGATCACATAATGTCCTCCATAGTCCATACAAAGTTTTTGTAACCTTAAAAAGCCTCAGAACAATTGTCTTCAATGAGTTTTCGTGTATTCAAGGGTCGAATAGTGCTATCCTTGCTCACGGTACAAAATGTGTGTTTTTAACCATTGATCTTTTTATTGATTGTACAACTGAATTTTCTGTTCTCTCTCTGGTTTATTTAACTGGGCTCGTCAAGGATTACAACTAGGCATAACAAAAGGAAAATGTTAGGGATCGTTAATGTTGGAGTCCTTTTTGTATCATCAAATGTGTGTGGAATTATTTTTAAAGATATATATAATTATTTAGTGAAATATATAATTTTATAAAAGATGAAAAAACTATATATTCAATAGATTGAGCACATTCACTTTTATTTGTACATATTAGATTAGAAATAATGGAGTCGCAAATGTAACTATAGCATGTATATCCCCTAATGCATGTTGGACTTGTTGTCCTCATAACGTAGAATGAGTGGCGATGCATTCCTAAAACAATTTGGCGTGGACACATATTTCGGGGACGGGATCTGGATTAGTGGCTATTGACCTATTGTCATAACCATAAAAAATTGAGAAAACTTTCTTCATTAATATCATAAATAAACTAATTTACTATTCATATAATTTATTCACATGAGACAGCCTTCTGAAGTCACCAATTAATTGGATGTTCTCTTAAAATTTTCTATTTAGAGGTTGATTTGATCATTCAACTGCAAGCCTCCAGTGAGGAAATGCTAGATGCTTTCGGAGGGACACCCTTGATGGATTCACTCTCCAGACACTTCATAAACAAAGGCTGATATTACACTGCTCATTCAATTTCAAGAAGCTTGAGAATCTCTGATTGAGCGGGGTAGAAGGGTAAGACCACAAAATTTAAGCATTCAAACATTGCAACCAAAGAAGAAATTCATTATATTTACATGTATATATAAAAAGCAGAGCATTCAAAGCAAACCATACATGTATCAAACGCACACAATCAGCCCCCAAAAAAAGAGAAAAGGAACAAAAAGTTGCTTCAACATGGCCGACCATTCAAAAAATTTCAATCAGAGCAAAAGAAGCTGATATATTTCCAGGAAGGCCTTGGAATGTGACCAGAACAATAGAATTACTTAAAAAAATAATAAAGACTGGAGCGCGTGTGAGACCCATCTTCTATAGTAATAGTTGATAATAATGACTTGCAGCAAAGAAAGCTTTCCCTTTCAAATGGTGACTGCTTTGCTTCAGAACTTTTCAAACTTTTCCTCTTCTAGGGTGGTTTTGTTTCCTTCTGGTGATGATGGTGCTAAACGGGTTTGCACCTTTGTCCATCTGCTTTGCTTTGAAACCTTGGAGCTGTAATACATAGACAGGCAGAACAAAAGAATCAGTTTAGGATTATAATTTAGGGGAAAAGATTGTGTTGAATTGACTACAACAAACAATTCATTCACTAGATAAACAGCCACCCAAAAAACTGATTAAATAGGTAGATAAGTGAGTAAGTGGTACTCACAGAGTCCATTAGCCTCGGAAGTCCTCATGATTCTTAGCCTCTTGACCGTGCTCAAGAACATTCTACATCAGAGGAGATGAAATAACTTAGGAACAAAACGTTAATACAATAATCATATTGATTGTTTGGATGAAACTATTTATAAAACATTTCTAATACACTGAAACACACTAAACCCATATCCCCATTCAGATGGAAGTATGGAACCATTCACCATTTGTTGATACATAGATCGCTCTGATACTAATTGTTGAGCAGAAAACCTTTCTATGATCAATGGATGCATAAATACAAGCAAATACAAAGACCTATAAAAAAATAAAGAACATTGGGATTTACTTGGTTTCCTCAATTGTGAGGTGCGTCCACAGAATCTCGACACCCCCACAAACACACTATATAAAAATGCACATCGATTACAAAGCCCTTCCCAACCCCAATATTCTCTATTTTATCCACTATTTTTCCCGGTGCAAAAAAATGAAGAAATTTAGGAGCCATTGGCTTCACAAATATACAGAGTATCATCAATACTAGTAGTTTTTTACTCCACAACAGAAAATCTTACATATTCATTTACTGATTAACTGGTTTGCAATACTAATAATAGACCAATGTAAAACCAAGCATGGATGGGTATCAAAAGATAAGAAAATTGAATAAATCATACCCCCAAGGAACATCCCCTACAAGCATCCAGTCTCCATCTCTGTCTTCATAAGTGAGCACAAACTCAGACAACCCACCCAAGAGCTTCGAAGAAGCCTTTATCCCTTCCTTCTCAGACCCAGATTGAGAACACCCTGCTCACCAAATTCAATAAATAAAAAAATCCCTTTTCAATCTAAACATATCAGCAACGATTAAATAGGCACACTCACTCAGGGAAAAATAAGAGATGGAGAACATCTCCTCCAATGCGCGTGCGAGGGTCTGGTAACAGAGGTGCGCGTTCAGGTCGATCTTTCTCCCGATGGGAATGCCATCCATGTTCACCTTCACGAACATAGACGGACCACACCCACCTCTCTCTTTATTGTTGTTCTTGTAGATACCAAAAGAGGTACTATTGTTACCCTTGATGTTCCTGTTGTCGTTGTTGCCGCCATTGTTGGATGAGTCCATTGTGTCTTGCTTTGATTCACTAAGCTGTTCATCCTATACGCCCTGATTGGCGGCCACCCAACAACTGACTGCATTCACCCCCCAAAAAATACTCAAAATTTGTTCAAAATCATAACAAAATCCGATATCGAAAGAGAGAGAGAGAGAGAGACCTGGGAGGAGCATTGCAAACCCTAGCCGAAGAAGGAGGCGAAGGTGAGGGAGACGAGGAAGAGGAGACAGAGGAGGGGGAGAGCGGAGAGAGGCGGGAGGCGACGAGCGACGGGAAGTCCTTCGCCGTCAGTATCCTGCACGGCTGCTGCTGCTTCTTCGCCGCCGAGGATCCGAGGCTCAGACCGAGCTCCAGCTCCGCCTCGTCGTCCTCCTCCGCCGCGGGGGCCATGGCCGCCGCCGTGAAGGTGGAGGAGGCGTCGGAGAAGCCGTTGTAGATGTCTTCCCCCTCCGCCGCGGGTCGTCCTCCTCCGCCGCTATCGTATCCGCCTTTCATCATCTTCTTCAACAGATTTTAGGGTTTCGGTGTGAAGAGGTCGAGCTTTGGTTCGGTTGGAAATTTTTTTTTGGAGGGAGGGGTTTGTGTGTGAGAGAGAGAGAGAAGGGAAAGTGGGGATACTAATGCAGGGATGGTGGGTGATGCGAGATATCGTGTAAGGAGAAATAGCGGGATTTTATGGCGAGAAAATGGAAGTGATGATGAGTTGGTGTGGGAAGAATAATCGCACCAGACAGGGTGTCGGAAAAAATCGAGCAGGAACCATTACTCCCAGTTTTAATTAACGCTTCTGTTCCCGTTGGGCTTTTCCGCGGAGAAGTTTAAGTTTACACACCGATCGTTAGATGTTCATCTCAAGGACAAACCTCTCTTTAGCGAGGGGGATTTCAAGCACACTTGAATGACGTTTAGTAACGGCATTGTAAAATTGATTTTTAAAATTCATTCTACACAAAGTTATCTTCTTTAGCTTTATAAAATTTGCATTTTTTAATACTATTTATCTAAAATTCATTTGCAAGAAAATGTTATAGTAAAACTATTTGCTATAGTAAAACTATTTGATTACACAAAATGTTTACGTTTTCGTTGCGATGGAGTCAACAGGCGCGACCACTCAAACGAGATTTGAGCATTTGCATCGATAACCCACAAATCCCTATCGTATATGTTTTTTTTTCAGTTTTTTCGTGTTCTCCATCTTGGTGAAAACAATGATTCAGACAACACGAGTCCCCCCCCCCCCTCCTCTCGGTCTCGACACCGCGGCGCGGATGAGCCCAACCACACATACAAACGGGCGCTTATCTTTTTGTTGAATTATATTTTGTGTTTTTTTTTTGTTGAATTAACATGTTTTTGTGAGGTGTAAAACAGGAATGGTCCCATGTCCAAAACAAATAAAATTGTTTACCAAGGCGTAATTAATTACCCATAACTTGATTTGGTATCGTTTATTTCTAGTGATTAAATGTATAAGATCTAAATAAATAATTTTGATCTCTCATGAAAATATTTTTTTTTAAAAAAAAAACAGTGTTATCCTGCTCAACAATGGCATCTTATTCTTATGTGTCCAATCCTTTCCGTGTTTTATTTATTTTATTTTTTTTTTTTTGTTTTTTCTCGCTTGGTAAAGTTTTTGCTCACATTTTTAACATTCAAAGGTGACAAAACAAATATATACCAAAGTTTTGCCTTTACTTAAACCGAAAATAAAGGCAACTAAAATTACCATTACAATTCTATACCAAATTTAACTATTCAACGAGGAATAAGTGTCATTCTTTAGTTCACGCTAGAGTGGGTGCAACCGTTGGTTTGAATTTTCCACGGGTGTCGACATCAGACACGAACACACTCCAAAAACGTTTACACGGGCAGGACCACCCATGGTCTCCCAATTCAAGAACAGCGGGGCCAGCATTGATTGGATGTCCAGAAAAAAAAAAAAAAAAATTCAATCTGTTCATCAGATTTGTTAGACGAATTTATGAGGGGGGTGATTAGAGAAAAAACAAAAAAACACGATCCCACGAAATAAAAGCCAACAAAAATTGACTAATAATAGAAGTGGCTGGCTTGGTAGAGGGAGAGGTTGTCTTTGGCTATGTACAGCTATATATATGGGGTCAGCATCGTTGATAATGAACTGCATCGACTAGTTCCACTCTTCCCAAAAAAAATTGACATTAATGGTGCACCCCTTCTGATCCGTCCCCCTTCATAATTCTACCGACGGTGCATTGGGTTCTTGCATTATATGGGGTATTAAGTAATGTTTTAAACATGGAATTGTTTATTGAACTGAAAATATAAACATATTAACTTGTTAAGGATCATTTGTTCAACCATTGAATTAATTAGATTTGAATAGTTGTATTATCATAATGTATTATTTATTATTAGCGTTGAATAAATAAATTTATAAAAAATATAAATATTTTAAGAAATCATTATGTAATTATCAAATCTTATATTTTAATTTTTTAAGCTTTAGTTAATGTCATAACATGATTTTGTTATGCAAATTCTAAATTTTTTATAAGATTTAATATTTTAATAAGTAATTAAATATTTATTTTTTGTGAATAAAGAACCGGTTGGTTTAACCAAACCCGTAGTTAATTTTCAAAAACCGTTGGTTTAGCGGGTGGTTGATTAGTTTTTATCAATTTTGTTAATATTGGATTTTAAAAGAAAAAAACCAGAATTCAAAACAAATGAATGTTAATTTGTTCAATTAATCAGGTCAAGTCAGGTTTTAAAACACTGGTTTTAAGATAAAATATTGGATTTAGAGGGAGAGTACTGATTCATGTGTGAATCAAACACGGAAAAATTATTCTTTACAGAAATCCACTAACGAATCAAACAATGTGATGAAATCGGGATTCTTGATAAACTCATTCTTAGTAAAATAAACTCATACAACAAAACTAAATTGACAAGATGTTTTTATTCTATGTTTGATAAGTCGTGTTCATGGGAAAGTCAGTGGATGAGGAGAAAATAATTTACTTCGGGTATCACGACTTTACATTAACAAATGAAAAAAATAGTACCTCAGTGATTTTAGGAATTGTTGAAATAAGATATTGTGGAAACTGTGTTTCATAATCGGGGCTAGATCAACTAGTTAATTACAAGTCTTTGTGCATCCTTATTCTATCTTTATTTGAAAGATCAAGCCCCTTTGTTTCATGAGCAGGCTTGTAGAAGAAGAGAGAATAATTTGTTTTAAATATGATACATGTGATGAAATCTTAATATTTGTGTCCCTTTAAATGAAGAACAAACATTTTCACATTTATCTGATTGTAAACATGTTTATTTTTCATCAAATAAGAAATGGATGTTGGATGTTTTTTATATGTGCATCAGTATATGAATTTGTCATCCAATACTCTTTACTTTCATCCAAATCTATTTGAACATGTTTCAATATATTTTTTGATTTATTATATTTATAATACTTTATTATCTTTTCCCAGGAAAAATGCAAATAACCCTCTACAAACATGTGAAAAAATAGATAATTTATTATTTTTTCTCACAATCCAAATAATTCCTCACAAACATAACTAAAAACCAAATCACCCCTTATATTAAATAACCACCGACAGAATTGAAAAATGCATGAAATATTTTGTCATCACAACACAAGCAATATGCAATAATTCAAATAACCCCTTGTAAATTAGAAAAAAACACAAACAACGTCCTCACAATTATATCTTTACCCCTCTAAACAACCAAATTTTAAAACTTTAAACTTAAAGAAGCAAAAGAAGGGGATATCATGTTTATGTTTGTTTAGGTGAAGAAGAGGAGGAGGAGGAAGAAGAAGAGATGTTTGTTTAGGTGAAGGTATAAAGGTAAATTTACACGATTGGGTCAGACTCATGTAACTCATAATTAACAATTAAAGAATTGATAAAACGGGTGATTTAACTTTTACTTATGTTGTGGGGGGTTATTTGAATTTGAGGAAAATGAAGGGGTTATCTAAATTTTCATTGTTTGTAGAGGGGTATATGCATTTTTTCTTTTATAAAAATACAATAAAAGGATTTACAATAATTAAATAACATTCATCGAACACAAATATTTTTTGTATTTGAAAACATTTTTCCAGACTCTACTGCTATATTTTCCATTATTCACAGATTCAAATCACTTCGGAATTACTTAACACGCACTAGGTGTCTGTTTGGGTAGAAGGTTGGGGACGCTGCATTGGATAGCGGGGTGCGTTTCTGATGCGTTGTTTGATGCGTCAAAGAAATCGGATAAATGCATATAAAAAAACGTGGGGGCTGCAAAACAAATGGCGAAACTGTTTAGCGATTGCGTTCGATGGTGTCTGCCGACGGAACCTTGATTTGGATGCAAAGCCAAACAGAACCTTAAGTCTCAAAACATAAACCCAAAATAACAGCCACAAATACAAGACAACCGTTTCTCCTTAACATCCAATACCCACAGTCCAACAGCCATCAAATGTGATGCTTCATACAAATCACAACCCAAAAAAAAGATAGTAAACGGTGAACGGGATCCTCTGAAGCTACCATACAAACACAAAGAGGCTCTGCCAACCCCAAATCACTGAAAAAACACCAGTCTCATATCTGATACATTTTTATTTCCCCACAAAGATTCGTACTTCCCCCCCTGCCCAGCAAACCTCACAAACATTGACAGCTCGATAACGCTATCACTGCATCCAAACAGCAGCGTCTTCTCCTCGAGACAAACGTTTATGCAAATCTTCACTTTCACTTTTTTTTTTCAAATTTTTTTTTACAGTTCACAAAGGTTATCAGAGAAGTACGGACTCATAACCCAGAAAAAAAAGGAAAGAAAATCAGATGCCCCGTGATTCATAAATCCGATACCGATACGCTCGATATATCGAAAACAAAAAGGACCGTCCGACATGATGGGCCCCCAAGTCACGTGAGTTTGGGACCTTAGAAGGACACGTGGGCCGACAAGATTCGGAACGTGGGGCCCATGGGCCGTTTCGGGTTCGGTTTTTGTAAACTCGGTTTTGAAGTCCGGAATTAGCGAAATGTTTCGGTTTCAGGTCCGGGAGGGTTTGGTTTTTCGTACGATTGGGGTGTCTAGTGACAGGGCGACAGGCCCACGCAGCCCAAAGTGGGGCCCACTAAGAGAGAGGAGGATATTCTTCATAATTATCTCTGGCTGCAATTTAGATACGTAGTACTTGTATTGTCTATTTTAATTTTCATTTTTTTAATGTGACCACGCTTACCCATGCTTTATTTCTCAGATATTTAATTCTGGTATGTACTGACAAGGGCTTTTATTCGTTTTTGTTTTTTTTTTAAATAAAAAATATGGAAGGATTTTGGGGCGTTCGATTTTGCACGGATGGTGTATGATACGACAGGCATGCTTGCGATGGGAATAGTTAGAAATTGGGATGGACGTGACGGCATATGATTGCAGGGATCGTCTGATTTATACTTTGTGATCTTATACACTGTGGATTATCTCAACACACATCCAACAGAATGAGAACTGTGAAGGATGGAGTTTGACAAATCTGGTTCTCTCTGTTTGAACTTTGAAATTCCTGTTGGAAGCTGGTTTGAAGATATCCAGTATGTGGATTTACATTTACTTTTGACGTGTTGGTTGATGCTTCTTGGAATTACAATGTTTTATGGAGTCTAAACTCTAGCTCATTATCACCCCCCATCTATCCTTCAACTTGTGAATATGTGTTTGGACTGTGAATATGTGTTTGAGGCATAATCTCAAAAACAGATAAACTAGAGATTCAACACATATTTTGTTTTTCATCTCAAATTCATCTTTTAATATAAAAGATGAATTTTAAAAAAGCTACAAAATTATGTTTTTGACCCTTAAATTGGGGATTGCAATAGAATGAGACAAATGGAAACCCGTCCTAATGTGATTCTATTAGGATGGATTTGACCCCTTAAATTTCAAATATAAAACCGACCCATTACATCAATAAATATATGGGACGGATATGAGATTTAAGTGCATAACACGCTCCATCTCATTTACCCCATGCAAATCATTTGTACCTGTAAATATAATTTTTCAGGTCTCTTGAGCTCACATGATAGGTGTGAGGTCTAGTAGAATTGAGTTTCACTAAGAAAATGAAAATAATATTTCCCCCCACCCCCCCAAAAAAAAAAGTGAAGTCAAGTAATCCATTGGACATAATCATACATCATAAAGAAATCAAATATAAAACAAAATAGCTATTCTTATTCTTAGCCCCTATTTGGATGCGGAATAAACCATGAATAATCCCGGATAAAATTTGAATACCGTTTGAAAAGCCCAGATAAACCCAAATAAAGTGTGTCAAAATAAACTAATATAAAGTAGTATATGGATTCCAATCAACACATAGAATAAATTTATCCTAGGTTATTCCACCCAAAGAATAGTGGGTCTATTGTCAAATCAACTGTCACCACCTTTTATAAATCACCTGTCAAATATCATTACTTTTTTACCTTTTATAAATTATTATCCATACTTTATTCACATTTTACCTAAACAACAAAACATTTTTTCTTACGATTCTCAACGAAAATAATTCAAAACACAACCAAACACAAAATCACTTTATCCTTATTTATACTCACTTATACTCGGATAAATAAATACCCAAAAATAAATCATATTCTGTATCCAAACGGAGGCTTATAGAGCATTTGGTAACTCATTTAGACGCGTTTTTACCTTTTAATGAAGTGAAAAGCAAAACATGTTACTAGACGCCAGATTTAATTAAAAATTATTTATATCTTTTAATAAAAAATATTATTTTTAAGAAATATAAAAAATACACTTTCTAGTAATCGTATTTATTTAAGCTATTTTATTTAAAATATGTTCTAATTTTTTTTTTTATAAATGGACGTGTTAAATGTCAAGAAGATATGATTATTGTACTTTTGATAGCATATGTGTATATATATAATCACGCACGCGCTGGGTCACTATAGTTAAAAATCTGGAATAAGATAATATGGTTTTGTTCCATCACATTATTGAGATGGATCTACATCCATGACTGAAGTGACTAAAAAGAAAATACTCGTGTGTTTTGTTTTTTTCTTTTTTTGGTAGTCAAGGTACAAAATGTGTAATGATACTACAAGGCCGACTTTTATTATTTGTGTACCATGGGGTCTCCGACGAGTTAGAGACCACTCAAGGGTAGTTGAGATTAATATTTGGAAAACAAAATACTACGAAATTTTGCATTGGTGGTGACTTTTCTATAAAAAAAATAAATAAATAAATAAAATTACTACTTGATATTTTTCAAATAAAAGTGTATATCCTGATGATTTAAAGGAGGTTGAAAAAAAGTTGAATATATCTCTATTTTTTCTTAAACTGTTTTATCAATATATTAATATTGTAGAGGAAAAATCTTGCACGTATTCTGAATGTGCCAAGTGTTCGCTCAATACAGGTAGATGGGCTACTCTAACTCGACCTAAAATTTCACAACCGAAACTACATATCGACTTGGTCCTTTGCCCAACGAGGACAATTTGAACAATTAGGTCCCTCGCTCGACGAGAGAAGTTTGCCCGACTTAGCCCTTTGCCCTAGGAGGACATCTCACTTAAGCTGACTTGTTTTCCGTCCAAGAGGGACACCACAGTTAAATTGATCCCTTGCTTGACAAGAAAGAACACCTTAGAAGGTCTACTGAAGAGAAGGTGATGACCAAACCACTGACAGCCCGAGGAGGTTTGAGACTAGTTAGATGGTCAAACCCTCTCAAAAGCAAAGTCGTCAATACATCTCCAAAGCCGATCGAACAAGCCTAGCGACAGATAGAGCGGAACCACTGCAATTAGATCATAGCCGCAGCGGGAACAAGACCACTCTGCCCAGCATGGTGCATCCTGAACCTGACAAGCAGACTACCACAATCATAGGTGACACAATTGAATCAATGTCACGTGGTCACAACATCATAACCAATTCCCAATGTAGTACATTGCGAAATCTTCCATGTCAGAAGATATGTGCGGAGACACAGAGGAGGTTAGGCGGGAAAGTCAAGCCACCCTCCTAGCCATAAAGGGGATGAATGGAGGATAGAGAGAGGAAGAATATATTGAATTAAGCATACTTTCATTTTCACAAAAAATCATCTAGTCATTCTCACTGACTTGAACGTCGAAGCTCTAATTTGACCAACATCATGCCAGTGTTAATGGTGTTTTGGGTGCAGGTTCATTCCTTGAAATGTGCGGATCTTCACCCAAAAGCAGAGCTCTGAAAAATCATCATGTGTTGGATATGTTCACCACCTTCAATTGTAATATCTTATTTTAATCTCTTCTTATATAAAAGCATGAGATTAAAATATTACATTAGCCTTTTATGTTATTTCTTCCTGTAAAATTGAGAATTTTTTTTACATAATCTGAGGCACCCCAAATTGCATTCTTCAAGTAGTAATATTTTGTCAAATGAGGGTGATTGAGTGGTTGAGTTTTTCAATTGATGCACACAAAGCAGAATGATTGATTTCTCCACCAATGTCTCTGTTCTAACATTAACAAGACTCCACAGTTAAATGCATACCTCCGATATCTTATTTTCAAGGGCATCAAATTAATAATTTTTTTACTCTCATCATCAAATACTTGAAAATACTTGAAATGGTGTGGGACTCTTTAGGGGCCAAAATTATTTCTTGGCATATGCACAATGTGTGACAAACTCGCATGAATGGGACATGGCATGCGGTGAATGACATCAAAGAACACCTGATCAGTAAGTGCAAGCAACACGTGATAGCTAGCTCAAGGTGTCTAAAAAAAAGCTAACAAGGGAACCAAGTCCAATAAAGATTAGGTTTTACATGTTTTTTAGGTCCATTTAAAAGGCAACAACAAAAATCAATGGCTTCAAAGGCTACCCACTCACACACCATAAAAGAAGATGAGTGAAAATTTACTCCCTGTACCTAAAAATTTCATTCCAATAAATGTCATGTTCTTGGTGATACACTCAATCTATTTTACAGCACTACTTTTTACAATCGTCATATTATTAATGTGATATATGAAATCGTCTAATATATACATTATATGATTATACTATCATCTCATTATATACTGTATTATGAAAAACATTAAAAAATGCATTCAATTCGTATAAATATATACATAATTTCTATTAAAATAATATATTTTATTTATTAAATATATATATTTCTAAAATTAAAATGTGTGTTGGCAAACTAGTCTGAACATACCATTTTTCATCTCAAACATCTCTTCTTGCTAATACACACAAGTTT
>CM060875.1:29494383-29569383 GCA_030737845.1 Acorus calamus
TTTTTTTTAATTTCATATAGTGGGGGACATATTGGACCACCCCACAAGTAGGAAGACATTCCCCAGCAACTGATTTCAAGGTGGTAAACCAGTTTTTTCCAACTCTTTTCTTGTGAGACCAAGAAATGTTGTTGGGTGTGCATGTTTTAGGGTTCCACCTAAGAATTTGTGGCTGTACTCCATTTATTTATTTATTTAGTTTGATCCCCACAATCCCATATTGAAAGGTTCCTCACCTGGGTCCTCAAAACCAGTCCATTAGGACTTGGGGAAGTTCTTTAGCACCAACATCGCCAAGTGTGCCCTCTAATACAATGTTTGTGAGAGATTGGATTAGGTATTTCAACCCTATACATCTAGAGGGGCTTAGGCTAGAGTGAGACTGTTTGGTTGACCTCCTTAAAAATAGAGATGGTGGATATCTTTTATGTTAAAGTGCGGTAATTATGCTTTTCATGCATACTTATTAGAAAAATTGAAGTAGGTACTCAAGCATTTGAAATCTATGGGTGACTTATGTTAGACAGGAATATTTCCTTTCTTTTTTATAATGAGAGATTATCCAAACGAGAGGCATTTAATGATGACCTTTTGGTTTAGTGCGGTTGCTTTAAAGCATGAAAAGGATTTAGGTGCATCATAGTGGTACATACAGTTTTTGCTTTGTGATTACTACTTTAATGAGTGGAGTGTGTAAAACCAAACAAGGTTCATGAGACAAAAAAATCAAACTGTTTAAAGTGTTGGATTCCAAAGCTTACTTTGGTCCCCCTCCTACTCCCCCATAATCCCAATATTTTGACAACTTTTTTGATGGACCATCTACTTAAACAAATGACTTTTTTTTTGCAGTGCCTCATATTTTGTGTTCCCCATTCACAAAGCCAACACTGTTTAAGCCTCTTTTTTTAAAGTCCTCTTATAAGCCCCAAAATCAGTTTATTGAGCCCCACAATCATTCTACCGTAATGATGTGCTTTAACATTAGAACTATGTTAATGGCGGGTTGTTTACTCTTCTACCCTGGTCAGACGTATGATTGTTTGGGTGTTTTTTCATCTCTTGTCCTTTGCATTTCAGTTTTCCTATCTTCCTCCCATTTTAAATTTGTAATTCGATATTCAGTAATGAAATCAGATAGCAAATATCTACCTCAACTTTTAAATAAAAAATAATGATTTAGAACCAGGTTTTCAACATTAGATGTTAGTATATGTTAGTCCATTAAACAATTCCAAGTTTAAAAATAAAAATAAAAATTAAACCATAAGTAAAATTAATGAACTGTGATTTGTTTTAAAGAAAGTTTAAATACTTAAAATCAGGTTGCCGAGGGTGGTTTTCGTAGGCGGGAAAGTAATGATCAAAGAGTATCAGAGTGGAGCCTGGTTGTTCTTGCTGACATTGTACTCCTACTAGTGTTTTGTTAAGAAAAGGTCTTGGTCGAATGTTATATAAATTGGTTTTTCTTAAAAAATTATTTAAAAAAAACTATTTTACATAAACACTTTTTTAACTCATTTTCAAAAGATATCTAAAATTGATGGGAAGGTTATTGGACTTGGATAAACAACCATGAGAAACTTTGTGGAGAAGTGAAACCCAACGACAACACTGATAAAAGACTAAGGGGGTGTTTGGGTGACCACGTTTTCAACGCTTATTACGAAGAATCCGGTAAATAAGCACTTTTTATCCAATTTTGATGTTTGGTTGGCTCCAAAATTCAGGGATTAAAAAACCCCTTTAAGTAAAAAAATAAGGTAACTTTTAAGTGGGGGCAATGTCACTTTTTAAACGTAAAACGCAGGATTTATAGGCGAAATGTCAACATTGCCCTCACACAATTCAAATAATACCCAACACATATAAACCAACTTTACATTCACACTCTCTCTCCTGCGGAGCAAAATGAGCGCCTCTGTGAAACCCTAGCCATCCCTGTCACCATCTCGCCTGTTCGCCAGCCCCACCTCGTCGCATCTTCGTGTAAGATCGAGCATTCTCTCTCCTTTTCCTTGCATTTCCACCTCCCCCACCACCTCTGTGTGGGTTTGACTCCGTCTTTTCCTCTCCTCGTCATAGATCTGAAGTAGTGTTCGACCGTTGCCACCACCATCCGTCGATTTTAAGCCTGTAACACCTTCACCACCACCCATCGTCGTACTCACAGCCTTAGAACGATCAATCCCGGTGAGTTATTTGAAAACTTTTCCATTGAATATCTTATGTTCTTTCTCTTTTATGGGTTCCTTTTGTACTTACTTTTAGATTCATGGGACATTTTCGAAGATTTCTTAGCTCCCGAATCAGATTCAATCCTATCAAATGGTACCGAGTTTGTCTTTCCAAGGTTAGTTTCTTTTTTCTTTTTTTTAAAGGAAAATATAGGAGAATAAGGTTAGTTTCTTATGGATGTCATAAATAATTGTGAGTTGTAATCTTCCCTTTTCTTGGAATTTTTGCTTTCAAAATCATGTAGAGCATTGTAATTTGCAATATACAATTATTATTATTTTCTTGTGTATAATTAATAGATAAGCTTCATTGAGTTTATTTATGCCAGGAAAAAAAATTGTGTTGCTGTTGAGGATGGTTAAATGGTTTTAATGTCTACATATTTGATTTTTCTATAATGTATATGAATTAAATTAATTAGTGTGCTCAAATAAATTGGTTGTTTTTCTTTGTATTTCTGTAAGATAGATCAGTAATAAGAATTCATTCATTGCTGACTATATTATTTATGTAGTATAACTGGATATTTATAGTTTCTAAGTATATTCAGGATATTATTGGAATTCATGAGCTAGTGGAGAATCCAATTGAACCAAACCAAGCTAATATGTCAATCATTATGTCAAAGCAACAAATGTATCGAGATGACTTCTGATATGCAGGATTGTTGGTTGTGTGATGTTGAGGCCCCTAACCCACACAGAAAGGTGTCCATTATGATAATCTTGCAAGCTTGAGTTGCAAGGCTTCTGATAATTGAAAAAGGGGCAGAAGCACTTATCTATGACTACATTTGTTGCTTTAAGTCTGGAGGTTTTTTTTGTCTACTTGGGGTTCTTGTAGTGAGAATGTGTGGAAGTTATTTTTAGGAGGATGAGATAATCTAAATTATTTATGTATGTTCCTCAGGGATTAATAACTATTTATAAATATCAGCGAAGTATGGAATTTGTATTTTGAGATTCGTTTTTCTCCCATGATAGTGAAGGCCGGGGGGCTGATCAGTGAGAACTGGGACTTGCTTACAATTTACCTCGATAAATCTTTGATTTCTTAATCATATGTTTAATGGATTTAGAATTAAAATATTTAACAAAGGCTTCTGATAGTTTTCATATTTTTATATGTTTTTTTTATTGCTCATGGATGATACACATCTGACTAGGGACCTGGTTTCACATGGAACTGGAGTAGCCACTGATAGTTCATTTTATTTGGATCTGTTTATGCCAGTGTTGCTAACAATAATATCAAAGTCAACGTGAACCGCAGCATACCCGGAAGCTCAGAGAGGAAAACCATCCAGAGTAAGAACTTCTCTTAAGAGTATGCCAGCGGTCCTCAATACATCTGAATTTGGTATTACATAATCTCTGTTATAACTGGAAGGGTTTTTATCTGCTCTCATATCATATTATATGAAATGCATGTTTTTAGTGTCCTTAAGAAGTAAAGCATTCTTCACAGTCACTTGGAAATGATGGATGTGGGAATATAAATCTAATGCCCAATTGTTAATGATGACCTACAGACGATCCTCTTCCTGTCAAAAACTCTCATTTCTAGTCAAATATATAGCCCAGCGTATAGCTTGTGGTGTTACAGAGATGAATTTACTTGTCTTGCTTTGATCTCCTCTCTTTCTTTGTTTCCTAAAGCTCCATAGTATCTCTCTGATAGACGTTAATCTACCCTTGAGTCCTTTCCTCTTAACCGTTGATGGAAGTTGTGTGGGCATGATAGGATTCCTATTTTATGGGCTATTTTGAGTTTAGTTGAGTAGATATTATAAATTGTTCAGTGTCCGTAGGCTCTTTTAAAGTTACACTGAACCTTATATTAGAATACAGAGTAGAACTGAATAAGAATAAACTATTCAGTGTTCAGATATTTTTTTCCAGATTACACTTGAGCTTGTATAAGAATAGTGTGCTTGAAGATGATTGCAAATCAATACAAGTGTCTTGTTGTTTTGATGCTGAACTGTGATTTGTCTAATATGTAGTAGTGATGCACACTTTATAATTGAAGTTGAAGAGTGGCAAAGGTGTTTGGAGGCCCTTTGCCACATGCATGAGAGTGAAAAGCTCGACTATGCAAACAAATTTGTCTACAAAACTGCTAAACAAACAGGCTGTAGACATTTTCCAAAACAGGCGATGATGTAGCGGCACCACAGCCATGTGACCACCACAGCCATGTGATCAATCACATGATAGTGGTTTTTTGTGTTTATCTATATATGGCTTTTTGTTACTAGGAAACTTTGGGAACAACCAAAATGGTTTTGTGCCGTTGGAAAATGGCCCTTGTTAGTTTAATTTTAGGAGTAGCAACAAACTTATTATTGCTGTACCATTTTAACTTTTAATAGCCAAATTGAATGTTTTGTCTTCAATTATAAGTCCCAACACTAATGCAGTAGGTCGAGAATCAATTGCTGCTTGAAATTGATTTATTTAAGGATTTTGACAGCCCTATTAATATTGGTGAATTTTTTTGGCAGTTGTTCCCACAAGTCCGACCTGAGAACGATCAACAAGAAATGAATCGAGTGCGGGATGAGATTGTCAGTCTGCTAGTGTCTAGGCGTTGATATTTCTATTGTTGTATCCCTAGCTATGTATGTACATCTCTATGTAGCAATCAATTTTGTAACATGTTTGAAAAAATCTTATCTGTGTGAGTGTTGAAATCTGAACAGTACTGCTTATTATGACAGACCAATGAAATTAAATTGACTATCTTTGTCTATGTGGACTTTATATGTTAAAATAAAACATTTCTATGTGCACATTTTGATAGAATTTATGTAACTGTCAAACTCTTACAAAAGGGGCCGACACAAATTTTTTGTTGTTCAGTATTTGAATTTTAATCAATGCATTACGATGTGTTTGCAGTCTAATTGAAGAGTCTTTGCAATTTTATAGAATATGTGAAAATATATAAATATCAGAGTTTTCAACGGATTAAACATGTGAGTATCCAGACACTATATTGTTTTGGCTCTTCAAAGGAAATTGTGGGACTGATATTTTTAACATGTTAAAAAAGAATAATATTTAATATTTTTAAAAAAATATGTTTTTTTCATTTCAACCAAACATCAAAATAACATTCAGCACTTATAAAATGGACCAAAATACCCTTCCAATAATCACATAAGTCAACTGGTTAACCAAACACACTTATTTAAAATACTGCTTAATATTTTTCATTAAACCAAACATTTTTTTTTCTAAAACTCTTAAAAATTATCATCTTTCCTCTTTCTGCACTTAACAATCAACACTTAAAATCCACTTTCCGCTGCTGCCAAACAACACCTAAATGTATAGCATTATTTGGAGGTCATAAAGTAATGAATGAATCTACATATAAATGCATATCCCCTCCAAATATTTTGAAGCCCATTGCACCAATATGCCCGTTGTAGCATTGATTGTTTTTTACCCTGTAGAATGGGATACTGTATTCTCCACAGTGACCAAATATTTCAAATTCCCAAGTAAAAGGTACTGCCAAACAAATGTATCAGTTTCCCATAACGCATGGGATTGTGTATACCTAGTAAAAAAACATGGAAACTTCCCAACTAAAGCAGTAAAGCTCCTGACATCAACATAACATACATGATGATTGATGGGTGGCAACAGATCATGCTCAGTATCCATAACTATACAAGAAGAATTCACGCAGCAACTCACAATGTCTCGATTAATTAAATATTGAAATAAAAAGACCACTAAAATGGTATACATCTATATTTTTCCAAACTTTTGGCTGAATACCATCAGAGTACATATAACTTCATACCAAGCTTTATTAGGATAAGTGATTTCCGATCAATGTCTTTATCGGCCAACTTCTCGAATGAATAGATAAATAAATCGCCTATAGGGCATCCTTGGACAGCAGATTGTTAGACTCGATTTTCCGAGCATTGAAAAGCTCATCAACCCCATCACCCCTTTCAAAAACAGCAGCAGCACCCATTCCTGAGCCTGTAATGTTCCCACATTTCTGTTTAGTTCTCCATACAGAAATAAATGGATAGTGATTGGAAGAAAACAAGCTAGATGGTGTTTTGGGGGTCGGGGGGGGGTGGGGGGGTGTGTTGGTGGTGGTAAGAAGAGTACCTATGCACATTGAAATCACACCGAAACGACAGTCTCTTCCTCGGCGTTTCATCTCATGCAGTAGAGTTCCCACGCAGCGAGCACCTGTGTGAAAAGGCAGCAACAATTATTTTGATTAAATTCAATTAAGGAGGGAAAGAAGACAGTGCTCTAAAAAAAACACTGATTATCTATCTTTTGGTTTTATAATTTTTAATAATAATAATAATAAGAAATAAAAAAAATTATCCAGCTTTTCCCTCTCATTAGATATTGTAGTTTTGTGATCTTTCAGAAAAAAAGATTATCTATAATTTTATAAACTTAGTCCTTCTACATTTATATCACTCAGATCTAAAAAGAAACATTGGTGGCCTGTCCATTTCTGATCGACTGTTTTGTGCAGCAATTAAATTTTGTCATCATTGTGGTATTGTTTCTAATCATCACCTAATACAATATTCAGACACAGGATACACATTAACACTGCTACATGAGAAGATATAATCCTTCCAGTCATGAGCTCGCATCACAAAGGCAAAAAATCAAGTCAAAATGAGAAGCACAATATCATAAGTCAACTCAGACGTCTTTCATGACAAAGCTCTGAAAATAAAGGAAATAAAATACTACTCATTTTTTATGCAACAGAAGAAAAAAATACTACTCATGATTCATGAAGAGACCGTGTCCATGTTACATGAAGTTATAGGTGAATAATAAAAATTTGAAAAACGACTTATCAGGTTACATCAGATTGCAAGCAGGACTGCCGAGTTAAAGGCAGCAAACACTACCGCATCATGGTAAGAACTGATTATAAGGGCCTGTATGCACATATGTTGTGAAATTTCAATAATAATAGGGGTAAAGCAGCAAACTTTTGATTCACTGGATCAGTGGCATTTTCAGTAGCACAATGTATGCTGTTTCGTGTATATATATTATATATATTTAATATGGAAAAAAAAACAACACAGACAATATCTTCATTATAATACAACTCTTCATTTTTTAAAAATCAATTCGAAATTAACTACATTAAGTTAACTACATCATCACAATCACGTACTCGACAAATTTTTCGATGACATTCATTATATTATGTGGCTGTTGCGAAATGTTGGTACAGTTAAAGCTCAAAGTTTTAATAGTTTGAAAATGCCTCTGCACTTTTTAAATTACAAAAGCATGTTATCTGGTGTCCGGGAACTAGAAGGGGCCTTGCATGGGAGATGGTGGAGACTCAGATGTGCAACGGGGCATCTGCAAGATACTCCATTTGACATGGACAGGGAGATCCATGTAAACTGTATAGGGGGAATTGGAAATGATTTTCATTTTGCTCCTCAGAAAATTTGGAGAAGGCAAATTGTTTATAGAGGTTCAGGTATTCATGTAGTTGGTTTATTTAGACAAGACCCTGACAAAAGGAATATAGAGAAATAAGCAAAGGAATAAGAATGCATCTAGTGAGTTGTGCAACAGGTTTATTTGAAACTCTACCCAGCTCAGACACAAGTCACAACATTTTTTCTTTTTTTTTCCACCATGTTTTATTAAATGTCTCCCAAGCAAAAAAGAAGCCCCATTCAAACACAATTTTAGACCCACACCCCAGCCACAAAAAAAATTCCCATCCACGCTCAAAATTACAGTGCTTGACTCAAATTTTACACTCAAGCCCTCAAGTTATCCAAAACCTGCCCCTCCCCCGATGCGGTCTTCACAAAGTTTTTCTTCCCCACTGGAAGATTACTGGGGACGGTTCAATCTACATGGCTTAGAATGTAAGGATGTCATGTCAAAGAATGGTCATTACTCATCACTGCATGCTTAAACCCTCATCCTCTCCAGATGCGACCACTCTTCTCACAAACAAACTTAGACATAATGGACCAAGACGAGATAGGTCCACTCATCATTACTTAAAAATCATGATTACTATTGCCATGGAGAGCAGATTTCCATAATCTCAAATCCATAGAATAAAAAAAGTGGTTATCATATGCTACATCATAATCACCTGTTGCGCCAAGTGGATGCCCAAGAGCAATAGCACCCCCATTAACATTCACTTTTTCTGGATCGAGCTCAAGTTTCTTCATGCAGTATACATATTGGGAAGCAAATGCCTACACAGAGAACCAAATAAAAATATGTTTTAGATTCTATTCAAATACATCAAGGAAAGAAACAAAGATCTGTTTTGTGTCATTACCTCATTTATCTCAAATAGATCAATATCATCAAGTTCCAGACCAGCAAGTTTAATTGCAGCAGGAATTGCAACTGCAGGACCAATGCCCATGACAAAAGGATCCACTCCGACAGCAGCAAAGCTCCTACACAAGTGAAAATAACGATTTTTTAAGAAGGCATCCACAGCAATTGTTCCCATGAGGATTATTTCACGGACAAATAAACCACCAAGGAAGACAAAAAAGCATGCTATCCACCTCAACAAAAACATATGACCTCATTAGTTGTTATATTTCATTTCATGAGGGGTGATTACTGTGAAGGAAAATAATGGAGAGGAAAAAGCATAAACACTAAAATACAACTACACAAGCATTGCAGTACATTTAACAACAGAGATGTAAGCTGCATGACTGCAATACCAAAGCACCAAAAATAAAAAGCATGCTATCCACTTAAAAAAAAACATATGACAAAAAGCATGTTATCCACTTAAAAAAAAACATATCATGAAAAGCATGCTATCGACTTCGGTAAAAACATATGACCTCATTGGTTGTCATTATACTTCACGAGGGATGATTGTGATTTGTGAGGAATAATAGATAAGAAAAGGCACAAACAGTAAAATAGAGCAACACAGGCATCCATGCAATAAGAAATAACATATTCTCAGACGCAGTACATGTAAGACAGAGATGTAAGCTGCACGACTTCATACCTCAAAGCAACAAATGACAGACATTGATGTTTTAATCAACAGACGCACTTAAAAAAGGTATGGGATGCAAAGGTCAAGATTGGGCATTTTTCATCCTCCACATAATAATGTATAGTATGTCTAATTGAATGAGTATAGTTATAAATTAAAATTTTAAAATATGCCCTTAAAGCAACCCATAGGGGTACAAGGGCACTGTACGAGAACGCTTCACAACTGGGATTTGAGGGAGCATCAAATTAATCACAACACTTAAGTTATATATATTTTTACATTATATATTTCTATACCTGAAAACACCAAGAATGGGGAGTCCTTTCTTCACAGCGAGATTTCTTTTCATAAGGAGAACTGCACCGGCGCCATCACTTACTTGGCTAGAATTTCCTATAACAAAGTACCAAAATTTCATATCACTATGCAAGGAATGGAGATTTGACGTTCAATTGATGTATCAGACATGTCGAAGCATCCTTCCATACCAGCAGTGGTAGTGCCACCCTTTTTAAATGCAGGTTTAAGCTTTGCCAGACCAGAAACTGTTGTATTTAGTCGAATTCCATCATCCGCAGAGATTGTAACCTGCTTCTCTTGTCCAGTTTTTGGGTCCACAATCTAAAAAAGAACAAGAAAACTGCATCAGTCCCTTTCTTGTAACTCTGGCAATACACTTACTATAAATAAGCATAAAATACAATCGACACTTCCAAACAATCCAGAACACAGATGGAATATAGATGACAAACCAGAGTGCCTATTTGGTTGACCACAGATATTCATAGAATAAGAGAAGTCAAAGCTTTCTATTGGAACATTGTATCAGAAGAAATTGCATAAGAAAATATTCGATCTAGAAAAAAAAAATGGTGGGTGGACAACCCAATGGTGCGACACCTGGTAACTATAGGCCACTATATATCATCTCATCAATCTCCATGTCCTTTCCAAGAAGTACAACCATTTTTTAAACAAATTCCAAACAAAACAACTAGCAAGACCTGACATCCCATTTTGAAAAAACTCAAGAAAAGGTTAAAGGTTAATTTGAAAGAGAATAAATCACAATCATTATTCATGTAATTAAGAAATAAAATGATTTGTTCAAACGTTCAAGTAAAGCATTAGTAGATGATCAATCGAATGATGTACAAACAAGCTTTTGATACAAGCAACCCCCCCCCCCCCCCCCCCCCAACAAACCAATTGTCACTCCTCATATGGTGTTCACCTTTTTCTGAATTGTTTTTTTTTTCAATAATATTTACTAAAGATAATGACATGCATACCTTGGTAACCACAGGCACGATTTCATCCTTGAATTTACCACTAGCAGCGGCAGCAGCTGCTTTTCTATGAGATTCAACCTGCCCAAATACAAAGGGGTCAGATTATTTTGTAAGAGATAAAAAGCAAACTCACGTGACTTTAAATTACAAAACTTGCACATGCAGAACTTACAGCGGCTTGATCTTGCTCCTCACGTGTTACTCCAAAACGTTCCACAACATTCTCGGAAGTAATTCCCATGGGAAGAAGGCAATCTAGAGCTTGTTGAAACTTGTTTGCCTGATAATGTGGAAGGTAATAATGTATTTCGCACTCATCAGATAGGCAGTTCATAATATCAATAACCAAAAAATTTAAAAAGGAAAACAAGAATAAGATTGAACATACATTGGGATTGATTGGACCTTCCCATCCAACCTGATTTATGGACATAGACTCCAATCCAGCTCCAATACCTGCAAAATAAAAGGAAAACAATGCAATATCAAGGTGATTATCCACGCAATCCAACAGCATAGTGCTGTTGAAGAGGAAAAGAATAAAATATCATCACGATCTCGCAAGGTGATTCTCCATGCAATCCAACAACACAGCACAGGTGGGGCTCACCAATATCATAGAACCCAGCTTTTATGGCAGCAGCAACATCAGCGACAGCCTGCAGGCCGGATGAGCACTGTCGGTTTACTGTTTTGAGAGGTACATTATCTGTTGAATTACATTCAAATAATAGTAAATAAAAGGGTCAAGGAAGTAAGAGAAAATAAACTACTGAGAAAATCTAATATGATATGTTTTTTTGGAACAGAAGTATACCAGGAAAACCAGCATAAAATGCAGCCATTCTACACTCTATGGCTCTTTGAGAGCCTGGCGCCAAGACGGTGCCCACAACGATGTCACCAACTTCACTTGGTTTCACATTGGAATTTTCCAAGACAGCCTACAATGAATACAAGACTCAGTACAGATACGAAAAACATAAAATTGAATTTTATGAATCCTCAAGAATAGTTTATCACTAACAAAGAATTTCTCTCTTTAATAGATTCCGCAGAAGAAGAAATTTGTCATGGAATGTCCAGAAATAAACACAGTAATGGGGATTCCAAATGCAATTTTCCTCAGTGTTCAATACAAATGGCCCTAAGTGGACCCATGATTCTAAAGAGGGGGAGGGGAGATTTTTTATATACGAAGGCATTGTAAAACATAACAAAAGAAAATTGATTTACAAAATCTAACAAAACAAATTAAGGTTTGATGGCAGTCTGACCAAAATGGAGGTGATTTGGCGTGAGGGGAGGAGACTCAAGTTGAGGGAGGATAGGAGCAAGAAGCAAAGATTTCACAATAACCGGTCCCAGCGGTGGTGTGGGATATATGGAGGGTGAGAAACCAAGTGATCTTCAAAGAAACTATTACTTTTGTAGAGGGCATTTGGGAGAAAAACCAAGATTTCATCTTGGAGAGGGGGAGACATATTGCAGAGGCATCAAGGGTCGAGTTTGTAAACTTTGTATTGGAAATATACAAATAAATGTTGTGGGGTTGATTGGGCTCCTTCCAGGAGGTACTGCTCTCTACTACTCCCAGACACAAGCGATTTTTCTTCGCTTTATCTATATCTGTAATATTGACTTGTTACCCGATTTTAATGAATAATGATAACTATTCTACCATTTTTTTTAAAAAAAGGGCAACAATTCATCATCAATTTCATAATTATCAAACTGCAAAGTATTATTGGGAGCTGACCAACTGTACCTCTATTTAAGGTTTGCAACAGCAAGTTGTATAACAACAAATTATCAATAATGAGCACTATAAGACAGTATGCATAGAACTTTATCATATGGATCTAAAATTTTCTCATATACCATAATATAGAAGAGAAAGCATGACCCACAACGAAAAGGTAGCAAATTTATAGAAGTGGAACACAAGCATATATTTTCAAAGAATCAATAGACGCCAATGCAAACACACAACTGATCATCAATACCCATATAAAGAAAAACATTATCCATAAGAAACGCAACCTTAAGACAGGGCGTGAGCAAGTCATCAGCCGGAGTGTCCTTGAACCCCCCACGCTTGGCTTTGCAAATCGCTGTCCGGTAAGCACTGTAAAATCCAAAAGACCCCAATTGACCGGAGTTACAAAAAACTCAAACCAACACATTAAAATCGATATATTTCCCAATAAAACACTCACGCTACGATCACGATATCGTCTCCGTAAGCCTCAGTCCCCGCCGCACAAACCGAAGCCTGCCCAAAAGAGGGACAAACACGAAATTTTAATCTAACTCACAAAAATTTACAATCCTTGCCTCTAAAACCCTAGATCCCAAATAATTACAACCCTAAATCAAATAAAACCTAAAAGACCCAAAAAAACATGGATCGGATCCATCGAAGCGATGATTGAGGACATACCGCAAGCGTTGGAGGGTCGCACGAGGTGGGGCGGAGATGGTCGAGGAGGACTCTCTGCCTGTTCGCGGCCTTCTCCATCTCTTCTTCGATGAATACACGAAAGGTCAAGCAAGCAATTCGGAACGGACGCGAGAGAGGTTTCGACGGAGAGGTCGTGCTTTTTATATAAAGGTCAAATCTTTGTGTACGGTATTTTTGGTGAGGTTTTTGTCTCGGTTGGCGAAGTGACGTCAGCGTACGCGTATTTTGGGGAGTGGTTCGGATAAGGATGATGGGCCTTCCCAGTTTGGGGCTTTGGATTGCGTGACGAGACTTTTGATTGGAATCGGAGCGATCTGGACCGTTGTTCCTTTCGACGAGCACGGATCACGAGGCCAAGATGCGGACGGAACTGTCGAACCTTTTTAAGGATCCCAAGATTGGAAGCGTGTTAGATTTTTTTCACGGTTATTTTTTTAATAGAAATGACCGGAAAAAAAAAGATTTTATTAATAATCATATCTGAAAAGGTGGTAAATTATAGATATTATACCAGAAAATCAAGGTATTAAAAATTTACTTCCCAGTTATTTTTTTAAGATTCGAATATATATTATGAATTCTATGAATATACAAAAATCTTTAAATGACGAATAACTAATTATCTAATTATATTCATATTCTCAATGTGTTATTTGTTAATCATATATGTTGAAAGTTGATTGATTTTATATAATATTAATAAAAAATTTCTTATGTTAAATATTTTCAGAGTATACTTATTTTAAATCCAAATATCATGAATTAAACATCAACATTTCGATTACCCAATTTATATGCCCCCAAATATTTTCAGAGTATACTTATTTTACCCAATTAAGCAGAAATAGAATCTGCAGTTAGATCTCTGGGGAATCATAAGGCACCTGGCCCTGATGGGTATTCTGGAGAGTTTTATAAGTCATTTTGGCCTATTATTAAACATGATATTTTGAAAGCTTTTCAGCATTTTCATCAAACTGGTCAACTACCTATTTCTTGGGGTTCGACACATATTGTGCTTATCCCGAAGAAGTCTGCACCTAAAACTTTGAAAGAGTTCCGTCCAATTAGTGTGTGTGACACTAAATATAAGATTTTAGCAAAGGTGTTAGTTGCTCGATTAAAATTTGTGTTACCTGGGCTGATTGGTTGTGAGCAGGGGGCTTTTGTTCCAAATCGTTCCATTTATTCCCAATTAGCTTTAGCCCAAGATATCATGCATTCATTGCATATAAGACGAGGGCGACATGCCTTGTTTGTTGCTAAGATTGATCTTGCTAGTGCCTATGATTCAGTGGAATGGTTTGCGGTTTCTCAAGTACTGCTTTCCTTAGGTTTCCCTGTCAAATGGATCAGTTGGATTGATTCTTGTATCTCCACAGTTCGATCAGCAGTTTTGATTAATGGGTCTCCTACGGAGTGGTTTGACGTATCACGCGGACTTCGACAAGGAGATCCATTGTCTCCCTATTTATTTACCTTAGTGGGTGAGGTTTTATCGGCCTTATTACGCCGGGAACATCTTGCTGGAAATTTGATAGGATATCAACCGGATACCAGATTGAATGAGGCTCGTCACCCGCCTGCTCTAACGCACTTGATGTATGCTGATGACCTTCTTCTAGTTTCAACAGCTACTCCATCTCAGTGTTCTACACTTCGGGATGTGTTAGTCTCTGCTCAACAGTTGACTGGTCTTACTGTTAGTTGGGAAAAGAGCTCAATTAAGTTCTCTCCTTCAGTTCCAATCAGATTTCAGCGTTGGATGAGTCACATTCTACGTATTCGTCGGGGACAGTCTACATGGAAGTATCTGGGGATTCCAATTCCTATTGCTCGAGCAGAACGTCGTGGAGCTATCAAGCTGAAAGAGACAATTCTAGATAGATTACAAGTTTGGAAGGCTCAACTTCTTAGCAAGGCGGGCAGGTTTTCTTTGATTAGGTCTGTTCTTCAAGCTTTACCACTTCATTTGGCTAATTCTGCAAGCCTTTCTGTCACAACAGCACAGCAAGTTGAGATGTTGACACGTAAGTTCTTCTGGCAAGGGGGACGTGAGCATCGCTCTATACACTGTATCAATTGGGAGAGATTGTTATTGCCTAAAGATGCGGGAGGTCTCGGACTTCGTAGTATTTTGGGTATGCGAAAAGCGGCCTTGGCAGCATTGGCTTATAGAGTGTTACTTCAGCCTTCTGAGTTGACTCATTTTTTCTCCCTCAAGTATAGATGGGAAGGAAATCCTTGGGAGATTGGTAAGTGTACTCGAGTTTCTCCTTTATGGTGTGCTCTATGTGAGAGCCTTAAAATTATTCGTATGTTCATACGTAAACAGGCAGGTGACCTTAGTAATATTGATCTCATTAGAGACCCTTGGTTTTCGTCGATTCCATTTTCTCGAATACCCACTTTTCTTAATATGGAACTAGTGGTACTGGATTTTCGATTATCGGATGTCATCCATAATGGTTGGTGGAAAGTGCAATTGCTCCAGTCCATATTTCCTTCTTTTTGGGTTGATATTATTTTACAATCGGATCCTCCGTCTGGTACGCTGGACTCATCTACTTATTGGTGTTGGGAACCGACTGTGGTAGATAAACCTCGGGTTAGAGATATCTATTCTGCCATCCTCCCTGCATCAAGTTCTTCTGAGGCTAATATTTGGAGAGCGTTATGGAGGCTTCCTGTCTTACCTCGTGTCAAATTCTTTGTGTGGCAGCTTATGTGGGATGCTCTTCCTACACGGGTGTTTTTAGACTCACGTGGCATTCATATGAATACTATGTGTCCATTTTGTTCGCAGGACCCAGAATCTTCAGGTCACCTATTTGTTTCCTGTAGCTTTGCTGCTGATTGTTGGCATCTAAGTCCAGCAAGTCTCCATCCTCCAAGCTCAATTTGGCTAGCAAGAAGTTGGAAGGAAGCTTTGAATCCTTCTCTCTGGACCACTTCAAATTTTCAAACTACTAAATTAGTTTTCTTCATTTTACTATTATGGCAAATCTGGTGCTGCAGAAATGCTCTTGTCTTTCAAGGGAAGAGGCCTCATAGTCAATTTGTGGTATCTCGGGCACTTGCAATGTGAGTGTTTTCAAATTCTGGAGAATCCTGCTTCCCCCTCTACACTTACTATGTGTACAAATTTCAAACAAATGTCAATTCTCCAATCAATGGCTTGTATTTCAAGTTGGTTTCCCTCGCAAGGTGAAAGGGTATACGTCTTGTCTGATGGGAGTGTGGATCTGGTGACAAGAGCTGCAGGTGTGGGTTTTGTTTTATTGATTCCTGAACCTCTTACTGTAATTGCTTCAGGTTGTGCTTATTGGCCTTGGGCCTCACCTTTGCGCATGGAGGCGGAAGCAATACGTTATGGGGTTCAATATGCTAGAAAGTTGAAGAGAAATATTTTTGTATGTTCCGAGAGAGGTCCTTATTAAGCTGCTAAATGGGACCAGTCATGGATGTGATATCTGCTATTCGCTGTCCAGGTTCACAGGGAGAATATATTTCATATGTTAAGGTGCCTAGACAGTGTGTTACAGGTCCAGAAGCTTTGGCTAAGTACGCCCGTCAGGCTAAAATGTCGTTGGCTGGAGTGTTTGCTGAAAATCAAAATAGAAGCCTCCTTGGCCCTCATTTTTCTTCTTTTCACTTGATAGAGGACGTTATTTTCAATAGGCTTTACGATCTTTTGACTTGAATGAATATTAGCTTTGGGCGAAATCAAAAAAAAAAATTTATATGCCCCCAAATATAAATCGTAATTCTAAACAATTTTTATGCCCCTATCACATTAGCCACCCATCCGTCTCACACCTGTTCGTATCCCGCACCATAAGTGAAAAGGTGTCCACGTGAAATCTAAATTAAGTGTGGAAAAATGCATTCATGCTAATTTTGGGAAGGGAAAAGAACTATACCTTGTTCCTTCACATAATGAGGACTTAATTCGGATTTATTTGCATGAGTAAATGAAGTCAAAGTAGATGTTTAAAAAACAGTTTTGGCATGTTTCCTTTATTTTGTAAACAAGTCCTCAGAGAGGCTGGGCTATCAGTGTCATTAAATCCTTTCTTGCACTTCTTGTTCACTTCATTTCTCGGGTGTGGGAGAGGGAGAGGAAGAGGTGGAGGATTCTGAGGAGGTGGAAGGACAGAGGAGGATGAGAAGATTTGTTGCAGTACAAAAACGGGTACGTACCTTGGATATCAGAGAGGACGGGCTCGTCTTCTTCTTCGGCGGTAGCGGCGATGGTGAGGTGCACGTGAAGCCACTCTTCCAAAATAAATCTCCGGTTACCCGGGTCCAAAAATGGCCCGATCAGGGTGGCCCCTAGCCTTTGCTTTATCTGGGGGCTCACAATAAGTTACAATTCTCCGGCCCCATCAGAAATCAAAACCATACATAGCAATCAATCCTATTCTATAATTATATTCGTTACGATCATATATACGATTAAAAAATATATTGTATTAAATTTATTTAAATGTATATTTTAGATTTTACAAATATGCATCTTATATAAACTTCAATAAAGTTGAAAACATATTGAAACAGTATGAAATATTATCCGTAATTTTCTCCCATTAATTCTTGCTGCTAAATGCCGTGGCCCAGCCCATGCTGTTAAACTGACTGGACCAAGTTTGGTCGCTTACGTATAAGCCTATGTACTCATTGATCATACAATTCATATCGTGTATATATTATTATTTTTATATATTATTTTTGTAAGAATTCTTACTGTGGATGCTGATCACACAATCTCTCTTGTAGGCTTGTAGCTCCACTTATTGCTAATTTAATATATACTAAATATATATATGTTTTTTTCTTTTTAAAAAAATGTGTTTTCAATTTATTCAAATATATGCATTTTTTTTATAAAATATAAATTGAATTAGACTATATATAATATTAGAAAATGTGATGCTCTAAATGGAAGAGCAAAGAGGAAGGCTGTGTTTATCCACAATGGAAAATAAAGGAAAGTAAGTGAAAACATAAAATTTTATTTCATCACTCAAATGATGTTGTATCAAGGATGAAAAAAAAAAAAAAAAAATTATTCACTTTTTCTTATTGTCTTATTAGGGAGAGAAAAAAACCTCCTATTTATAAATGTGAGGTAAAGAGAAGAAAATGAGTTCATCATATTTCATCATCACATGAACAAATACGATAGAAATTGATAAAAATAAAAACGATTTATTTTTCACCATTTCCCTTGTAACCAATTTCATTCACTGTTTTCATTTGACAAACACTTCCAAAGAGGTAAAGGTACCATAATATCCCACCAAATGGTATCTACTTTAAATTGACATCTTTCCCTATATATATCAAATCACAGAAAATCAGAAAATCAGAACCTCTCCCAATAAACCAAATCTCCTCAAATTCACTGCCCATTTATTAAATAATTTACATTTTCTCCTTCCCAATTCAACTGACTATCATGGGACTGTTAGGCAATCAGTTCACCATCTCCCAAACAGAAGAAAACAAAGAAACCTCAAAAACAGAGGCAAAGTAGAAACTTCACTTATGTACATCAATACATACACCAAACAAAATAAAATTAAAAAAATTCACAAAATCACCATCCAAACCAACAAACACAGATTTTCAGAAAAAAAAAAAACACAATTTCTATAGATGCAGAGAGAGATCAATCTTCGCCTCATCATTGGCATCACCTCCATCTCCCCCTCCGATCACCCTCTTCTCAGACCCAATGCTCTGTCTGTAGTTCCTCTGCCAATTCAAGAAGCTCCGCTCGTCGTCTCCGAATCCGTCACAAATCGAACCATTCGAAGATCCACCACCACCAGAAGAACCCAAAGTTCCCCCTCCAATGCCGGGGTAACCATCAAACCGAGGAACCCCATTCGACCCAAACGGATTAACAGAGCAGGAGCTTGGGTTGCTCTGATGAGAGGGGTTACGCGCGGCGTGAGAGTTTATGTAAAAAGAAGGCCCACCACTCCCACAGTAACCCATATGGGTCGCCTGTGAAGTGAACTGCGGAGGCTGATAGTATGCCATCCCATACAGGCCTTGCGCGGCTCTCTTCGCCGCGGTCCGTTCTTTCTTGTGCGCGTTCTGGTGCCCACCCAAAGCTTGAGAGGAGTAGAACTTGCGACAGCAGAAGAGGCAGGAGAAGACCCTCCCCACAGAATCCTTTCAGAATCCGTGATGATCTTCTCTTCTTCTTCCCTTTCCATGTCTGTCTGTCTATACAAAAACAGAGGAGAGGAAGGAAATGAAGTAATTAAAGATTGGGTTTTGTTGCTCCCTTCTTAGTGTTTATAATGGAAGCAAAGATTAAAAAAGATAGAGATTGGGAGTGAAAAGGTGACTGTGTTGGTTTGGGGTGGTATATTAAAATAATAGGAGGACAAGTTGTTGTTGTTGTTGTTGTTGTGTATTAGTGTGTATATATATGGTTTGAAAGAGAGATGGGGACAGATGGAAGTGAAGAAGATGAGGGGACCCAGAGAAAGCAAGAAATAATAAAAAAAGTTAAAGATGTAAACAGAGACTGTTTTTCTTGTGGTATGTAAAAGCAAACCACAACAACAGATAGATGGTCGTCAGGGGTTTTGAAACAGATGGAAGAACAGGAAGGATTAAAACAGAGGGACACGAGTTTGATCTCTCATGGGATACAATGAATCTTTGACGACTGTCACCCCCTCTCTCTCTTTTATGTTTGTGTGTGAGAGATGGTCCTTCACATTTAATGTTTTTCTAAGATGGCGTTTCTTTTCAAGTTTTTAGAAGTTGAAATCTCTATCCGTATTTGACAGAAGGGCATGAAAGATCAAGATTACAAGTGAGACTTATTGAATTTTGTGTAGCTTTTCCTTCCCCATGCAAATGCATGCATGCATGCTCAAGGTTTCTGGGTTGACATCTCATAAGATTAGATGTATATTATTATTGACCACTTAATACACGTATTTATAAAAAATTAATGAATGGTCCTCAAGAAAAAAACACTGTACACAAAAATCTTCTGATATGGTAATGTTGGAAAGGATAACTGACGACAGCTTATGCGTCCTCATCCAATCATTTAATTCCTTGCAATTGTCTTGACTCAAGCAAATTCAAATTTCAGAAATAAATCTCAACCGTCCATTATATAATCTATACTGAATGAATTATTTATGAATTAATAATTAAAAATAAATCATGGTCTAGACGTCAATCAATATTTATGAACCAAATTTCCTAGTATTTAAAGATTTATATACGTGGTTCAAACGCAAACTCGAAATGGAAGAGGGAAAAGTTTTCTAATTTAATGATCACAACTGCGAATTCTAAGTTTGGTTTAAAGCATAAAGATTTGATAAAATTGGTTGGAATACACTGAAATTATAGATTTGAAGAAACCTAGTTCCTATGTTTTCTTTCCCGGTAAATAACCTAGTTTCCTATTTTAAACATTAGCTAGATATTTCTGGGTTAGGGGGCACAATCAAATCTCTTGACAACATTACAGAATCTATAGGTGTCTCCACAAGAGAGGACAATTTAAAAAAACATCTACAGGTCTATATATTGTGTTGAGCCATGTCAGTGGCAATTGGACATAAAGCACTCAAAGCAATCAAAGATTGTAAAAACGAGAGAGGGCAGTCTTTATTTTATCTAGCGATATATATATCTATATTTATAGATAAACAGTACTCAGTCTTAAACTAATATCTCATAGTTGTAAATTATGTTTTAACCATTGAACCAGATGGATCTTGCAAGTATGCAACAAGTAGTAATACACATGATATGTTTTGCATGAGAAGATAATCAGATATGCATTATATAATTCATTAGTGTATATACATATTTAATTTTCTTAAAGACACATGAGCAAACAATTTTAAAAATATCTAAATATGAGAAGATTATATGAATAAAGGGTTCAATTCTAATCCTCTGACTTAAATTTTAGACTTTTTTTTACATAATATATTTTAAACCAATGACAAGAAGATATGTCATTCTAAAATTGGGTGTTGAAAATGTTATGTTTTATTGATTGAGGTCAAATGTTAGATTAATTTTTTTTGTTTATTAATAGTTTACCCATAAGTGAATTATCAAGATTGTAAAATTATGCAAAAGCTAGCTAGGGATAAGGAGAGCCAAGACATCAAAAGCTTGTTGTCCATTAATTGTTGAATAGCTGTTGTACTTATTCTCGGGGGAAAGTAAGGGACCATTCCCCCCTAATAAATCATTCCATGTTAAAGTTAGAATCGACAAATTACAATTCACTTTGTTTCGAAACAACAATGCCTGACTTTATTTTCCTGAGATATACTCGAAATAATAATTTACAAAGGTTCAACTTGATTAGGGGGACGTGACAGATGTGTTTGATATCATCCATTGTAAGCTAGCTAGCTTTCACTTATAGTCACAAAAGAGATCAACTAAACCACTTGGCATAAAATGTTGAATACATTTCAATGTTTTTTTTTAGATAGCGTTTGAAAGTAAGTTTGAACAATAATTTTTTAACTTAAAACAACTTTTGAAAATATTTTTTCATCAACCATATTTTTGTTAGACAAAAATTTCTCAAAAATTGTTTTTTATACCTATATATAAAAACAATTTCTTACTTTTTTCATAAACTAAGTCTCCTGTGAACATTTGATAATGAGTTTGAATTAAACATGATTCCTATAAAAATGGAATCAAAACATTTCAAAATGTGTTTGGACAATTTTTGAAGTTTAACTTTTTATAAGAATAATGTTTAATTGAACCCGTTTCCAAACATCTCCCCCAATGGTTCTAGCTGTTTAAGAAAGTAAAAAAAAGTCTTTAGTTAACCATTTTTTATTTATAAATCTAACAACTTGAAAAGCTATTTTTAAAAAATCACTTTAAATGAAAAAGCAGTTTTCAAATCCGTATCTAAATCCCACCTTCACAAGATAAGAAGCATTGCTGCAAGACAAGTGGGAATCTCATATGCCCACCACCCGCAAAAGACCAGTAAAATGAGAGAGGAACAATATATTGCATGAAACGCTAAAGAAACTCTGGTACTTACTCAAGAAAATCCGTTTTCAAGTCAACCAGTGGGGGAAGTTGGAAACTTTTTTTAATATATATAATATAAAATAACTTGAAAACAGGAGCACTAGATCTTAGTCAAAAGTGGAGCACACTTTAATAAGTCTAATAATTCACATAAGTGGATCTCGAAAACACACATCTATACTATACTTTAAACAACAATGGTGGGATCTAGTTGGACTGCAAACTGAATATGATAACACAGATATTAAGTGACGGTGTAAGCGAGTTTCATTATAAATGATAAAAAATAACAGTGCTTTAGTGCAGGTTTAGATAGTATTGTTTAATGTGTTTGAAGTGAACTGCTTATCAGATGCCATAGAGATGGATGACACATGTGATGGCAGAATATAGTAATAGAGTGCTCACGAGCAAAACATGATAAAAAATATAAAGTGGAAAATTTTGTTATTCAAAGCACTGTTCAAATATAAATTTGTAATACACATAGAAGTTGGTTCCTACTTCCTAGTGTGGAGGAAGGGATGCCCGACCAATCAAACTCTCCACACTAATCCACTATTATCACATCCTCTAATCAAGTCCAATCCCATCACTTATTAACATATTAACACTTTTGTTTTTACATAGAATAAAAGTCAAGTAGGAAATATGATGCAGGACAGGTGGCCTTTTGGAGCGATGAACCCGAAATGATTCGCTTTTAAGATTTTCAAATAATTATAGAAAAATCGGGCTAGTAGAATTAAGTGCCCCGAACTCGGAATCGATTGAAATTTTTACTGGAGCTAGATATCAAGGAAATCTTCAAAAGTTGTCGCCATGCCACAATGCACACTTATTTTTTCATTTTTCCTAATTTTTTGCCCTCAATGACATTTTTGTTATTTTTGATAACTTGTTAGATTTCGAATATTTTTATCATCAATTTGATTTTAATCAAATTCGAGGATCTCCTAGGATTTGTAGAATTAGTTACAACAAACTTTCATTTTTACTATTTTAATCATTTTTAATTAGTGTAAAATAGAGATTTGTAATTTAGGATTTAGCTTTGATTAATATAATTTTTTAGATTTTTTTTTTAAATTGTAAGTTTGTTGAAGGATCTTAACACTTGTTAAATTTTATTTAGTTTTTCCACTATGTTAGAATAGAATATAATAGAACTTATCCTTCGAGAATTACACAGTTTAATTAATTAGTTATCCTCAAAATACTAAATTGTTTCGTTGACTTGATTTTTCGTGTGTGTAATGTTTGGCTAGAATTTAGAGGATTTGATAGATGTGAGTGCGATGTATAGTTTATACTAGGAATAATCATTTGACATAATCATTTGACAACTACAAGTCCAAGATAATTTATCCATGCTATTTTAATATCTCATGGGATTGAGATCGATGTTGAATTTTTATAAATTAAAGTATATATTTCCATTAATAGATGAACATATAACTTTTAGAAAATTTAGAACTACAAAACTGATTGCACAAATGATTGATGTAACATTGAATTTTCAATAATGTGAAACTTCACTATTTTTATAGGATGATATCATTCGATGTGTAGTTTAGTCAAATATATCTATTTTTGAGTCATGTATGTTATAAGGCAATCCAAAACGTACTGTATGTATAGTTTACTTAGGGTGCGTTTGGTTGCGCGATTGCAAAACGTTCTGCAGGAATCTGCAATTGCAAACATAATTATGAGGAAGCTCATTTTTTCAGCTTTTTGAAATGCAGCTTTTGGGCACTTTTGTCTGCAATCGCTGGGTTTAAAACTGCGATAAAAACTGTTTGGTTGCCATTACAAACGAGCTTCCTGTAATCGCAATCGCGCAACCAAACGCACCCTTAAACGATTAATTTTGAGTCATATATGTCTTAAGGCAATCCAAGAAGTATTAGATTCTTAGACAATGGTGGATATGCATGCACACATTTTATATAAGTCTCTGGGCCTTTTACACACACACACAAAATGTGGCCTTTTTATCAATGATTAAAATTGCATATTTCTCTCTATTTTTATGATATTGTCTTTAAAAATTTACTCCCACATTAATAAATCATTTCTAAACACTTCAACAGAAATGTTGAGATATGATCATTTGATGAGATCTGGTGATGGCTTGAGGTCTCGTTTAGATCTACAGTAGGGCAGATTATACGGCAGAGAATTCCGTGTAACATCACTATGGATTCAAATAAACAATTGGTGTCTGCGTTTGAAAATGAAAAACAACAATCTTAGTTAAAAAAAAATATCCGTGTTTAAAAAACTCCAAAACAATACTTCTCTACCATTCCTCCCTCACGCAGAGTTTTAAATTTTCAGTTTTAAATTTTCAAATCCGTATCTAAATGCCAATGTATGCGACATCTAACCGGCGGACTATTGAATTTGAAAATGTGTTGGGCCAGTCTGAGTCCAATAACATCGTTGAGTCATTGCGTGGGTCATTGTATCCGACGCGAACTTAATAACAGGAGAAGTTATATGAAAACAATATGTCCAGCAGCATGTTTGTAGTCCGTATCTTTTTAGATGATACTACGTACAACTTCATTTTTAGTCTCAATTTTAGTCTACATATGTTTTGAATTTTTTAAAAATAGTATACATCATCTAATGAAATGCGTGTTTTTATAAAAAAAAATGAATCATTTTTTTAATGAATTGCATGAATGCATTTATAAAAAATATACAAAAAATTCTTTTGAAATATATGCTTTTGTTAACATGAGCATATGCTCTGTTAATTTTCTAATCGACACATATAAGACTGAAAATGGATCTAGGTGTAACATCATCCTATATTTTTTGTTTTTAAAAAAATTATATATACTCTCACATTAAAATACATATTATTATGAAATGAATTATATACTGATAAATAATAATATAACTATTTCATTTTTGTCCCCAGTGGTCATAGCACAACGGTTCATGGCTTACCTGTGTTAAGGGTAGGTCTTGGGTTCGAGTCTTGGCGCTGTGTTATACCTCCTGTTTGTTAGACGAAATTCGAAAGAATTTTATGTGAGACCAGGGACAAACAGGTGAAGGTAGCTTACCAACTTGACCGTAAGGTCAGTCACGGAAAGCCCCTCCGTCGTCCAAAAAAAAAAAACTTTTTCATTTTTAAAAAATAAAAAAAATAGTTCATACACTATAATAGAACATCATATATTATGATATCGCATTATATATTATGCTATCATATTGTATGAGTTTTAAAACGGGTTACAAAACTGACTGAGTATATAAGCTCTCAAGTTATATATGCACTTTGGCCTGTTTGAATGCACGGTGGGCCGGATTCTGCATTCGAAAAACTAGCAAACCAAGTGAGACAAATTTCATTCTGCAGTGGAAAAGCCCACAAAATACCATCAAACGGTTTTGTCACTTTTGTGTTCACACTTCTCCACAACACTTCACACCGCGTCCACAAATCAATTTTTCTTGATTTTCAGAAGCCCGAAAAATAAATATTTTCCAATGTGAGGTTTAAATCCTTGCTTTTTAGGATGCGGGTGTCTCCACCGCGGATCCATAAGTTAGTAATGCAGTATGTGAACGTCTAACAAAATATATATACATACTATATCTCAATGTATGCTCTATAATTTTTTATTATAAAAATATATATTTCAATGTAAAAAACCATAAAAAAAAACATACATTCAAAATTACTATATATATCACTTTTACTCCATCAACTAAATATATAATTCAGTAAAAAAAATGAAAACGTATATGGGTTGCAAATAAAACTACAAAAAGGACATCATATTCACTTTTATTTTTAACAAAGACGGGCATATATCAATAAAATGAGTTTTAAGCCCATCACAAGGCTCATGAGCTAGGATATGTACAATACCCATTACACGATTGTGTGTTATTTTTTATAACTACACCCCATATTTCAAGGAAGCGATTACCATTGGGATTGATTTACATTGAACAATCCATATGATCCCATCTATTCATACGTTTTTTTTTTTTTTTTTTGGTGATTCCTTCCAATTCATTTGTATATACACATTGCTTCATACTTTCAATCAATCATTATATTCTCTTAAAGCTCAAAATAGCAGATTGATTTTTTTATTTGAAGTATGTCATATTTTGTTTTGGTTTTGAGCGATTTGATTTTTGTTTCATCAATGTTGATTGATTTAGGTTTGACCTCTATGATTTTATGGTTATCCAATTGTTTCTAATGATTTTTTTGGTGAATTTATTGTATCTTTTTTTTTATCATCTGAATCAATTCAGTTACATTCGTCTAAATAATTTTTTTTTCTTGGAATTCAGATTTTGATGAATGTCACCAATGAAGAATCAATTAATTTGAATGATTTGAATGATACATGTTCTTTGGAGCCCACTCCACAAAAGAATTTATTTTTTTTTTATAAAAAAAAATCAGATATTCAAATTCACAAAAGGATTTGTTCCATGGATATGTGCAAAAATGATTGTTTTAACATTCAAATACATTTCAATTACATGAAATACACATATAGAAATTTAAATAAAACATTCGGATACATGTCAATTACATCAAACATATATATTGAAATTTAGATACAATCTCGTAAATTTAGATACATTTTAAAGATTACGTATTATACAAATGTAATCTTACACATGAAGTGATTGTTTTATTATTTTGATACATTTCAATTACATGAAGCACATATATTGAAATTCAGATACGACATTTAGATACAATTTAACTATATCAAACATACACATTGAAATTTTGATACATCTATAAAATCCTCACATTTTAAAATGAATCTGAATTTTTTAAAAAAAGGTATTTGAATAAATCTGAATTTAAAACAAAATCCAGTTCACAAAAAGGATTTGTTCCATGGATATGTGCAGAAATGATTGTTTTAACATTCAGATACATTTTAATTACATAAAACACACATATTGAAATTCAAATAAAACATTCGGATGCATTTTAATTACATCAAACATACATATTGAAATTCTGATACAATCTCAAAAATTCAAATACATTTTAAAGATTATGTATTACACAAATGTAATGTTACACATGAAGTGATTGTTTTAACATGCAGATTCATTTGAATTATATGAAACTAGGCCTATCAATAGGTCAGGTCCAAGCTGGGTCAGGGTGGACCCCGACCCGGACCCGGGTGGAGGTGGAGGTCGTGTCGGTGTGGGAAAATCCGCGTGTGTGGGAGTTTTTCTGGGAATCGGATCCGGTACGGGCCTTGACGGGCTCGGTCGGATCATCTCTCGGAAGGGTGGTGGGGTGTCATTCTTGGTTGAGGTGCCCGACAACGGCTCAAGAAGATTCATGGGTGGTTGTTATCGCCACCTACTTTCTCAAAAAGCTGAAAAAGTTGGGTCAGATTTGATCGCTTACGTAGGGGAGTTTGTAGAGTTTCATTTCTGGGACACGGATATATCGTATGCAAAGGTGAAAAACATGTATCTTATTATGCTTCTGGGCTGACTAAAGAAGTCTTAGTTCAAGTGGGGGTGTAAGTGGTTATGGGGCGGCTAGTTAGGGTTAGCCGCCTGAGGCCTGGGTCAACCTGGGCAGAATTGGGTAGAAATGGGATTTGGTTTTGGCAAATGTTAAATCTGGTTTAACCCGGGTTTTGGAGAGTGGATTGGGAAGATGGATTTGTGTAGGAAATAGGTTTCTCTTCACAAATGGAACTCTATTTCTCTCTCTCTCAAAGGATTTCAAGTAGTGGGTGTGGGTTGTGTGGAATTGAAATTTAAGATGTGAATTGTGGATTTTGATTATTATGTTAGAAATGTCTTGGACCCCTATATTTATAGTAAAAGAGAGGCAGACGAGTGTCCAGTGGGTAATAGAATGGTTTGGGTAATAAAGTGATTGATTTGACCTCCCATTAAACCTCTGTTCTACTGTAAGGGACCAGGTGTGGGGCGGCTAGTTGAAAGTAGCCGCCCCCATATGACCTGTCAAACATCCCATCTTTGACAAGCAGTTGCTTGAGTCGGCCACCAAGAGTGAACTGGCCGAGATGAGGCAGCCAACGGTCACAACCCGCCGCAATGATCAGCATTTAATGCTGCTTTATGTCCCATCCAGGGAAGCGGCTTGGGGTCGGTCAGGGGGGCGGCTACTACCAAGTAGTCGCCCCTGTCGAGGCTCTTAAATTTTTCTAAGTATGGACTAGGGTTTTTCGGTTTTTGTTTTTCTAAGGATGTTCTCTATTTGATATCCAAATGTGGTCATTTCCTATTATTACTTGAAGTAAATTTCTTTTCTTTGGACAGTCAAAATTAGGGTAACTGCAGGTCGGAGGAGGTGGAGATTGGAGGAGGGCTAAAAAGGTAATTGTACCATCTCTTAGATGATAGAGGATGACGAGAGAAATGAAGGGATGATGACGCCAGTAGTGAAAAATTTGCAGGCCAGCTGTAATGAATTTTTGAAGTCGTGAATTGTTTGGGAGGGTATAAAATGAATTTTTCACAATCTTGATAATAGTGGTTTTATTGGCTTTTGATTTTTGAAAAAAATCAGAAATGGTTACACGGTTTGAAATGTGTAGGTTTTAAATGAAGGATAGTAATGTAATTTATCTTTTTAACCTCGTGTAAAAGTCAAATATGCAATAAATGTGTAAATGACACAATGGGTATCTGAGTGGGACATAAATCTTAGGGGCCAGGTAGCAGGATAAAAAGGATAAATTGATTTTGTGTTTGGTTGTGTTTTGAATTATTCTGGGTATAAGAATAAATGTTTTGTTGTTTGGATAAAATGTGAATAAAGTATGGATAAGGATTTATAAAAGATAAAAAATAATGATAGTTGATTTGACAGGTGATTTATAAGAGGTAATGACTATATTTGTGTGGGATATCTACCAACTTAATACCTCTGTATTGTCTTTTCCTTCTATATAAATATACTTCTCTTTTGCTCCAATAAAATGAACAATATTGTATATGATTGAGTATATGATACTTTTTTTAATCAAATAAAATGTAGGAAATCAAAATATTTGAATAATATGTTTATGATTCACTACATATTTCTTTTACATTAATTTATATTGTAATTTGAGAACACATTTTTGTATCAAAAAATCATTTAGGTGGTGATGTGTGCATATTATAACATAATAGTATTATAATTATAAATTTATTATTTTAGTCATCACTTCTAAAATATTTTATTCATTTTCTATTTATTTTGCATTTTTTTACAATATATTCTTCTTATTTTTATATTTTATTATTTTTTAAAATGTTTATTTACTACTCACTGGCATGATCATTGATGAAGTGACTAACTCTATTTGGTTGTTTGCTGAGTCACCAAGTTTTCGAGTTTTTAAACATTCACAGTATCACACAGAGCCTTGACTGTGGACTCTTTTCCGTATCAAACTGCCTTATACATTGAGTGGGCTGTACTCATGGGCCTGGAGCTTTATTGTGTTGAGCGCTGAGCCCCGTTTACAACCTCGTTTGCAATTTGATACGTTATGATAGCGTAGTATATAGTTTTTATCATAGTGTATGATATAATTTTTTTAACTAAGAAAAATATACTATTATATTTCATTATATACATCATTTCATATAACAATATACATTTCAAAGGGAGAGCATGATTTAAAAAAAAACAGTCCTATATACTTAATTAGAAATCTAGTGAGTCATATATATCGTCAAATTTTTTCTTACATTTTAAAAAATAAGTTTATTTAATTTAAAATGGAGCGATATACATTTTTTATTAAAATATATATCTCATTAGATGATGTTTAATATTTTTTTAAAATAAAAACATGTATGATATAAATTTTAGTTAATAAAAATGATTGAGTCAACATTTTCCTTAATAAATAGATAATGTGGCCCATCAAAACACTTATACCAATTAATTTTTTCCACCACCACGTATAGGTGAATTAGCCGAAAATGTGTTTCATGCTACGGGGAATACCAAAAGATGCAGCAGACAAGTGTGAGGACATAAAAAGACACCATATGTAAGTGTGTGGATGTTACTTCCACCAACCAATCTACACATGTTTTTTTGGCAGTACTGCCACAGCATTTAATGAGAGAGAAGATCGACATCTACCTAACTCACCTAACAAGTAACAAGCCCCAAAAGTCTTCCCTTTCCAAACCCATCTCCATTAATGAAGAAATTAAAAAAAATCTCAAGCATATAAAGGCTCCGTTTGGAAACACAGATTGAAAAGTAGATTTTGGAATAAAGCTGCTTTTTAAGATGATTTTAGACCTTTAACTTTTTTGGGATGCTTTTTTTTAATTTAGGAATCAATATTTGAAAGGAATTTAATATTTGGTAGAAAAAGTTGCTTTTCAATTCAAAAAATCGATTCTGACAAAAAATCGTTCTTTTTGAATTTTAAAAACACGAATTTCGAAAAAATTAAAAAGAATCCAGCTTTTGATTCGCGGAATCGACTCGTTTGGTTGCGCGTTTGGGCGGATTCCGCTTTTTCAAAAAGCGGAATCCGCCCAAACGCGCAACCAAACGGACCCAAAGAAGAAGATGATGAGCAGAAGAAGTGCCCCCTGTCAATGGAAAACTTCGCCGGGAAGGGTGTTTAAAGCTGTATTTGTACTTTGAAACAAGCTGTAAAAATCTGCTTAAGCGTACTTTGTTATTTGTGTCTATGCAGGCATCTCCATCACGTGAAAAAAAAAAAAAAAAAAAAAGCATGGCAAAGTAGAGCTGGAACGAATAACATAAAGTTTTGTTTTCATCATTCCAGGTGGATCAAGAGATTGATAATTCAACAAACATTGTACATCTTTTAGTGGTGGAGGGAAGAAAACAAATTTTGGCAAACATAATGGAGATTGGGTTCCACAGCATGGGCCTCTTGTTCTACTTTAATCGATTCCATGCAGAAGCTATGCATTTTGTCTCTCTGAATTAGACAAAGCAAACGTCACGAAATGAAAATATTAAACACCTTAAAAAGAGAGGTCACTTGTTCAGTCTGAAAATTATCTATGCACATGTAAAGGTTCATCATTTCATTCGCCATTAATAAAATTATATGTTGGATGTACAGTTGCAACTTGCAAGTCCAGCAGCCTTTAAAGCATGTCTCACTAGGCAACAAAACTGTCCCACTTACTTACTGTCCCACTTACTTCTCTCGATCATTCAGACATTCATGATGGAATGTCTGATAAAATTTCAGTTTTCTGGCCTCTTAATCATCTCCAGCGATTCAAATAACTGTTACATCGATCGAATTTGAACGTGAATACACATATACATGAACTTAAAACCTACCAAAAACATCACTACCTCTACATCTCAAGATTTGAAAATACGAGCCCTGGAGGAATCACATGCCCGAACACCTAAAAATTGCATCTTTAAAGCAAGTGTAAAGAACAAACAACCCATCTCCTTTGGAGAATGCCAAACTGTAAAATACTTCATTTAACCAAGTCGTGGCGTCCCAATTTCGCTCCGAATCTCCGCCGGGCTGTACAAGGCTGATCGGTTCCTCGGTCTGTTCTCCTCCAGTTGCTTAACCACCTCGCCCATGTCGGGCCGGACCGAATCCACTGGAGCGCAGCAACCCATTGCGAGCTTCAAAGCCTGGACAAGCCCCTCCTCCATTGGGCTCCTTATCCCTTTCAAGAGCTCCACGTCGAATACCTCCATCGTCGTCTCCTCCAACACCGCGGCCTTCACCAGCGAGGGCAGGTCGAGCATCTCGCCAGTCCTTGTGTCCTTCCCGGGCTTCTTCCCAAGCAGGATCTCTAAGAGGAGGATCCCGAATGAGTAAACATCGGTCCTTGGACTGCAGCGCTTCATTTTCTGGAGCTCGGGGGCTTTGTAGCCGTCCGATTTGGCTGCGGAGACGATCTCGTCCGCGACGGTGGGGACCATCAGCTTGTCGAGCCCGTATTCGGTGATCCTGGCGACAAAGAACTCGTCAACGAGGATGTTCTTGGAACGCACGTTCCCATGGACGATGGGGGTCTCTTGGCCCGTGTGGAGATGGGCCAGACCACGGGCCACACCCAGGGCAATCTTGTGCCGGCGGGGCCAGCTCAGCATAGTCTTTCCTCCCCTGGTCTCTGTACCACAAAAAATAAATGCAAAGTCTGAGTTAGAATATATGAATTGACCGTGCTTGCATTTGGGAAATTGATTCATAGCTTGGTATAAGAACGAGTCATATCAGCTATGTACAGAGAAATGGATTTTGTATGCTAGTGCAAGTTGTCAAAGATATTGAACTAATCTGTTTTTAAAATAGAGATGGAAGAATATGTGAGGTTTGGCATAGCAGTTGTGATTTTCAAAATTATACTTAAGTGGGCTCCGAAGATTTATTAGTTGCAAATGTTTCACCAAGTACAATTAATATTAATTTAAACAAACTCATTCAATGCACAGATTACGGTAACCCAAGGAAGAAACAGGAGAAGTGTGGGTTTCTTCTGATATATCTGAATTTTGATTCAAATAATATGTGGGGTCTGTTGGAGTGTTTGAATATGATACCCTATTCCAAGCAGCATAGATTGTTGTTATATGCATGTTTTCAAACCAGTGGGACAGGGGGGTTTCATTGAACCACTGGCGGATCACTAACCTCATTCGATGAATGAGCAGTTTCATTCATGCACTCAAAACCAGCAAACTATTGTTCTGCCTACGTATGTTCCCATCAATATGTAGTATGCGATTATTCAACATGAAGAAATGGAAAAACTAAACAATAAAGGAACTGGAGGATGCACTGTATAACAATATGCAGGAACAGAAGTTTTTTTTTGGGGGGAGACTGAGTAATAACTACATAAATATACAGACAGAATTCTGTTTTTCGGAGTTGTACTGATGGAGAGAGTTGAAAAATGTTGCAATGAAAACACGAAATTTTACACAAGTACACCCACATCAACAATCTCTACTAAATGAAGGAAAAGAAAACATGAATGAAGAAAACCCAATTAAACCCAACAAATGAACATGAAGAAGAAACAAAGAAAGTAATTCGAAATGGACAAAGCATCTCAATATTTAGCAACCAAAACAACAGCAACATTGGAAAAATCCAAAATTTAAGAAGCTCACCGTGCAAGAGCTCATTGAGGGTTTTGTTGGGCAGGTAGTCATAGATGAGGAGCTTCTCCCCCCTCTCGCCCTGATAGAACGCCCTGAGCGCGACCAAGTTCTCGTGCCGCGCCCGCCCAAGCTGCCTCACGACGGGGAGACAAGAAGCCCCGTCTCTGCAGCTCCCCTCCCTGAGAAGCCTCAACGCGATCGTCCCACCGTCCGCCAGTTTCGCCTTATACACTGTCCCGTAGCTTGTCTTCTCCATGACCTGCCCCGTCGCGTTCAAGACCTCCTCGAGCGTCAGATGTTCGCCGCCTTGAAACACCACAAGCCGCCCGTCCCTCCCGTCGTCCTCCTGTTCGCCCGCCTCGTCCCCCTCTTCTTGCTTCCTTGCGTGGGCCTTCCTCCTCTGCACGAGCCCGATAGAGACAGAGGCCAACACGACGATCCCGGCCATCAATCCGATCACGATCCCGGCAACAGCTCCGGAGCTCAATCGGGAACCACCACCCACTCCGTTGCCGCTCCCGATCACGAGACCAGACCCCTGAAAGGCGGCCGCGCCGAACCTGGTCGTGGCCGGAAGTGACCCAGTGAAGTTGTTGAAGGAAAGGTTGAGTTTTTGGAGACTGTTCAGCCCCAGAAGCGAAGGGGGGAAAGACCCAGAGAAGGAATTGCTCCCCAAATCAAGCTCCGTGAGATTGGTGAACTGGGTAGCGAAGTCCGAGGGGAGGTCGCCTCGGAATCCGTTCTCGCCGAGGTCCAGCACCTGGAGATTGGGACATGTGGAGTTGGGGAGGGCAGGGGAAGGGAGGGAGCCGGAGAGGTTGTTGTGGTGGAGGCGGAGGGAGACGAGTCGGTTGCAGAGGTTCCAGATCGACGGCGGGAGGGGCCCGGAGAGGAGGTTCCCTGTCAAATCGACGGCGGAGATGGAGGGGGCGTTGCCGAGCTCGAGAGGGATGGGACCCACCAAGGAATTAACGCCGAGGAAGAGAGACTGGAGGGAGGAGAGCCGTCCGATCTCGGGAGGGATGGAACCGGAGAGGCCGGAGGCGGGGAGGCGGAGGGAGAGGAGGGAGAGGGAAGGGTCGCGGGAGAGGGAAAGGTTTGTCCTTGCGGGGTTGACGTCGCAGTTGAGGGGGTCGCCGTCGGAGAGGGACCATTGGAGGCCTCTCCAGGCGCAGAGAGGGGTGGAGAGGTTCCAGGTAGAGAGCTGGATGTTAGTGGTGGACGAGGAAGAGTTGCCTTGGAGAGAAGGCTTGATCTTGGTGAGGAGGAGAGAGACGTCTGGGGACTGGGAGGATGATGGGTTGGTGAGGATGGAGAGGATGGTGAAGAGGGTGAGGAGAGTGGAAGCCATTGGAGAGGTGGGAGGGGGGAGAGAGAGAGAGAGAGAGGGAGAGACAGGGAGTTTTGAGGGAGTGGGGGGGTTCTGTTTTTGTGATGCTTGGGGGAAGCAAAGGTTGGTGGGGGTAGGGTTTTGACTGGAGACTCAAGAGGACCATAGGTACTTTTGCATTTTTTTAAAGTGAGTTTTGCTTTTATTTTTCGTTATCTCATGTTATTGATTTAAAAAAAAAAATAAAATAAAAAAATTGAGACACAAATTTACTTACAGTTCCGCATGCAATTTTATAAAATGCAATCTAATGAATTACAATAATTGTTAGATAATATATTTGTAATAAAGAGGAGAATAAAGCCAAGGATTAGCACGCCAGGGGTAGGAGGCGTATGGGGGTTTGGTGGGTGTTTGTGCAGAGTTATATTTTTATAATGGTTGAAAAGGGGATTGTTTATTTGAAGGCGCACCTTTTTTGACGGGAAAAGTCGTCGTCGTCGTCGACAGTGTCCTTTGGGTCTTGTCTGATCAGATTTCGTGAATTGGGATAAAAAAATAACGTGAGAGAGAGAGAGAGAGACGGGATGGGAACTGTAGATGAGTAGGGCTGGTCTAGTGGCACAGAATGTGGACGGATGCCGCTGTGTGAACCTCTCTAGTGTGATCTTTGACGCGTGGGCTTCCGTGGTCGATCAACCACTCGATCTACCATTGAAGTACGACTTGATGGATGACTTGCAGGGTAAACGAAAATGTTGGATAGTTTTTTCTTTTACCACACTTTTTTTTTTTTGGAAAAATCTAAATAACCCCCTTGAATTTTTCAAAATCCAAATAACCCCCCACAAAAGTATGAAAAATCTAAATCACCCCTTCTGTTAGTTAAAGTAACTCATGATTAACCTGACTTGAACCCAAGATGTGAAATTACCATTATACCCTTCCTCAATTTGACCCATTGAGAAACCCTAAATTATTCATCTCCTCCATTCATTCTCCTCAACCGACAGCCCGTCACCCTCAACGCCGTTGATTCCTTTGGTCCTTCTCATCACCCTAATCACCAACGCAATAGTGAGTAGCGGTGAAGTGCCGACACCCGCGCACAAGAAACCCTGGCCAAAGGTGATCGATTGCAACCTCCCCGACCCGACGACAGATGGAACAACCTCTCCTGGCCCCTCTAACAACGGATGATTCTCCACCCATTGTCCTCGATCGCACACACCTGGTCATCACCGATGGCGGGATGCCTCAATCAGACGGTCCCAAAGGGTTTCGCAGTGTAGATCCGCTTCGGTGGGTACGCGGAGGTCGGATCCATGGTGTTCCAGCAGAGGAGGTTGAGGCCGCCGGACCTCACGCCGCAGAAGTAATTGCGGCCGCCGGAGAGGGAGTCGATGGGGACGGTGGGGAGGACAGGAGCTCCGGGTGGAGGAGCAGGAGATGTTCTGGGTGGATTTGTCGGTGGTGATGTCGCAGAAGGTGTTGGTGCCATAGACGACGGTGAGGTGGAGGCGGAGCCGAGGGCGTTCGGGCAGAAAAGAGGAGATGGAGGAGGAGGAGGAGGAGGAGGAGGAGGTGGCGGAGAGGGCGGAGGAGGTGTGGTTAGGAGGCATTTGGCAAGGAAGAGGAGGGGTTTTGGGGATTGTACATTTGTGGTTGAATGTACGTGAATTTGGTTTTTGCAAAAAGAGATAAGAACATGGAATTGAAATTAGCACAAAAGATGAGTTGAAATTTGAACCCAATGTGGATGTGAAAGGCTTGATGAAGTAAATAAGATTATCAAAGCATCCTTAGAAGAAGAAAGAAGAAGGCAGTTGAAGGAAGGAGAAGATATGTTGAAATGGATAGAGGGGTAAAACGGTAATTGACAGGGGGTTATTTGGATTTTGGCTAGTTTATAGGGACCTAATTGCATTTTTTCATTTTACATGTGTTAAGTTGACATAATATTCGAGGAATATGCCAATTCTGTTAGTGGTTAATTAACTCAGGGGGGTGATTTGGATTTTAAAAAAATGCAGGGGGTATTTGGATTTTCATATGTTTAGGGGGGGGGGGGGGGGTTGTTTTATATGGATTTTCCCTTTTTTTATATAGATTTTACATGTCTCCTTTGATGGACTTTCACGTCTCTCGTCTTATGTGATGTAATGTCTACGTTCTTGGATGCAAGGCTATAATATCTCCCACGTATTCTCTCAATGGGTGTGGGTGCCTCTAAAGATGGACTCGTTCCACTGATCAAGAGATTCTGATCGACTTGCTACTTGTGGCGGTTCCTCAATAGATTGAAAATCAGTAGACAAGGATGTGCACTTCTCAATTGTCTTCCAATGGCTCCTCACGGCCGGGCATGCGCAAAAGAGATGTTGGATGGTTCCTGGCTCTCCTGTACATGTTTTTATTTTTTAGAATTATATTTAACTAATGAAATAAATTTTCATAAAAAATTATAATACGTAATTGTATCTTATAAGTGAAATCAGGTATCTAATCATATACTTCACAAATGAACACCCAAATATACATTAGAATGAAAATTGGGACTAAATGCAGAATTTGGTCTTTCAGCGCCCTTATCCATAGAGAAGTATCAACATCAAAAATAAAATAAAATGTTAATAGCCACATAATGGTAGAAATGATTGTTTCCGACATTCTTCTTAAAAAAAAAACAAAAAACTTGTTTGGAAGCCCAACTCATTAATAAACATAGAAGATAAAAGGCACTTTGTTGATAAACCAGAAAAAAATGGGTCTAACAGCATGCATAAATTTGTTCCCATGTGATCTTGATGAGTCATTTATTCAACAATAGAAATTAATTTTACTCATCTAGCTCTAAATCTTTCTTGGTACCTTTTCTTCTATTTTTGCTCAGAAAATTTGAGCATTGTTGCCGTAAAATCAAATCGTATTTTGAAAATGGTGGCTAATTGATTTTGAAAAATTAAAAATATTATGAATCCAGTATTGTCACTCAACCTATGCGTGGGAGAGTATGGAGAAATACCATCAAATCTTGTTATAAATTCGAATTGAGAGTTTTATTTCACTATCGTCTAGACTTTTATTTGCTGTACCGCATCTACTGTTTTTTTCTCATTTACGGTTGAAAATAAAAGGGAAAAATGATTTCAGGTTTTTTTTATTCCTTATTTTTTTAAGTACCTCGACATTTTTAGCATATAACTTGTTTTTTTTTTTTTCTGAAAGATTAGACCCCTTTTATAATAAAAGAATATTACAAATTGGTTTGAATGCGGTAGAACAAGGAAATGAAAAAAATAGTACATAATATGGCCAAGTACCAAAAATTGGGAAGCTCGGACCGTGGGATGTTTCTCCGTGCGTCGTAGATGCACAAGCAATGCCCCCTCCCAAGTGGGAATCAAAGCCCGCAAAAAAGAGAGGACGCCCCACTAGACCGAGGCCCCGTCTCACGTCATTGGGTTTGAAATTTGTTGGTTACATTTTTTTCATATCATTAGGTTTGAAATTTGTTGGTTACATTTTTGCCATGTCATTGGGTTTGAAATTTGTTAGTTGCATTTTTTCTATGTCATTGGGTTTGAAATTTGTCGATGCATTTTTCATATGCGGTAAGCAACAAAAAAGATATGAAAATACTTTAACAAATAAAATTGCTAATTTGAAAAGTTTTCATATATATGCTAAATAATCTACAGACAAAAGAAATGAGCACTAGATTGATGTATTGCATTCTAATTATTAAATAATAAACAAAAATCATAGCAATGGATTTTCTCTTGTCAAAATATTGTTTGCTACTACGTATAAAAACGATGATCAAATTAGAAGATATACATTTTTTATGTGCATGTATGTTTTTCACGTGTAATGATAATTTTAAAAACTCTGTATTATGTGTTGGGATATTGTGATAATATATCGAGTTATATATGTACTCTTTTTAAGTTAATATTTTCACATACAAATTGAGAAATCACCCTAGGATTTTAAAGAAAAAAAAACTTTGTTGTTCCACCTCACAGAGTCGGTAATTCAAAAAAATAATTAAAAAAATTCATACACCTTCTATATAGGCGTACCATGTTAATTTTTCATTATGATTTTGTATATTATTCCGATTTACTTACGTGACATATTTTAATTGATTACTATACTTTTATTTTTCATAGTTAGTCACGTGCGACCGCATCCAGTTTCTTTGGCTGATGGCTGTTGATTGCGGTCCGACTTGGAAAGTATTGGCGGCTAAACTTTGGCTACTAATTGGACCACAGTATTGGCGGCAAAACTTTGTCAAGCAGCCTTTCAAGATCAATAGATAATTAGGTGTTTTAATACGAGCGGTCCTTTTTTCGTTGGTGGTCTGTTGTTATGTAATATAATGCGACATTTTGTCAGTGATTTGAAAGAATGTATTTGTCTATTTATCAATTGATTCGATATTTAACAACAAATGAGTGACCACACGGTCAGGTTGATGTACTGATGTTCGATGTGAGGGGCCATAAACTTTTTGTTGAAGTGGCATTTAATTTACATGTACTGCTTTTTAATTTACATGTACTGATAGTCACAGTTTAGATCTAGTCTAATTCATTCGGCGTTTTAAAATTTAAAAATTGCAGTCCTAGGGTGCGGTGATTGCGCGATTGTAAAACTGGTGATGTATAAATATAAGTTAAAATTGATTTTTACATAAAACTCATTTTTAATTTTTGAAATTCGCAATTTTTAAATATTATTTAATTTGCATAAAATATGTTTATAGAAAACTGTTATAGTAAAACTGTTTTGTTTTACGGTTGTAGAAATAACTTTCTATAAACGTAAAAATTATCTAATCTTGCGACTAAGTGATGTCTTAAACTCCGTTTGCCTCAGAGATTGGAGAGCGGTGGTGTTTGGCATTTAATGCAACCACCAGCAAACGTTATCGCACATACAAATACCATTTTCAAATTTACGTCGAACACACTAAAAATCATTGTCGTATTATGTTTTCGATCCGTTTTTCTGCGTTTCCCCCACTCCGTGAAAAAACGAGTCCTGGAAACGCAAGTTTCTCCTCGTGTTCAGCCAACGTAGACACTTGTGAGTGTGCTCCCAAACGGACCGTTAAATGAATGGTTGTATTTCACTCACATCTAAACTGACTAGTAGATATCTTCAATCAAAGGGAAAAAAAATCTTTTTAACTCTTTTGAGTGCTTTCATGGCCATACATCAAGAGAGTCCGTTTAATTTGCGTTGGACCATAAAAATAGTGCCCTGTTGGTGGCATATCATGTTGATGGACAGAAAACCCTTAAATGGACGCGTGTAACACAACTACTGACATATTCACCTACAATACATTGTACACACTTTATAAGGGTGATGTGTACGTCTATGTGACACAATATCAAACAAGATATAAACTCCATGTATTTGCCATATAGAATTTAAACGCTACACTAAGAGAATTTCTTGAGCTCACTTAAAAAATTACAAATAGGGCATGCAACTATCTAAAGTTAACAAAAGAAACATTACTGTCGTGTTTAGATAGAAGAATAGAAAGAGAAAAGTCTAAATTAAGAGAGAGTAAACTCAAAAAAATTTTGTTTGAAAAAAATATATGGGTATAGGTATAGCTATGTTAAAATAAATAAAAATCCGCTGGCAATATAATTTGTTAAAATAAATATGTATCTAGGATGTAAAATAAAATTAAAATTAGTTAGAAGATTATCCTTTAAATTAAAAACACATGGATTGGAAGCCCGACGACCAGTTGAAGTGTTGAAGGATGACTGGTGCAATCCAGGTTGGAAGGCCTACTGTTTGAAAACGTTTCCTTTTGAAAGGGCCTACTAGTTTTGTTGGAATTCTAAATTGGTTGCCACTATTTGTCTAGCAACCTTTGACGATCAATTAGACCGTTGGATGTTTTTAGTTTATATATATAAGCAGACCTTTCTCTTTTTTAATGTTTTTTTTATTTCGTAATAAGTGGGGTTATCTTGTCCATGATTTGACAAGATTTTTCTTTATTTATAAACCGAGTTATTAACAAATTGGAGATTCCAGAGGATCATGATGATGTACTAATGTTCTTGGGGAGGGACCATCAACATTTTTTTTTCTTTTTTTTTTAATAAAAAAAGTGGCTTTGTAATCCACTAGGATGATAAAATAATTAATAAAAAAACAAAATATTACGAACCTCTCACTTTTGAATGCTCATGTAGCCGGGCCTTGTACTTAAAAGAAACCATTCGCATAAATTGTAAACAATCTGATGACCAAAATTCATGAACTTTTAAAATAAAACATGTTATCCTATATTTTTTATTAGTTATTTTTAATTATTAATTCAAATAATTTAGATGAAAGGTAGGTCATAGATTAGTTTATTTAGGACAAGTTTAAAAATGAGTTTTTTTACAAAAGAATAAGATTATACCTTTTTTTTAAGAATGATGTTTATCATGATTTAATTTTTTTACGTCTTTCATAAAAGTGAGAGAAGTTTAAAGTTCGATTTGAAAAAAAATAAAAATTAAAAATTGAAAGGCTGTTTTTTATACCTAAAATCATTTTTTTATTTTCTTAAAAGTTGTGACTAATAAAAAAATTGAAACCGAGTTTAGATTAAGGTTCAGTTTGAAACAGGTTTGGGTGTTGGTGTTAATTAAAAAACTAAAATTAAAACTGAGTTGGTATGAAGCTACCTCTCCATTGATTATAAAAAAAAATCAATTTTTAATAATGTTTTGTAAAAAGATGTTTGTAGATTTTATTTAAATTTTTTTTATTTGAAAATAAATTATGAAACTCAACTTTCTTCAAATCTAACAACACTGTAAACTGATCCATGCTAAAAAAAAAATCTCTTACATTGTCCAATTTGTTTCCAAACTAGAATAGCTATCTTACGCCTTATTTGAGATGTGATTTTGGAAAGTTAGGGTTTTGTTCTCTCACATAATAAATATTTTTACCGTATTATAAAAAAAAATAAGAACAAACAAAAATACTCAAAATATTCAATATTATCAAACATATAATACTAAAAAAGAAAAACTCACTTTCTCATGTTTAGGATGAAGAAAAAATCTCCCCCCCCCCCTCCTAATAAATAATAAGACAAAAAATAAAAGTAAATTGATAAAAAAAATTTATTTTTTATTTTTCTTCACTGTTTCTCACTTTTTATGTGGCACATATAAATCATAAGAAATAAAATCAAGCTCAAATGTCTTTCAAAACACAGCAATAATAAGCAGCTTAATTAAAACAAAAAAGGATTTCCAGCCCAGTCCCTGATGGAATCACACCAAGTGTGATCTAATTCATGCAAAAATTATAAAAGGAATTATCACAATCTCACTCAGCTAAAACGGACGGGAGAACCTTGTCTCAGCTCAAACTAACCCCAACAATGAAGACAAACATTGTGTAGCGCAGACGTTGCTTGTGAATTATGAGTTATGACCGTACTCAACACTGTTAAGAAAAAGATTTATTGTCTAATCCAAGGCAAACATCTCTGATCTCTCCCACTTTTAAGTGGATCTGACGACCCCACTTGCAACTTTAAACACTCACTTTAATTATTGACCGTTGAGAGCTGTAATGCCTCTCCGTTCCTTGCTTGTTCTGGGCAGAGAAAGGGATTGCATGCACACCAAAAATTAAAATTATACCTGGCAACCAGGCACGCTTTTGCAGAGAAAAAAATAAAAATAAAAACGCCTTGTGTTTGTAAACAATGATGTTTTAAACCCCGCATGCTCCTGGATGTTGTTCATTGTCCATCTCTCTTGGTGTTTTTATTTGAGATTCCATATTTGCTTGAGTGCTGTTGCACATAGTTTTTATTACAGGATCATATACTCACCTTAGCAAGATCTATATATGATAAAAAAAAATTCTTACGTAATTTATCATTTAATATGTTTTATTTTTTTTTTATAAAAATATGTATCTCATTAGATTAGATGAGTTATATTATTTTAAAAAATTCAAACAGCACATAGTTTTTATTACTCACCTTAGCAAGATCTATGTTTGATAAAAAATTTCTTACGTAATTTATCATTGTATATGTTTTGTTTTTTTTTATAAAAATATGTACCTCATTAGATGAGTTATATTATTTTTAAAATATTCAAAACATTTTTAGACTGGATTTATGATTGAAATGGACTGGATGTAAAATCATCCTATTTTCTATTATAACAAAAAAAAGAAGAAAAAAAACATGATCCCAGAAGAATTTCTTCTCCAAAGGTTAAACATCCTAGAGGCCCAGGCCTGTTGAAAAATGATCATTTGTGGCAGGAGCCTTTGATATACTTTTTTCATTTTTATTCAAACCTAATTTTATTTCATTTTATTTTATTTTTATTGGAGGGACCCTTTGATATACTACACTAATATATTGTATGCTGAATTAATTCTTTTAAATTTTAAAAAAACGGTTCACAAGTATCTTGATTTTAAAAAAAAAGTATATATTCTAATAAATTAATTTTAATCTCATATACTTCATTAACGTCATATACTCTTATTAATAATGATGTATATATATCTCGTTGAAAATTTTTTACATTTCTTTATAAATAAATTTATACAATTAATTTATTAAAATATATATTTCATTTTTTTTATAATAAAACATATATATCATTGGATGATTTATATATACAAAATTAAGATACTTGTGAAACATTTTTTAAAAAATTAAAAAAATTTAATCCAGCATACAGTATATTAATGGAGTATATACTACACTTGTAAAATATATATTCCACTAATGAAGTGTATAGTCAAGTGAGAGAGAACTTTAAAATACAGATGAGACTATAAATGAGTACGAGTGTATCACCACCACTCCTAGTTAACCAAGCTATAAGCAAAAAGCCCAATACCATGACATCCTTCCAAAAAGCCTTTATATGACAATGTGACATCCTTCTAAAGTGCCCAAAATGAGGATCTGAAACTCAAGAAACCCAAAATTATTGCTCGGGCCGCCTGGCCCAGCAGCTGCATTCAATCTGTTTGAACTTCGTATTTGCAGCACAAATTTCTACTTCTGTTTGGAATGATTGTAATAGTCATAACTGCAGTTTCAATTCATTTGCAGCTCCAACTTTAATTCCCTTAACCTAGGTTAAGAAAATACAAAAAGGTATGACAAATTGCTTGAGTATATATAATATGTTTTGTTTTATTTTATAACGGTATGCGATTAATTTAACAAGTATATTGCTTCAATTGATTTCAAGGCATGTTGAAAGATGTAAAAAAGGGCAAGATGAATGGTTGTTCCTAACACTTTCTTATTGTAAAAAGGACATGTTTTGAGAAATAATAAGCACTTCTAGTTAAAAATTATAAAGGTACTCTTGGAAATGAGTTTTGAGAAAGAAAATTTTGCTTAAAAGCACATTTACAAATTAGCTTTTTGAAAAATACTTTTTATTACATTTGGAAAGTTTTTTTTATAAGTAGAGGTGGAAATTCTCCATTTCAATAATCCATATATAATCAAATTGTGGATTGAGATATGAGAAGAGAATATTAAGAATCCAATTTTTTTTATAAAGGATTGATTACTTTTCCAATTTTAGTAATCAATCCTTTATAAAAAAAAATTGGATTCTTAATCTTCTCTTCTCACATCTCAATCCACAATTTGATTATGTATGGATTTTTTAATTTTTTTTTTTATCTAAAAGAATCTAATGTTGTTAGGAATCACAGTATGACTTGACACTTGTGTAATATCTGTCACGCGCACTTTAACCATCAAGTCTGAGAGTGAATATTGTTTATTGTCACTGTGCTCTTGATAATCATTGACCATTCAAATTCAATGTTTTTTCATTCATGATAAGTTTCAATTATATACTCTAGTGCATAAACATGTACATCTTCTCCCATATAATGAAAAATCATCGATTACTAAGGGTCCGTTTGAAAACACAGATTGAAAAGTAGTTTTTAGAATAAAACTGTTTTTAATATGATTTTAGACATTGACTTTTTAGGATGTTTTTTTTTAATTCAGAAATCAATATTTGAAAGAAGTTTAATGTTTAGTAGAGAAAGTTGTTTTTCAATTCAAAAAATCGATTCCGATAAAAAAATTATTGTTTTTGAGCTTTTCACAACACGGATTTCGAGAGAAAAATTAAAAGGAATTCAGCTTTTGATTATGCAAAAAGTTGTCCCGTTTGACTGCACGATTTTAGCTTTTCAATTTTTCAAAAAGCGAAATTCGTTCTAATCGTGCAACCAAAGGGGGCCTAAGATAAATATAATCCCACCAAAATTACCCAAATTTAGCAATTGTTGGCCTGAGGCTGAAGTCAATCCTGCCTTTGTTTTCTGATGGAACTTGTTTGCCTGAAGTCAGTCATGCCTTTGTTAATCTTCGGGTTAAAAGTGGGGGTGGGAAGTCGATGAATAACAGTGCTTGTTAGTTTTTTGAACAAACTTTCATTAAAATCTCTATGGACCTATCATGCGTTGAAAACTGGAGTAGCTGGAAATCCTAGAATGGTCGGAAAATAATTAATTTTCGGCATTGAGACAAGGGGAGAATAGTGGAGACCACTTTTGACAATGTCATGGCACATTTTACATATTTATTGCATGATCTGTACCAGTCAACATAACAATTAGGGAAAAAGCCCTCTACAAATGTTAGAATGAGAAGAGTGTGTTTGGTTGTGTGATTGCAAATTGATTATGCAGGAATTTGGGATTTAAAACTGATTCTGTAGGAAGTTAACCCCTCATCAGCTTTCCTTGAAAATTACAGTTTTTAGACACTACTTGCTTGAAATATATTTGTAGGAAACTATTACAATACAATAAAACTGTTTGGTTGCACAATTGCAGAAATAACTTCCTTGCAAACATAACGACTGTTCAATCATGCAACCAAACACTATCTAAGTTAGATTGAATTGTCGTTTTGAAAATTTCCTTGAAATAAACAAGCATGATTTTACCTACTTGCTACCGACCACATGTTGATAGATAAAAAGCAAAACACATCCATATCAATTATAGCAGAACATAAGGGCAACTTGATGAAGCCTATGTCCATAGGCATCTAGTTTTAAACCACGTTATATATGTAAAATCGGTATTCACGTATAATCACTAGACATCTCCTTATTTGACAATACAGGACTAAACCATGGACATGTATCTACCTTACTCTCACCTCTCAATAGGTTTATTAGGAGCTTGGCCATGCCCGACCCTTCTCATTAGGCTAATCATGTGTGGGGTCAAGAGTCTAACGTGTTTTAAAGCTGTGTGCCTACGAATAAAATTGACAATATTACACGTGTAAACCTGAGGTGTTTAGTTTAACATTGTTCTTTTTTTTCTTTTTCTGTGACTGAATTGGAGCTGATCATGCACTTGGATTCAGGCATCCAATTTGTAGAATACAATTATAATGAAGAATACAACAGAAGAAATTGGTTGTTGCCCCTCTGTCTACATTGTTACCAAACCTTCATTATTTTTGCCAGGGATTCCCTATACCAATTAGATCACCAAGCTCCTTTAAAAATCTGCTCAGAGATTCAAACAATGCTTTTTTACACCATTAAACCACTGAGGTAATAGAAATAATGCTTCCTCTGTTTCTAAGCAGTTTCTGGGGAGAATATAAGGCAGATCATTAATAACTGAAAGAGAAGTTCTCAATGAAGCTTTTGAGGAAACATCACCAAATCCATTCAACATTTGATGACAATCAAAGGACACACTCAAATAAGAATAAACTTAATCAAGGGGAAAGCAATCACAGCAGAGGAAAGTAATTGAAAAAAAAAGTTTACTTCTTTAAGTAAAAGGTATCCGTTGCTTCTTAAAAAAAAAGTATTGCATACACAACCAATTGATTGATATCCATGCTATGCAGGTATGTCTTCACTCAAAATAGAAAAAAAAATTTGATTGGGTAACCATGCTTCCTATAAGAGAGTGGGAGAGAGACAGGTGAACAAGGTGGATGAGTTGCGGAGAACTGAGAGTGGGAGAGAGGGAAAAATCAAAAGAGAAAAAAAAGGAAAAACAAGCGAACAACGCTTCTGCACCAGCTCCATAGCCAAGTTATAAGAGGAGCAGGCCGAGGTTGAACTTGTGAGGGAGGAGAAGTGGAGGGGGTGTGACTTCACTGTGTAACAAAGAAAAGGAGGAAAAAGAAACACAGAGGAAACCAAAAGGTAGAGAATAAAACAAGATGTGCAACAGTGTCATATGCATTTGGATGAATTACTGCAAATGCTTTCTTGCTTAGCAGTCAGCATTTGCTGCCCCTACGGCAAGAGAGAACACCAGCATCAGTTGTGATGGAAGCAACCATAGAAGAAGACTTGGCGCCAAGGCTGGAAGCTCTTGAATAACTAGCTGAAGCACCAGCGCCCGAGGGCGTGAAGTAGGCGCCGTTCAAGAGCAGGTCGCCCTCCGACCTCCAGTTCCAGCCCTTCCAGACACTTGAAGATGTCTCTACTCTCTTGGTCACCTGCTCAAAGTAAGAGACAAAGGAGATGTGTCAACTTATGCAAACTGGAGTCTTTAACAGAGGTGGATGAAACTCTAATTTTCTGATCTCCTTGTGAATTACATATTATTAACTTCTAAGCTAATGCAGTACCTCTTTAGCAAATGGGTTCGTAGGGGCAAGGTATCTGTTTCCCTGGCTGTTGATGGTTGGTTCAGCACTCCCACCAATAGCATACATCTCCCAGTGAGTGTAGTCATTGTTCACCACATGGAAATACCCATGCCTACACCTGCATTAGTTTATTAGTAACAGATTAGTACAGCTAAATTCAAAGATTGATTAACTGCATGTATATGCATTCAGCATGAATTATGTTACCTGGGCATTCTCTGAATGAGACCCTCTCCAAAATGGTTGAAAGCGATGGTAACTTGCATACCTTTGTCCCTCACATAGGAATCGCTGTGGCCCAACAACATCACCTGTCATGCCAAGATTTTTATTAATCAGCCAGGATCCGCTATTCAATCAAGTTCTGAAAAAACATAATAAGGGGCATTCAAAACCCCACCTCATTGTGGTGGGTGAAGTAATTGTTAGAGATGGTAATTGCAGTGGATCCCATGATGGCATCGACTAGGCCATCTGCACAGTTGGACAGGGAGCAATGGTCGACCCAGACATGGCTGGACCCGAAGATGGACACAGCGTCCCCATCAGCAATGGTCCTCCAGCCATAATGAGAGGGTGAACTTCGGACCATGGCATTTCCAGTGGGCTTGCAGTCATGGATATGAAGGCCATGGATGATGATATTGGTGACAAACTGGATTGTGAGGCAGGCACCATTGGCGATGTGCACATTAACTCCACGTCCATCGATGGTCTTGAAGCTGTTCATGATGAGCTCCTCCTTGAGGGTTATGACCATGTCACGCTTAAAGACAATCCAAAGGGGCTCGTCTTGGATGACGGCGTGGCGGAGGGTGCCTGGTCGGGGGTTGACGGCATCATAGTCACCAGGATCTGTGACAACGTAGTAACGCCCATCGCGGCCACCAACAGCATTGCGTCCAAATCCGATGCCACAGTCGGCAAGCCTTTTTCGGTTTTTGTGCCAGGTGGGATCGCAACGCCAGCAATCATCGATGGGGTTACCTGTTCCGCACGACAGATAGCCCAATGAACGCCTTGCTGTGCTGTTCCGCACGCTCCTGCTCAAATTTCATGTTGTGTTAATCAAATTGGACATTTTCTGCACATATTGGAGGCAGTAAAAAAGATTGCGAAATGAGAAAACACCAATCCCTCTTATGGATGATGCTTGATGCTTGATGCTTATGCGTACAGAATTTGCTTGAACAATTGCCAAACATAATTTTCAAACACTATAGTTGGAAGAAACCAAATGACGAACATATGGGTCACTTGCACACATTTGGTATTGAAACAAGTCATTAGAGAAATTTCTGCATAACTAAGCAACTGCCAAAACAGTCATGGAGCAATCATAAATGAAATGACAAAAGATGGAGAATTGTTTTTAATGGCACATGATATGCACTATGCAGCAAATGAGTATTTCGAGTAGGGAAAAAGAAGGTAGCAGAGTGGTTGGGATTGAACAAGAAGACATGGAGTTGAACATGCAGTTGATTTTCTTGAAAAACGGAGAGAGTCCAAAAAGTAGCATATGTAAAACTGACACACACCATGTGAGTGAGTAAATGCGGAGTTAGACAGGCACGTTGTAAACGACCAGCAGAAAAGTAAGAGGATAAACAAACTAACCATCAATCCCTCCTGTCCAAGTCTATAGGTAGTAAAAAAAGAAGAATCACTATTTAACAGTTGGGAATTTTGTAAAAATTTTAAAAGGGGTGGACCGTATTCACAATGGGCGTGAGAATATGAAACCCTCTTCTCTAAAACATGGCACACTTCGATGCAGCCATTAATGTAGTAGTTGGGGAATGCCAAACGGTCACTAGGAATGTTAAATAAACAGCACTGTCATTTTAGGAAATGATAATTGGCACAGTTAGTTAAATAAATATCTATCTTCCAATTTAATTAAAATTATTAGTTATCAAAATAAAAGTTTTCTTGATTTTACATTTCATATATTATTTAATAATAACAATAAACCTTTATTCAACAATATACATAAAAAAGTGAATTTTATAGTACACGTTTAACATTCGAGCCAATTTTTAAAATTAGGAGATTCAAGAAAAACAATTTGTTAAAGTGTATTGAAAAATAAACATCATTAACGGGAAGAATATGATATTAGGGGAAGGGGTTTGCCCAAATTATAAAATATACTTTGTTTCTATTAATTAATACAGGGCATAAGATAAGGGAGTGAAAATAAAACAGAGATACCCCACCATACAAACAAAGAATCCAACCCAATAAGAATAAAACGGAATCAGGCCAAATCGTACCCGTTAAAAAGTTCAAAATCGCACCGACAATACATACAAGCATGATAGAAATAAGAACAAAATTATTGATCGACGCATGTGAAGTAGGGGAACCCAACCGACACGGCAATGCAGGGTCTCAAAATGGGGTAAAATAAAAAAAATAAAAAAAAATCGAAGCACAATTAAGTGAACCCATCATCATAAAATTCATGAATCGATTAAAAACCCCCCATGTGGGCCATTGATTTCGAAAAGAACTCACATTTCAACCATTGCTGCGACGGCTTCCGGATCATCCGCGACGGCGTCCTCCGTTCTTATCTCGGGCCTGTCAAAGGATAGGAAAAATGAGCGCCAAATACAGAGTGTAAAAAGCCCGGCTGAGTGGATGAAACTGTTCGAGGTGGGATTCGATGAAAAGTAAACGAAACCACTTTATGACTAGAAATTGATTTATTCTGCTATTAAATCACGACCGTCCTTTCTGATTTCATTGTCGTCTCGGGGACAGAGAAATCGCCACTCCTCAGGAGGGACGTAAACGTTGCCCGAGGCGGAGGCACCTGCGAGAGTCGCAGAAACCCTAAAAGCAAAAGCGTCCATTTTGTGAGAGAGAGAGAGAGAGAGAGAGAGAGAGACACTGACTCTGAAAGAATTTCTCTCTCGCCCTTTTCGTTTCGGGGACCGTAGTCGTCCCAGATTTAAATTACGGATATGCCCTCAAAAGAATCGTCAAGTCCTCGGCGAAAGAGGGGGAATTTATGGATAAGATCGGCGATGTTTAAGGGTTTTTTAATAATTTTCATCAGAAAACGAACACTAACGGACTAAACGGTTTGGATCCTACGGACCAGATCTGGACGGCTCAGATCATCGCTCGCATTGGATCCCCGTGGGTTTTCTCTATAGCTGAACGGGAAAACCGAGGAGCCAAACAAAAACCCAAATCCTTGAAGAGCGAGATCTGGACGGTCCAGATCCCATGACAGGATAAAGGACGGTTCAGATCTACTAAGAACCTGGGAAGAGAAGCTACTAACCGTCCTGCAATGGAGGATCTGTTCGCCATTGCTTCAGTGAGGCTCTGCTTCATTTCGTGAGTCCTGACATGGTAAATGCAGTAATTAGTGAATTCATGAAGTACCATTTTTTTAGTGGTAAAATTAGGAGAATAAAAAATCAATCTCTAATTAGAAGAAAAAAAATCAAATCATGTAAAATAGCTTTAAAAAGACTTTCGGATTCCCTTAAATTACGAGAGAAAAATCAACGGAACTCTCAAACTAACCAGAATGGCTCAGATGAATTAAACCTCATTTTGGGGGTTTCGGATATACAAATAACGAAATCAAATGAAACACTGAATCGAGCACCATATCCAAAGTTTTTCGCCAAATAAACCCACATTTCACCGGAAACGCAAGAACTGAAAACACCAAACACAATCGACCAACCAAATTCGAAATGTACCTCGAACCGTCCATTTCTCTGCCCGAAACGCCATTCCAAGCTCCCTGGCGACCAGCAACAGAACCACGAACAACAGAGACCGAGCACCCATTGTTTGAGCTTCAGATCTCACTCGCTCCCACTAAAGACTCTGTGTTTCACTCCCTCAATTGTGAAAAAAATATATACTTAGAAACTGAAAAGCAGAGAAGCGAAAGCGGTCCAAAAAAGCCACTCAGCGGAACCGCCATTTTATAGAACGTTCGCCCATCTTAACCACGCCGCTTAACCCCGACTACAGTCTAAACCCGAGACCCCGGTTAGGGTTAGGTTAAATCATTTAACCTAACCTAAGTAAAAGAAAACCTACAACATAACCGCCACTAACGGATTCACCTAGCCCGCATAGACGGTGACGGCACCTTATGAAAGCGTGCGAACGTTGTCGCCAATCACGTGCGAGGATTCTCACATGCACGGTCTGACGTCCCGACGCCTTTTAACGATGGAACCCACATTGTCCACGTGGGATCACGGCGTTAACTAACGTTTTTTTTATGTTTTATGTTTTAGGGAGAAATCTAATTAACCCTTTATAAACTCCCCCAAAATCCATAACCACTTGACTATTCTTGAAGTACATATAACCCCTTAAAAACCCATATATAAATCTAAATAATCATTTGAGTTACACTTCTGTCGACATATGAGAAATATTGTGTAAATATTTCATTTAGTTAATCCTAGTTGCATGTAAAAATCTCTTACAATTTGTTAAAAAGACGAAAAATACTTGATTTTTACTCATTTGAATATATTATAAAACTTATATTTCAAAATGTAAATTCTCATTTATTGAAGATCTTTTATATTTTTAACACATTGTATGAGTTTTTTTGTATTAATCAAATAGTATATTCACATAATATTCATAATCTGTCAACGCAAATTTAATTTAGGAGCCTATTTGAATTTACATAAATTTTTTAGGGTAAAATGCATTTAGACGTTTTCGAAACATGCAGAAACACCCCCTATAGTTTGAAAACATGCAATTACACCCCTTGCAGTTAAGATTTTCCATTAAGATGAGATAAAAGTACGATTTTACCCTTTTAATTAAATCTTTATCGTGCTTTCACTTATTTTTTGGTGGGTTGTTTTCATCTTTAGTTTATTATTGTGTAACTTAATTATTATAAAAATGCATCCAAATACATTTGAAGAGTTAATTATTGTATAAATTAATATTCATAAAACATAAATAAAATTATTTAATTGATTTTTCCGTAGATATTTATAGAGTTAAGGGTAAAACAGTAAATTTAAATTATTTTTTAACCCTTATTAACAAAAAAAAATATAATAACAGATGGTGTAAGTGAAGGTTTTTAAATTTTAAGGGTGTTTCTGTAGGTTTTGAAAGCATCAGAGGGTCTAAATGCATTTTATCCATTTTTTTATGGGTTGTTTAAATTTCGGACAGTTTGGAAGGGGGCTTTATGGATTTTTCCCGTTTTTTAATTATGATCCCATGCAAGAGCGACCACGTTCCATCATAACACGGTTTCACGCGTGTAATAAAAACATTGGTCGTGGTGTATTTACTATCTTGCCCCTTATGTGTTGTTATTTCTCTGTTATTTGGATTTGCGGATGGGTTCGTAACGGCCGTTGAACAAGTGGATCAGTTGGGCTGTTTTTAATGAACGATTTTTGTTGATCATCTGATTCAATGCGTTCATTAGTCACTTTTTTTTATAAAAAATGTATTTATTCGTCACCTGTTATGTGAGTCCAACTTATCAGTTAGATGATGTTGAATGAAGAGCTTCCGGCTATGGATATGAGTGGATCTTGTATTATATTACAAAACAAATGCCTAATGTTTCATACATAATGTGGAATTAATCCTTCTCCAGTCTCCACCGTCAGATTTTCGATTATTAATCAGACCAGATTTACTAGAAGTGGGGCACCTAGAATACGGTGCCATCATATGTGCTCACCTAATAAATGCGCTTCTAGTTGTTAAAATTTATGGAGGACCTGTTTATTTCAACAATCTGTTCTGTTAATAAAAAGTAACATTAGCTGAGCCCTTCATTGCAGATAAATAATTGTTGTAGCTAGTGTAACATTGATAATTTTTTTAGCAAATAAAACTTTAGTTAAGTTAGCTAGTGTCCCTTTCTCCATAAAAGAGACCAGGAGATCAAATTCAGAGAACACCTTATAAAAAAAGACTAAAAGTTTTTTTAATTTTTTTCTTTTATTATAAGCTTTAAGCCTTCATGATAGACGCATCAGCCAACATGATCATTCGTGTGTTCTTCCGGTTTCTATCATACGTGTTACTCATGTACATGACCTTTTGCAAGTTTCAATAGATTTTCCGCTTCATTGATGTTTGAGATATGTTGTTGTTTCTTATATATGTTTTGGGGTAGATTTCACACGATGGGGCATGTCGATCGAATTGGTTATGGGGCATTGGGGGGTAATTGATAGAGGGGTAGGGGTGTCTCATCCAGTAGACTTCTCTTTTACTATGAGTCACCATTTTATGTATCCTTTTGTTTTCCTTTATTTTTATGTAATTTGAGCAAAGTTCTTCTAATACAAGAGCATACATCTATCGTTTCTCAAAAAAAAAAAAAAAGAAAAAAAAAAAAGAATGGGTCAGAGATCAACATACATCAACCTCAACAGCTAATACCCAATTCAAAGCCAAACAACACAGAGAGAGGTCAGGGAGTGTTTCACTCCAGAAAACCCTTACGTGAAGCCGTGATTGTTTATATAATTAGCTAATACAGCACGGCATAGGTAAACGCCCGACACTGCTAATTGCTTGAAGGCATATATCAAGGAAAGACTAACGCATGTGACACAGTTGGAGGAGTGTCATTAAAGTCCTGTGGGACATATGTGTACGTCTTCCAATTAGGACCAATTCTGTACTCGTTTGTTGTATTAGTAACAACTGTGATTGTCCTTTTAAGAAACCAGGAATATCATAATATGTTATGCACCAAAGCTTTTGTGAGTACTTTAGATGAGGCCATGAGGGGCATGGAACAACTAGCTAGGTCCTTCTCAAAACTATTCATTCATTTCATCTGAATTCAAGAAGAGACGACAAATGTAGGCCATCCAACTTGCCGTACAACCGAGACTCTCCGTCCCACGGACTCATGTCTTACCTTCCAAAACTCATCAGAGCCAAAAATATATATCCTATAGTAAAACTGTTAAATTTCTTTCCCCCAAAGTGAATAATTGGCGGATGTTACATTTTTTTTAATAAAGATTCATTTAATTAGACACTAAAGATGGTCATACATCTAATAATACAGATGCATATGAAAAATTTACAGAAACTTTACAATCATTTTAAAAACAAAGAATATACACAATATATGACCACCTCCATGTGTAAAACTGGTTCCGCATAGAAAAGTGACTAGAAAATTTCTCGGTAGACAAATATAAAAATAAACAATTTATCATAACAAAGAAAAATATCAACTAAGGGAGCATTTGATTGTGCGATTATGCAATTTTTGCGATTGCATGGAGCTGCTTAAACAATCTTACGTGCAACCAAACAGTTGCGATTTTAGGTAAATAATGCTTAAAAGCTGTGATTTTGAAAAGCTGTGGTGGTGAGAGCTTCCTACAGAATCAGTTTTAAAACTCTGATATCTACAAAATCAATTTTACAATCGCGCAATCAAACACACCTCTTAAGTAAAAATCATGTAATTTATTCTCTATTCTTATAACTGTTTTATATTAGATCAGAATAGGCAATTGGTGAATGAAATGGAGACTTATTGCCTGAAAATTACTACTGTCGCAAATATTAATGTTAAACAATTTAATTAATGCCTAAAACTGACTATTAATATGTCTTAACTAATTAAAATCCATAAATTTTTTTTAATGAAACCACACTACCCCAAAGTTTTTACAAAAAGTAGTGGGCCGGGGTAATTGCCCCCACTATGGCCGACTGGCTCCGCCACTGATTGCACCACTTTACCCTTTAACTTCACTCCTTCTAGCCTGTGAATTATCCACATATATAATTTCAGAATTTATATTCAAAAGGTAAAATATTATTTGATTTTCAATATCTAGGAAGAGGATATGGATATCAAGTATCCACTTAAAAAAATATGAGGATGCAATTAATTAATATATTATATAAAATAATAATATACATCTATATTATATATTGTTTGAGTTTTATTACCTACATTAAAAATAATTCTCAAAATTCAAAATTTAATTATTAACTAATGAATTTTTTTTATCGGCGCTCGAAATGCGAAGTTTCGAAATTTAAATTCACTTTTTTAATTGCGTCATTTTTAATACATCGCATATTCGCATGCCTCCCAAGTAGTGAATATACTTAGATATGTCAATTATCTAAAAGAAATATATGTTCATGTTAATCCAAGACTTGTGCATTTAATTTGAACACTATTTTTTATGTTGCTCACACTTTTTAATTTTTACATTTTAGTATATAAAAATCACGCATGTCCCATTGTGTCTAGCTCATTGTGGATACTTCAGTGATTGGGGAGGGCGGGATTTATATATGGAAAATGATATGTCCAACCTCAATTGCAGCCTCAAGTGCATGCAGTCCACATCTTTTTTTTTTCTTTTTAAAATCATACAGTCTTCTATTGAAGATATGATGTTATTTAAAATGAAATATATATTAATAAATAATAACATAATTATTTTCATTGTGAAAACATAATTTTTTTTGTCATACACTAATAAAATCTCATATGCTATAGTAATGCAATATATACTGTACTATTATATTGTATGAGACTATAAATCGTACTACAGAATAGGAACTGAGTATATTCAACGCTCTTCACACACACACTAGAAACCATGTTTTTAAATGTCTCAAGCCCAACTCTCTTTATAAAAATAACAAAAAGACTAAAAAGCGAAGTTGGTAGAGACAAGATAGGCGATCTAATCCATATCACTTGTCTTATTAATCCCATTGTACTATACCTAAACTTTTATGTGATGAATCTTGGAAAAGTTGTGTTATAAAAATTTATATCACAACATCCAACAAGTAAAGCTGAATTGATTCATCACATTATATTAAACAAAAAAAGAAACACTCTCTGCATATTTTAACCCAATGAAAGGGCCAGAGAGCTGGCATTCCCAAATGAAAACTACAACAGGAATCTATGTTTGGATTGTTACATATTTATGCGCTGGCAATCCTGACCGTACAGAAGGGGAACTCTGTCGTCCTCTCCTCATCTATTACTCATAAAGTACCACTAGATGTGATTCAGATCAGACGGTCAATACTATCCGATGTATATACAGCTAAGATTGGTCAAGATCATCAACCAGATCCGATCAGAATTCCTCCTAATGAGTCACGGATTACACAGTCATCAGCTCCAAAAAGAATATATTAAAACATTGCATGCATGGTTCATTTTGTGGGGACACAAGTAATTCTTCAAAACATTATTATTTCAACCACACATGTTTCATAATATTCCATTATGCACACAGTGACACCACACCTAACCCGAGTTAACGAACCACCGATTCCAAGGGGATTAAATTATTCCCGTATAACATCCAAACAACAACTCCCCGGTAAGGTGGGATCCACAGAGTCTCCCCCACTCACATGGGGATTTTGTTTTTGGGATTGAAAATTTTTGAGGTTGGAAGCCCTTTTTTTTTCATTTATAAAAAGTGTTTTGTTATTTATTTGGTATAGTTGGATGACAACCCACATGGTACGGGAGACTGCCCGAACCACTCCACCTCAACAGATCGATTCGATCACTTTATCCACAATGCATGGCTAGGTCTCCTATTATATATGGGTTCCTTTTTGTTACTACTTGAGGATATCGTGAATTAATAGATCAAGAGAAAAATCAAATAAATGCAAAGAATTTATGTTGATAGAGCGTACCAATGATCAATCCATTATTTTTAAGAAGTTTTTATAATGTTCAGAGCAAAAATAAAAAAGCATTAGAATCTAATTATAAAAACATAAGATGTCTTTTAATAGTAACATCCTTAATACGCGAAGGTTAACATTACTCTACACATGAATCAATGTCCATATATAACACTTTTCACAGTATGGTGGTTGGGCTTGGTAGTTCACCAAAAGGTGTTGCCATTGGTGGACCGGACCAAACGGTAGCTGCATCAGTTGTCAATGGGGGTTTGTTGATTGTCGATCACTCGTTGAAAAATCACTTGGTGATTGAACATTGATTGTACAGTAGAGTGGGAAGTGCTGCATATATCTTATTGCACCTTTTTTTGATGTTTTTAGAATGGGGTATTATGACATGGCTTCCTTTATGTAATGTACAATAAAGAGAGAAGAAAAGGTTCTTTGAAAACGAGAGAACTCATGCATGGTTATTTTGATTTTCTCTTTGGTGAATTAATTTAGATGAGTTGAAATTAATAATTAGTTCAATGCATGTGAGACCAATTTCATTTTGATGTAAAAATTATTCAGTTCAATCTAATAGTATAAAAATCATATGAAATCCATTTCATGGTTATATTGTTTTACTTCTACTTATATGTTCGTGGATCAATTCGAATTTTATAGTAATTTAATTTGATTCATTTACGATTTCAAGCCAATTGGTAATGTGTTCGATTGGAATTTTTAGTTCAAATTAAAATTAAGTGAATTGAGTTTTAATTATTCATTTTAATCCCTTTTTATTTTCAATGCAATTTTTTTTTATAAAAAAAACATCTCACATACACATATACTGACGAATCATAATGTTCAAAATGTAATATCATAACAATACACGATTGCATGAGTACGTAACATTTGTAGATTTTTTGAAAATCTGTAAACACTATACAAAATCTCTATGAAAATACGAAGTGAGAACACCATTTAAACCCCAAATGCTAGACAAATGTCTGCAAATATATTAATTACAATTAATAAGGAAGCCATGTATGTAATCTACACTTTTTTCTTACCTCCTTTTGAATTGAACTTTTGGTAGTGTATAACAATATCTACATCGAATCTTGGTGAACCAAAAAAAATTGGACCTCACAAGAGGGGGGGGTCCTACTATACCCAATAATAAAGAGATCATTCAATAATTAAATAATTAAAAGCCCGTATAGTGTCTCATGTACCAGCATGAACACACACACCAAACACCCCCCCCCCCCCCCCCCATCAAAAAAAAAAACTTCCGTATAGTGTGTGATGTACCTGCCAGCTTAGCTTAAGCTGTGAAATACATTATAAAGCACAGCAAGGGCTGTAATGCATGCACACATCTTTGGCCAACAAACCCCCCCACCCAAATGTGGTGGGGCTTCTGCTTATTCAATAGCCGGAAGAAAGCGACGCGTTTCGCATCCGTTACCACTGCAAGGGACAGCTTAGATTCAAGTCATGTGAGACTCACATGGCCTCTCTCAAGATTTTTCAATCTGATATTTTTCTTGTTTTATTTAATTTCGAAGTGCCGGCAAAGCGTTTGGCAAGGCCCCTCTTTAACTTCGGCAAACGCAATTCATATGAGAAACATTGTTCACCAATTGAGGCAGCTAGCACAGCCAGCTTTCCCATTTTTTGGTCTTTTGTTTGATTATTGCTTTCATATCAAGATGAGGTTCCCATTCTTTTCGGCTTTTTGTTTAACGTGGGGTTCAATGGTTTTGATTGTCCAATATATAACATTGCTATGGAACCTGCGCCGACATATTCAATCCATTTTACAGTTCTATCTACAACCCAGAAATGGTTCTCCTACTTATACACTCCATTAGTATAGCAGTATATAGTCACAGATATTGGATGCTGCAGTGTATGAAAAATTAATTTTTTTTCATTTTTTCAAGTACATGCTAAAGAGAAACAAAATTGTTTTTAAAAAATCAAAACAGTTTGAGACCGCAAACGGGGGATAAATGTATCATTTTCCAACCTCCATGTTAGTGATCTATGTTTTGAGGCCTACTAGTATATATGCGACATTCAAATGATTTTTCCTTCGTTTGAGATAGTGATTCAACATTTGATCGACTTGATGACAATTAATTTTAGAACAGATAAAAAATATACCATGAGAGATATATTATAATCATTTCATTATTGATCTAACTGCTTAAGTTACCAAACGGGTCATAATACATTGTGATTATTGGATGTTTTTCGAATTGAGAGTTATACTGTTTGAATTACTTCAAGCATTCTAGCTAGACAAATTTGTCAGGGAATGCCAGCAAGTGACAAGAGAGGTGCGTTTCAGAGAGGTTTGTTTTTTGTAAAGATGGTGATATTAGATCTTGTTTTTGCTCTGTGGACAAACACAATGTGTCAAAAACGCGTTGATGCATTGTGATTTTCAATTCTCCCTTCTCGATCGTTTGTGTAGGTGAGATTCTTGGATCCAAATCAAAGATTTCCTCTGCTGCAATTTGCAAATACAGCATGTCCATTAATTGATCATAATTTTTAAAAGTGACAGAAGGTTTCACTAACAGTACATATGAAATTCACATCCAAATAAATGCCTATTTGTTCAGTAGTATTACTGAAGTACTGTTATATTTGTCATGCTGGATGCATGTCGCAAAATTAAAATGCTTGTGGTGGACACGCAGCATAAATTCTCAAAGATGTAGAACATATGAGAACCACAAATGCAAAAGGGGAACATTCATGAGCTCCATAAATATGTGGGGCGTGATGAACTACTGATGATTCTATTTATGTGACATATTAGATAATTTATCTGGCTGACCTGATCTGCTGTTCCACTTAAAATGTGAAAATAATAATATCTTCCTATTAAGCTCAGGTGGTATATAGATTTTATTCAATTTTAACAAATGGAAGCATATATATATATATATGACAAAATGAAAACCCAACAAACCATATAATTAACAAAAAATAAGAATACTTAAAATGGCTAGTTGCCTGTACAGAGGATAGGAGAAGTCAATCACTATAATTATTAAATGTGTTTTTTTTCTCATATATACCCATATTAAATCTTGATTTTGTTGATTTTGTCAAAATGCTCCTGTTTAAATGGTCTGTTCAAAAATACCCTAAAAACTCATAAGTTGTGCATCCATACCCCTCCATCACAAGATGTTAACGTCTCAGGTCCAACCCTAGTTAATTGGTTAACCATGGGATAAGCAATTACAAAACTACATTATTTTAATCCTTTTAAAATTTAAACCTCACATGAAACCCATAAAATTTCTCCCTCCATCCACTCTTCAATCCGTCGAAGCCCCTCTCCAAGAAGCCTAAATTAATCAGCCATCTTCGTCCACTCTTCAATTTGTCAGAAGCCTCTCTTTGAGAAACCCAAATCACAAATCCCTAACCATGAGAGACACTCATGATATTTGAGATGAAGAGTTGATGATACTTGAAATGAACTCATCTTTGTATGTGGGTTTTGAATTTTGAATGGGATCTGGGCAAAGAAGATTGGGTGGGAGGTTGAAGAAGAAGATGAAATTGGTTTGGGGTTGGGAAATTTGAGATTTTCAATATGGGAGGTTGAAGAAGAAGATGGAACCAATGTTGGTTTGGTCTTTTCAGCTGTTTTTAACCGTGGTAACGAACTTTTGACGAAGAAAATTAACTCCATTTCATGTTTATTAACTGCAAGCATATGAATACACAAGTTATGGGGCTTTTTAACCGGGATTTTTGGACGACAGACTATTTTAAATGGGCACATTTTAACAAAATCGAGATTTAATAAATGTATATATGCATGAAAACTCTAATTAAATAGGATAAAATGTCTCTCAATCACTCTTTCTTGTTACTTTTCTGTTATATCTAAGATCAACCCTGGGCATTCGCCTCTATTTTTCAATAGTCTCACTTAACCTTAATAAGATAGAGATTTAGTTTGTAGCGATACATCAGATTATCCAAACAATATAATGTAAGGAGAATTATTACTAAAAATCTCATGGGTCAAATGGATTCTCTGTTTGCACTTGTTTAGTTATTTTAGCCACTTGACTGCATCAAACGATTTTTATTTTATCAAAACATCTAAGATGAATAAATCTATTTTATTTGATGAACCACACTCTTACCAAAACCAACACATCTCACAACGTGTTTAATTAAAAGTTGAAACACGCATCAGTAAATACTAATTCAACATTACTGGGTATAAAAAAAAAAACCCTGCAAATCGTGCTCCAATGATAGACATGCAAAAGTTGGGATGGGAGTCACGTCACGCTCACACCCGTTCAAAGCCCACTTTCATATGAACGTTCATAAACATTTCCAACGGAGAGTCCAAATTTGTTATTGCTTAAGTCACAAAAGGTTCATTAAGATAATGATCAAACCATTTAAGTAAGTTTAAGGTACTCGCATCAGATGACATCATGATCCACAAAGACCACCGAAAAACCTTTCTTTTTTTTCTTTCGAGGGATCTCATGATTTGGGACAAGAAGGGAATGAGTCAATATCACGATTGATGGCGCAACCGTCTGAATTCAATGGTTCAACCGCAAGAGACCAAGATTTTATTAGCCAAATTAAAGAAAAAGTGATGTAGTGATGCTTTCATGATGTTGTTACGTTACGTGCCTATGTATAATGCATGGATAAGGACCAAACACACTTTAATTTGCGTATGTTTTCAAACACTGCTAATTGTCTTATATTTTATTGAAATTTATTCATAAAATGTTAATTAGAGATATGTTTTCTTTTTTCTTTTTAATGGAGTTAGGAAAAATTATTATAAAAGTTGGCTTCAGTGACCAAGGCAATATGATAAGTCTAATAAATTATTTAACAATCCTAAAAAAGGATTGTATTTATATAAATATATTTTATAATTATCATCACATAAAAATAAATGCTAATAAAATAGAAATAAATAATGATAAATAATAAATAAAATGAAAAATTTTAAAATAAAAAATAGCACAACCCATATTCTTTGTAATTCAAATAATAAATAAAATAAAATTTAATAAAAAATAACAAAAATGAAAGAATAGAATAAAAATAAATGGACAAAATCTAAATTGAAAAATTTATTAAAGTAGACAAACAAATAAAAATAAATCTCAAATAGAAAATAATAAGATAATTTTATGGAAGTTGGGAGCCTTTTGACCTGGGTGGTTAGGGACCCTAGGTCACCTACACCCAGGTCTGGCTTAAATGGGGAGTTGAAAGTTGAAACCTGTCTAACATTTATGTGATCGTTGCAAAGTCCTCTTAATGAAAAAAAATTGGGGATCAGACACCTTTACAGCTTTACTTTGATTAATTTGATGCATTATTATTAACTACTTTGCCATAAGTTGTCATGGAGCATGTCGAACCAAATAAACACTGAAGACATGGAGCATGTCGAACGGGATTAAATTCAAATTGTGGACTTCAAACAAATTTAAGTCGACGGGATACAAATAAAATTGGCCCAAATCCACAGAACCCAAAACGAGATGGACTCTGCAGCACACAATCCCCACATGATCAAGTTCACAGACGTATGGTCCATATATAGATATAAAGTCAAAAATATTCTTGAAATCTAATGCTCATTCATCGGCATAGATTTGTGATCACGAATCAATACCAACCTCAAAAGAATATTCTTTTAAATGGGTTGCTTATCGGAATTGGTTTGACTTCCCCGACACACAATTAATGAATTAAAGCTAATTGAAGGTTACTTCAAAGTGATTCACAGACAATCACAGTTAGTGATAAGAAAACCTATTCGCGACTCCCCCTATAAGATTCTGGATTTGAATTTTTATGAGCTCTGTTACACGCTATTCTTTTTCAACCCCGTTTCCAATTTTATATATATATACTTTGTTTAGAACATTTCCAATCCTATATGACTCAAATGTATATCTAAGGTAGTGTTTGGTTGCGCGATTGTGTAACATTTGCGATTGCAGGAAGCTGGTTCTGCAATCGTGCAACCAAACAGTTTTGTAATCGCAGCTTCCTTCAAACAGATTTCAGACAAATAGTATAAAAAAATTGTGATTTGAGAAAGCTGGGGGGGGGGGGGGGGCAGCTTCCTGCAGAATCAGTATTAAACATAGCGATTGCAGAAAATCAGTTTTGCAATCGTGTTACCAAACACTACCTAAATTTAAATTTGAGTAAAAGTTATTCAAAAATCTCTTCCACCATTTATTCATACTCATATCAAATCAAATTTTTACTAAAACTTTTACTCAAATCAAGAGAAACTCAAACATTTACCCAAATATCTAGCCAATCAATTAATCAAATTAAAAGATTTGAGTAAAACATAAAGTGATGGTTGTATACATACCATATCAAGTGAAACTTTTACTCAAATTTTTAGTGAAATTTGAGTATAAATTTTAGTAAGGGCTGAGAGATAGCCTTTTAACTTGTAGTGAGATATATATGTTTTGTTAGAAACTATTTATATTTTCTATAAATAATTAAGTTTATACAATACATTTTTCATAAAAATGTATACCTCATACTAAAACTACATTTGAGGCTTAAAAAAAATTGGACTTAATATTATTATCATCATCATCTCATAAAATATTATTATTATTTTCTTCCCAAAAGAGACTTGAAGTCACTTTTGAGAGACGAAACAAACCCCCATTGAATATAAAGCAGTTGAAGTTGAGTCCATTTTTGCAGCAATCACTCCCGCTCCACACGGAAAATCATTTTCCGCATTGTTAGCATTTTTTCATGCTCTGTGCCTCTATCACGCATAAATTTATGGACCAACTATTATTTTCTTTGAATTGGTGCATCCACATTTGAGGAATAAATAAATAAATACAGGCCATGTGCGCGCGTGTGTTTGGTAACGTGGATGTGTTTTTCATTTGAAAGATATATTATACTTTTGTTGTTGAACATCGTAGTCGTCGATGTATACGTCCCGCTTACAAGCTCACATGGCAAACCATTAGTGAGCACAGACAAGAGTCAGCATCACTAATTAATATGTTATCCTTCATTGTTTTTTTAGATTATCGTTAATGTCATCATTTTTATCCAAATCTGTTTCTCTCTTGGGCCAAACCCAGCCCCACATGCACACACACATCATAGCGACTTAAGTTATTCCAGGATAGAACTATTTTAGTATAAACAAAAAATAAATATTATTTTATTTATTTATTTTTGCTGAAAAAGGTAAGAATTTTTTTTTACTATAAATAAATTATGAATAAAATATAAAAAAGACGTGGATAAAGAATTATAAAATGTAGAAAAATGTATATGACATGTAAACCCTCAATTTGATTTAACTTGTGAGTTCTCTTATATCTGTTGAATAGAATTGATGAAATAATACAAGTTCAAAGGATAATCTTAAATATTAATAACAACTTTTTTTTTAATATTCTAAAATAACTATATCCACTTATTCTTTGCAAAAAAAAATATTTTTTTTTGTAACAATAGATTTTAGGAATTCTACAAAACTATATGTTATAAAACTTATTATAAAAAAAAGGGTACTTTTAAGTGAATTTTTTTTTTCAAACCTATTTTCAAAATTAGTTTGGTTGAATTTTCCGTTTTAGGCACCGTTTATTAAAAAAAAAACGTTTGTACACCACTGAAGACTTTTCAGTCAACGGATCACCTTCGCATGAAAGATCAAAGCTATGCATTACATATAACCTTTTTTTTTAAAGAAAAGTTACTTTTTAAGTGGAAATTTATTTTTCAAATTAAACCCACTTTCAAAATTAGTTTGGTGGAATTTTCTGTTTTATGCACCGTTTAATAAATAAATAAAAACGTTTGTGCACACCACTCTCTACTTTTTGGTCAACGGATAAAAAAAAGACTACAATTTTTTAAGGCCATCTCCAACTTATATCTAAATTTTATTAAAAATTTAAATAAAAGTATCATTTAATATGACGCATCTTCAACTATCATTTTATGTTTTACTCAAATCTTTTAAAAAATACTCATATTTTTTCAATTATTTCCTATAAAATATTTGAGTAAATGGTTGAGTTTTGATTTCGGTAAAAATTTAAGTAAAAGCAGATAAGAGTAAATGGTTGAAGAGATATTTAAATAACTTTTACTCAAATTTAAATTTAAATACTCGTTTAAATATACAATTGGAGATGCTCCAACATAGAGTGGTGTAGTGTAATCAATAATAAACATTGTTACATACGGTTTCATTTACGATCTTGTGTGTGGTATCATATACACTGGTAGGAACCTAATATTTTTCATTAATAAAATTTCCAAGATTTCTACTTCATTAGCTACAGACTGATGTAGTGATGTGCTACTTTGTTTCAGCAGAGAGGCCACTTTTCCTATGTATCTAGGTAAGATAAATATAGATGTGTGCATTCAATAGTTTGAGTATATGTATTTATATATATTTAAAATATATATATATATTTAAAACATATAAATATTTTTTTTAAAAATAAAATACATCAGAATTTGTAAAGTGACCACAGAAACGGGGAGTCCCAAAACATTTTTCATTTTCATTTCACTTATGACAGATTAATAGTATACAGAAGCTTGGCTTTTGGACAGAAATATTGGATGAAAAACCCAACCTACTTGCCAATAGATACATCAATATTAAGCAAAATGATACATCCAACCCTCATTGCAGTCTACATCAGTTTTTTTTATAAAAAAAAATCATATATTCTCCGATTGAAGTGTTATATAAAATAAAACATATACTGATATATATTAGTATATTTTTTTCATGTTAAAAAATGATAAAAAACTTATGCTATAAGCTAAGATAGAATATCATATATTATGATAACGCAGTATATATTACGTTATCATAACATATGAGACTATAAAATTGAGTTTAAAACGGACCGAGTGTAACAACGCTCAAATTTTAATGGACAAGGAAACACAGTCCAAACTATTATGTTGGATCAGTCCATCGATATCCACCGAGATCCACCAAGGCCCATGCCTATAGCTATCCGGGTTGATGTGGTGACTTATTCGATGTGTAAGTTTGGACTTCCTTTCATGATGATCACCATATAACCTTTATCCGAGTTCGGAATTCGATGATTAATCTAAATAAGTTTTGTGATTCCACTAATATTGATTTTGTGGTAGGAAAAAAAATAGAGCTCCCGTATAAGGACACGTGTCATTGGCTATTCTAGTAGCCATCTCAGAAGAAGACACATCAGATGATGTTATTGTGAAGATTTTGTTTTTTGGCTACATGATTTATTGATAACAATAAAAACTATTTAAACTAATTACAAATATTTTTTTCAATCTCTTATTTTTAGGTTATAACTTTTTTAGCATATGATAACACTCTCGAGTTCATTTTTTTTTAGTTCTTTTCATTTCATTTGTGTTTTTTTTTTTTTTTTTTGTATATTATTATGCATTATGTGTGAATACTATTATATATCTCATTTTAATTTTTTTTTTGTCAATTGTCATATATGTTATAATATGTACACACGTTGTTGAATCTCATACATTGTCATTCATCCATATACATTATTACATAACTTGCACATATATACCTTATTTTAACAAAAGGACATACAAAAAATATGACAGTTGGCTTGAGTTATTGTAATACGAAAAAAAAAAAAAAGTTAATGGAACCAAAAAAATAGGGGATTAAAAAAATACTTTAAATTAAATTTCCCAATTTATTTTATTATTTAGGCCTGTCTCATAAATATGTGAACAATTCAATGTTGTTTCAATGCCTGCAATGTCATGATGTCTTTAGTTCCCAACAATCGATGATAAACATACAATAAAAACACACTTGGTTTCTTGTGACGTTAATGACTTGATGAATCCCTCCTTAAATGGTTTGGAATTGAGTCAATTTTTTTACATAAGAGAGGAACCCACCCTGATCGATCCCTATCTCTTCCGGATCTCACTCGCTCTCTCTCTCTCTCTCTCTCTCACTCTCTCTGTCACCCCCCATCACCTGCTCCGATGGCACGAATCCGTCGTGCCAGTGATCTTATTCTTCCACAGCGGAAGCTCACTCCTCCACAAACAGCTCAATCATACGATGCGGAAGAGGTCACAGGGTTTGGGATTTGTTTGGGGGTGGGATTGGGTTGTTCCAAATACAAAAGAAAAAAAAATATTATGGGGGTGAATTGAAGATCTGATGGGGTGGTATTAACTGTCCCCAATCACATGTATACTCGCACAACATATAGCCCATTTAGGTGTGTCCTTCACTTTTTTTTTTTTTGAGAGAGAGACAGCCCAGTGGGTCGAGGACATCCCATTTAAAAGGTTAGACGGGGTTCGAACCCCGGATTCACCGCGTAAATGCGGGTACACTCACCACCTCGCTAATGAGGAGAGGTGTGCCCTTCACATTTAGAGGCTCCTTTCAAGTGCTCTTGCGCATCGTTTCGATCGGTGACAAAAATCAACCAACCGATTTTGGGTCGTCGGTTCTGTCCACTCCCGCTCTCCTTCAACTGGATAGTGGTTGTCGCCGACGATCCAAGTTCTCAAACGCAGAGTGGAGGTGGATGAATTAGGGTTTTGTAAAAGAGAATTTTCATATACCTTGACAGGGAGACCTGGTTTTCTATGTATAATACTTGTTGGGTTGCCCTAGGATCGATGGTCGATCTCCTCTCCTCAGATGAGTAGAGAGAGATCTCTTGATTCAGGGGATTTATTATGATTCTTGATGGATTCTTCGAATTTCTGCGCTCCAAAAATAATATATATTGTTGGGAGGTCCCCTAATTGTTGGCGATGGGCCAGACTCAATTTGAGAGCCGTTCGGTTCACGGGTCTATCACCAGTCGAGTCGTGGACCGCATGTGCATGGTGCCCCGACTTTGGGCTTAGGAAAAGGGCCCTACAATCCGGTCCTATGAATTTCCCTAAACATATAACTCTTGTTATCTCTCCAAATATTTATATATCCATCCATCTATATCGGTATCTCATTTGTTCTGGATTTGTTCTTGGGTGCCTCTTGAGGGTGTTTAGATTGGATGGATGTCACGGCACTGGATTTGTCAAAGATCACAAGTGAGGCTTTATGCAAGAATTATGTATTTAAAGTGAAAATTAGTTTTTAATTATAAAAATAACATTTTTTTAATAATCCAACAAAAGTATTTATGAAAAACTACTTTTTAGAACTGCTTTAAATAAAAAGTTATTTTTAAAATGAATACTAAAGGCTACCTATTTCAGGCTTCAAAGCATGTGTAATAGGAGATGGGATGCAAACTATTTTTGTTGGGTTGATATGTTTTTAAAAAATGCATGAAATCTTAACATTTAAAGGACGTGTCAGTTTTTTTTTTGGAACTAAAAAAATTGATGATTAAGTACTGACTGAATCTCATCCTGGATAATTGTTGGTGATATTGACTTATTGGCCTGGTTTCCTCTGTTATGTACTTATGTGGTAGTGGTTTCAACCAAATTGCTGATGGATTTGTAGTTCTTGAGCCTGGGATGAAGAGAAACGATTATAATGTGTATGAGGCAGGAAATGGAAGCACTTCTGCATCAATGTGATGTTTCGACATATTCTTTTCTGGTCATGTAAGTAAACCTAACTGAAGTTAACTAGTCGTCACATTTACATACTATTATCTCTTGTGACTTGTGAGCATCAGTTATGTTGGGAGTTCAGGTATTGCATGCTCTATGTTCTTCATCTTGCCATATTGGATAAGACTATTTTTTTCTTTTTCACCCCCCTTTATCTTCCATTTTTTTTCCCCTGTCCTACCTTATCCTTTCAGGCCTTTGTAACTCATTTTAAAGTTATCAATGGGCTATTTTTCATCTAAAAAAAATAAAGGGGATATTAATTTGATACAGCTCCTATTTTGAAGCCCACCACATGTCCATTGCATCTAGCCAAAGCGGGGATGGCTCCAGCCCACGATGACCCACTCCTGTACCGTTGGGTATGGTGTACCCACTGTTTCTATGAAAGTCCACATTTAAATTTGCCATCCCAGACAGGAAAAGGTACACACCTTCTGATTCCGTACATAAAACCATGACTTTTCTGAGTAATGCAGATATAAAGCTAAAATATGTACTGGTTAAAACATTATTCAAATAAATATGATTACATTTACCCTTTTTTTTTTACCCATCTCTGGAATAACGGGACACGGGCTGCGAATACAACGGCCCAGCTGTCCATCTCCGTGTGCTCCTTCCTCTCTATATATCCATCCGTTATAACAAAATTATAAAAACCAAAACCAAAAAAGAAGAAGAAGAGAAACCAGTGATACAGAGCTGTAGTTGGTTGGATACAATGTCTAGCACCGCAGGCCTCGTTATTCCTTGCAGAGGTAGACCATCTGTGATGTGGGTTTCAGTTTTGCTTTGTTGGTTATTTTATGACATAAGTGGTGGTGGTGGCAGCTGCGGTGGCATGGGAGGCAGGGAAGCCGTTGGTGATAGAGCAGGTGGAGGTGGCGCCGCCACAGACCATGGAGGTTAGGATTAACGTCAAGTACAGCTCGCTCTGCCGCACCGACATCTACTTCTGGGAGAGCAAGGTAAATATTCGTCTCTTTTCTTTCTTTCTTTGTTTTTTTTTTTTTTTTTTTTTATATCCCTTTGTTGTTGTATTTGTTGCTAAACAGATTGTCAGCGCCAAGACTGATGAATTGGAACACCGCTTTGTTTGGGTGGGTTGCTTTGTTGAGGGTTTGGGTGGGTTGCAGGGTCAGACCCCATTATTCCCTCGCATCTTCGGCCATGAAGCGTCTGGGTAATTCTTCACTCGCTCATTGTTTTTATTGGTCCCGAATGTGGGTCTTTGATTTTGATGTCTTTGATTGTGAGAATGCAAGAAGGGCATGTTTGTGAAGGGTCAGGGTCGGACAGATTTTAAATAGGGGATTTTGTAATTTTGGTGAATTGTATCATATTTATTTAATCTCTTCCTAGTTAGGGTTTATTGATGTTAGGGTTTATTGAGAGACTTATTTTCTGTGAGAGATGGCCGTTTTCTCTTTGAGAGAAAGGGATGGTGCTGAGGAGAGAGAAGTTGAGAGTTTTGTACTCCGATTATTTGATACAGAGAATCTGCTCTCCTCACGGGACGTAGGCATACTTTGTCAAATCACGTAAATCTGTATGTCCTTCGTGTGCCATTTTGTTCTCTTGATCGATCAATAAGTGTTGAGATTTAATCCTACAAGTGTCACTACATCAATAGATGAGTTTGCGACGTTGTTTATATGATTTGGAACTGTGGGTTTCCACTAAGTGTATCGTTGAATCGCAAAATGTTTAATTTTGTTTTCATTGATGATATGTATTTTTAAAGTTGGTTTCTTTTTAATCAATTTTTGACCTTATATGCACTTGTTGGACATATTTTATTTGGGGGTTTTAGTGGGTAGACAGGACTGGAGGTTTTTTTAATCATTAATATAATTATTTTATAATTTGTGATTCCATGAGAAGATTTCTTGTGGTTTCCTGAATATGTTGTGGGTCAGGCTGAAACAATAATATTTTGTTGGGTTTATTATTAATCTATTGGTGACATTCATTCTCTAAACTGTTTGTGGTCACTTCATTTGGGAATTTATAATCTCATTTGCTGATTTGGATCAGATCCCCATGAAATAACTTTTATCCAATTTCAGCTTACAAGTTGTTTGTGTATGTTATGCATCATTTGATTGTGTGTACATGTCAATTTTTTTTACCCACATTTCTACTTATTAGTGGTGGTTTTAAATAGCTCTGCTATTTCTAGAATTTTCATATGCTTTTCTTTGGAGAACCATTTCCTAGATGAATAGATACTGCAAGTTGTTGCTTTTGGATGTAAGACAACTATCTTGCAGTCACATGGTCTTGAAAACTATAGGGACTTCTTTGAATTTTCCAGAGATTTCCTATAAATCACCATTAGTTGTCAGCTTTCCTTCTCTCATTGTGTCATCCTAACCTAACAGGGTTGTGGAGAGCGTTGGCAAAGGCGTGACTGAACTCAAACCAGGAGACCATGTGCTCCCCGTTTTCACAGGGGAGTGCAAGGAGTGCCGGCACTGCAAGTCCGAAGAGAGCAACATGTGTGACCTTCTGAGGATCAACACGGACAGAGGTGTAATGCTTAACGATGGCAAATCTCGCTTCTCGATCAAAGGACAGCCCATCAACCACTTCCTTGGCACTTCCACATTCAGTGAGTACACTGTTCTCCATGTTGGCTGTCTCGCCAAGATCAACCCCTCTGCCCCTCTAGACAAAGTCTGCGTCCTCAGCTGTGGCATATCAACTGGTAATCATTGCATTCTGTTCAGATTGCGCTTCAGTCATCCTTGTTAATATGGGTGAATTAAAGGCATTCCATGTTTTATGTATTAGGTCTTGGAGCTACACTGAATGTTGCTAAACCCAAAAGGGGGTCTGTAGTTGCTGTCTTTGGATTGGGAGCTGTTGGATTGGCGGTGGGATATTTGCTTTTCAATGTTTTGAATCAGAAATTCTGAGTGTTAATATTACTTGTTTTAACATAGCGCATTCTTTTTAGGCTTGTGAAGGGGCTAGGATTGCTGGTGCATCGAGGATCATTGGTGTTGACCGAAACCCACATCGATTTGAATATGGTAAATTATCATCCAATTGAAGTCAATTCTTGCCAAACCTTGTCTTTGTTTTTTCTTGTTTGACATTTTTGTGGACCTTGGTTTTTTGTTGTTTAGCTAAGAAGTTTGGTGTCACAGACTTTGTGAACCCTAGAGATCACCAAAAACCAATGCAGGAGGTGAGAATTCTTGACTGGTCCTTCTGTGTTATATAAAAGCACTCAATAATTATGTTTTGATATCACCACAGGTGCTTGTAGAGATGACTGATGGCGGTGTTGACAGGGCCATAGAATGCACGGGCAACATCGATGCTATGATATCTGCTTTTGAATGTGTCCATGATGTATGTTCATTATATATTTTTGATGTTTTAAGCTTGATGGGTCGTTCATCATTATAAATCAAGGTTTCTTTCAGGGATGGGGGGTGGCAGTCCTGGTGGGAGTGCCACACAAGGATGCTATCTTCATGACAAAGCCAATTAACATTCTGAATGAGAGGACTCTCAAGGGGACCTTCTTTGGGAACTACAAGCCCCGCACGGACATCCCGAAAGTGGTCGAGATGTACATGAGGAAGGTATTTGATCAGGTGGTCGTGATGATTTATTCCTGTTTGGATATGGTTTATGATTGAGTTCGTATTCTGTGTAGGAGTTGGAGTTGGATAAGTTCTTGACGCACAGGATCAAGTTTTCTGAGATCAACAAGGCATTTGATCTGATGTTGAAGGGTGAGGGCCTTCGTTGCATTATCAGCATGGATGACTAGAGTGCATGACCTTTTTTTGTACGAGAGTTGGAAGTGTTTTTAGGGCCTCGATTTTTACATATTGTAACACCCCAAGTTAGCAGTTATATATTTTTATGTACGGATAACAAAAAATCGAATTTTGATAAGTCATATATAAAAAATATAAACTGCTAATTTGTAGACTTATAATATGTTTTAAAAAGTTGAGAGATTATAAAAAATACTTGGAATTAATTTTGTCAATTAATTTTGACCAGGAGGCGGTTGTCCCCTCCTTATTCCCCTTCCTATATGTTGTTACTATTTGCTCTTCTACTCTTCTCACTCCCTGTTAAACATTGTTATTACACTCTATTTAATGATAATGTGCATTGTTCAAAAAAAAAAATTTGGCAATTTATTTTATTGTTTAGTCTTATCTCATAGATAAGTGAACAACCCGATGTTGCTCCGCCTGTCATAATGTATTAGTTCCCAGCAATCAATGATAAACACACTAAGATATATGGATTGTATCGGATAGCCTTATGGCATATTGGCATGTGGACCGTTCTCTACACGGGCACAACAATCAATTCATAATAGATGAATCATATAATATGTTAAATATATGTCTTATTTTATGTTTTTATCAAATATATATAATGTTTTTGTGTGTATATAAGAATAGTTAGTACATTTATATATTTATTGTGTGTAATATTAAGAAAAGTAAAGTTTAAAATAAAAATATTCTTTACAAACAATTGCGGGCTGTCCAGCTAGGCCCATGGACGGTCCATTAGGCTCAACGGGCCCTGCACGGCCCGTTTTACACGTCTAGGTGGCCCTTGAGTTGAAAAGGGGCTTGTTATGGGCTTTCTGCCCCAGTCAATTTGTGATCCGTAATTGCCAAGATAGTAGATGTACAGGTAGTTAAATATGAGACTTTATAGTGTTTGAGGGACCTTTCTGTATTAAAAAAAACAATGAAATCAAACTAGGTTTATAGGCGAACACCAACACAACCTCTTCAAACTGAGATGAAGGAAGATGTGCGTGCATCCCCAGTCTAGTCGTCAAATTGTTTATTTTATTCTTTAATGTATATATTTTTGTAATAAAATACGTAATAAAATAAAATTTTGAACTGTATCAAGTAAAGGTGAATGATATTTACTTTCAAATTATCACATGTTTTTTTTTAAATAGTTTTATAACATGTGAAATATATACTCAAATAAATTAAATTATATCAATTATAAAAACAGTAAAAATCAGTTGCGTATAATCAGATCTTATATAACACACACCGAGAAGAATGGGCAAACGGCCCAATCAGCCCACATGAGGTCATTATGTCGAGGGGATCCCTTTGAATTCAATAATGTCGTCATGTAAAAACAGATCATGAGACGTCGATTCTAAAATCCACGGCTATGACAGAGACTGATAGGTATACACAAAGTATAACTCCCTGGGAATTTCAACCGTTGGTCGGCTAAATGGCGTCATCATGTCAACGACGATGGAAAAATAAGTTTTTTTTAGCGTTTTTACTTTTTAGGTCCCTTGAATTTCTTTAGCATATAATACTACCCTGAATTTATTTTTCTAGATTGTTTCGTCTCATTTGTGTTGCTTATTATCCTTGTATATTGTTATGGATTATGTGTAAGCACTATTATATACCCCATTTATATTTTTTTGTCAATTACCATGTATATTGTTATGTTTTACATACGTTGTTGAATGTCATACATTATTATCTATCAATATACATTATTATATAACATATGCGCATATGTACATTATTTGAATAAAAGAACATGAAAAAAAATATATAAATGTAATTTGGAGGCATTTTGATGTTGAACGAAAAAAAAAGGAACTATAAAAAATACTATGAAATTACATTTTCCCAATTTATTTATTGTTTAAAGGCATGTCTCATACATCTGTGGACAATTCAATGTTGTTTCAATTTCTGCACGTCATAGTGTTTTTAGTTAAACACACACTAGGACTCATTTGACCTCAATGACTTGTCAATCCCTCCTTGAATGGTTTGGAATCGCAAATGTCCCCTGTAGACGTTGAACGCCGACACACCCTCTTCAAAATAACTAAAAAATGTGGGGTTTTGTCCTGCCTTTTTCTCTTTTTTTCTCCTTAAATGTACATGCCCACGTAGTAAAACATATATTTTCATAATATTCAAATATAAATATCTATGAATCATGTGACTCTCAGTGTATAACAACGCCAAACAAGAATGGGTCCACAACCACAATGGGGAACGGCCCAATCAGCCCACTCTAATAAATGAGGTCATTCTGTCAAGGCTATGTCGTCATGTCAAAACAGATCTATGAGACGTGAATTTCAAAATCCACGGTTGCGATAGTAAAAGGTTTCTGTTGGTGTGTACTAAATGGCGTCATCATGTCGACGACGATGGAGACGGGGAGAAATAAACCATATATATATTGGTGCGACTAACACTACCCATTTAGGTGTGCCCTTGAGGGAACTTTTAAGCTCCTCTCCGACTACGACTACGGGGCCATTTGAAAATGGGTTGAAACAGCTTT